>OX155956.1:19488943-19867678 GCA_944548615.1 Micropterix aruncella
ATATATATATATATATATATATATATATATATATATATATATATATATATATATATATATATATATATATATATATATATATATATATATATATATATATATATATATATATATATATATATATATATATATATATATATATATATATATATATATATATATATATATATATATATATATATATATATATATATATATATATATATATATATATATATATATATATATATATATATATATATATATATATATATATATATATATATATATATATATATATATATATATATATATATATATATATATATATATATATATATATATATATATATATATATATATATATATATATATATATATATATATATATATATATATATATATATATATATATATATATATATATATATATATATATATATATATATATATATATATATATATATATATATATATATATATATATATATATATATATATATATATATATATATATATATGTATATATACTCATATATATATATATATATATATATATATATATATATATATATATATATATATATATATATATATATATATATATATATATATATATATATATATGTATATATATATATACACATACATAGATACATATACTTGATTGGGCCGTTGTGCGTGGCTCATGTTTCCATTTATGTTACTCCAGCGAACCCAGGCTGTCCCAGAAGGTTAGCAGCCTGTTTGGGTTGCTACAGGCCTCCGGGAGAGATGCTGGAGATTGTAGTATTCTTGCCCGTTGCTCTGCCACGCTCCTGCATTCCATGAGCACATGCTGTGGCGTTTCTTCTTCCTCCATGCATCCTCTGCATAGAGGGCTGTCTGTCACACCTATGGTAAACAGGTGTTTGTTTAGGGGACAGTGGCCTGTCATAGTACCTATGACTTTACGGATTTTGTCCCTTTTTAATCTGGTGAGGTTGCGGGCAAGTTTTTTGTACGCTTCCGGAACCGCGTTCTTTGTTTGCCTGCATCCTGCGTTTTTTTTCCATTCTGTAAGGTGTGTTTCTTCGGTGTTCCTGCGTAGCCATGTTTTTATTTGGGCCTGGGGAATGGGCATCAAAGGTTCCGGTCCATATACTATTTCCTTTGATCCCCTTTTGGCCAGTTCGTCCGCCGCGTGATTGCCCAGTGAGTCACTGTGCCCTTTAATCCATTGCAGGGTCACTTTATTTGACCCTGCAATGGATTGAAGCGCATTGTGGCATTCCAGTACGAGGACTGAGGTTATCGTATTTTTTGCTATCGCTTGTAGCACGGAGGCACTGTCGGAGACAAATTTCAAACTTACGTCTCCGACATCTTTGGCTGCGACTGCCTGTGCTGCTCTGGTGATGCCAATGCATTCTGCTTGGAAGATCGTATTTAAGTTGCCTAGGGTAGTTGATATTTTGATGTTTAGATCATTTGAGAAGACGCCGGCTCCTGTACCTTGAGTGGTTTTGGAGCCGTCTGTGTATATCCTTACTTCATTTGTACCAGAGTGATCTGCTTGTTATGCAATGAGTTGGATATTGTATCTACGATCAAAGACATGATGGCATATTATTGTGTCCATGGGTGCGTCCAGAAGAGGAATTTCTTCTAAAACCCGTTTCAGAATTTTTGAGTGTGGTGTTTCTGTGTTTTGTTTCCACAGTCCATTTGCTCTTAGTCTTAGAGCGGCTGCCCTAGCCTCCTCTTGGATGACAAGATCCAGAGGTCTCATGTTTAGGAGGTACTCTAGTGCGGCCGATGGTGTGGTTCTCATACATCCAGTGGCTGCTACACACGCTAAGCGTTGTAGGCTCTGGAGTCTTGCTTTTACTGTGGTCAGTTGTGTTCTGGGCCACCATACAACTGATCCATAAGTCAGCGAGGGCCTGATGACTGATGTGTACAGCCAGAGTGTGATTTTTGGGTTGAGACCCCATTTTTTCCCCATTAGTCTCCGACACTGCCAAAAAGTTAGGCAGGCCCTCTTTGTTTTGGCCTCGATATGACTCGCCCAGTTTAGTTTACTGTCAAGGATGACTCCCAGATATTTCACTTGAGTTGATAGGGAGAGTTTGGTGTTGAATAATTTTGGTACTTGTAGTTCTGGTAACTTCCTCTTGTTGGTGAAGAGGATGAGTTCTGTCGTTTTCGGATTTACTGACAATTGATGTTCGTCACACCATTTTTCTACTATCTGCAGAGCTGAGCGCATGACTTTACATAGCATGTTTTCTGCGCTTCCATTTATCATTATTGTTAGGTCGTCGGCATAACCAATAGTAGTGTAGCCCCTTTCATTTAGTGTTTTATGAGGCTGTCCACTACTATGTTCCATAGAAGTGGTGATAGGACCCCCCTTGGGGGCATCCTTTAACTACCTTTGCTCTTGTGGTAGTATTCATCACTATCTGGACCGCCCTTTTGCTAACCAGCTCCGTGATCCATTTTATGGTGACTGGTTCCACCTTAAGTTCCTGTAGGGCGTGGTTTATGCTGTTGTGCATGGTTTTGTCAAAAGCGCCTTCTATGTCTATAAAGGCGGCAAGTGTTGACAGCTTATTTGTTAGAGCCGATTCTATTTTGTGCACCACCATGTGTAGTGCCGACTCTGTTGATTTGCCTTTTGTGTAGGCGTGTTGTTGTGGGTGTAGTTGTTTATTTCTTAGTGCCCCATCCCTTAGGTGACGGTCCATCAGTCTTTCTAACGTCTTTAGTAAGAAAGACGTTAGGCTGATGGGTCTGAAGGATTTGGCGTGTGAGTAGTCCTCCTTTCCCGGTTTCGGTAAGAAGACTACTTTCGCCTCTCTCCATGCCTTTGGAATGTATTTGAAGGCTATGCAGGCCCTATAGATTGGTAGTAGGTATTTTTTTGCATGGTTTGGTTGCCATTGTAGTAGTTCTGGGAAAATGCCATCCAGCCCTACGAATTTGAATGGTTTGAAGCTTTTCAGGGCCCATTTACTTAGATACATATACTTAAATACATACATATATAAATATAATCCTAAATACACATATACACACATGTTTATTATCTTATATCGCATTTATGTAGGTATATTATTTTTAAAAGATGATTTGCAGAAGATCATTCTCTGAAGATCATTCTCTTATGATGTGGGCGATTGAATGTGTGGTTGTGTATGCGTGGAATCGTCACAATAATTTATCTACATCATACACCTCCACCCCTCTCTCACTCTCTCTCTCTCTCTTTCTCTCTTTGTTTAGATAACCTGTATTATTTAGATACTGGTGACTCCCCAGTGCGTTGTCCACGGGCGACAACGAAAATCAATACACGTTTCAGACGAGATGACTAATTGATACAGAATAATGGCTGCTGGTATCGGACAGGAGCTGCGACTGGATAATTGGTCCGCAAGGGTCAACAGACAATATTGTCACTGCCAATTATAAAATCACAAATCCAGACGTGCAAATTGATTAAGCCAGCAGCTATAAACCATTTATACACTCGGGAGCAATGAATCCGGGTCACCAATATAAACCTTAATATCTCGACAACCAAGAATGCTAGCCTATTTAATAATTACGATATCAATAATAAATACTGAATACCAGAAACGCTTCTTATTTTATTTTTTTTTAATTTATATACATTTCCTTTTTATATGCAGATTTTCTTATTTTTTATTTATCTTTATTTTTTATACTGCTATAAGTGCTAGTTATTTAATACTGTCTGTTTCGATTATTTCATGTTGTATCTTTTTTTAATGTTATTCCAGGCCACTCAATGAACATTTAGAAATTTTAATATCGAAAGTTTGTTAGTATTTTGTTTGCTTATGATTTAATTTTATTGTAATTAATGTCATTTGATAGATATTGTAGGTGGAATAAAAATATTTATGAATTGGTTATTACAAACTTAGAATATAAGTAAAATTGTCAATTTATTTCGATAATAGGGAATTATGAGAGACATAATGTCCTACATTATCACAATAAATGAGACAATAAATATATCTCTATTTCTATTTCTATATAATAAGGCGTGGTGGGTAAGGAGAGGCAAAAAAATATGAGTGTTAGAATTGGTAGAATTTACGAATCTCGATCTTGAACCTTGAACTAAGTAAATGTGACCAATAAATTAAAAAAAATATTATGACATTTTCTAGGCAATAAATCTAACTAGATGTCAGTGCTATTATAGCAATGTACATAATATGCAACAAGCGTAACAAATCATATTTAATATCTACACGAAATAAAACCCACAGCAAGTTGTGTCACGCTTATAGTGAAGATCGGTCCCATTTCGCCCAACTAAGTATAAACACTTGTTCTAGGGCAGACATATTAAACAAATACTAGTATATTAAAAAAAAGAAAATATATTCAAAAAAAAAAGTAGTTTAAACAAAAAGAAAAAAAGCGAAAATGGAAAAAAAAACATTGAATTAAATAAAAATATGCATAAAAATAAAATATGTAAGTATATAATTATAATAAAATAAAACATTGAAGTAAATAGATAATTAAATACACTTATCCTTCGGTTAATAAAAAACTATATAGTCATAATTTAAATTATAAATAAAATTTGTAATATTTGTAAGAAAAATAAAAAGTCACAATAAAATTATAATATCAGTAATAGTAAGGTTTCTAAAAAAAAATAGTCACAAAGAAAAATTAAAATAATAGTAATAGTCACAAAGTGCAGTCAAACAAAGCTAGATAGTTGAGAGTTCTTGGTGTATTCGGTACCTTCCTGGCCCAAGCATCCACGAGACCAGTTGTTTCTTAAAAAGTGGAATGCTCGGGCTAATCTTTATACCTGCAGGTAGGATGTTATATATCCTAGGCCCTAGATAAGTGAAATTTCTTTGGCCAAATGATGTACTCCTTCGGGGAACTGCAACGTAGTCACTATTGGCACGTCTTGTGTGTTTAGTTTGCTGGGATTTAATTTTTTCCTTAAGAACGATGCGACCTAAATATAGGTATATCGGTGTCATTTGCGAAAAATCACGCATGAAGTGCTCCAATTTAATCAGTGTCGCTGCCAGCTAAAATAAGCTACACCCCCATCATGCCGCGCACAAACGCAAAAGGTCAAATTGAAAATAAACGTTTTTTGTTTGTGAGTGAAAATGACAGAGTGAATCGATGCTGGTGTATTATTTTGTGAACTGGGGCGATATACGCCCTTTATTAATTTCTGCCTTTCAAACGGCTGAGAATCCGACTTATGTCTTTGGCGGCGTATCTTGCGAGACTGCGGTGTGCTCGCATTCTATGATTCAGTCGATAGGTCTTATCTAAAGCCCGAGACGTCTTCCGCAGGGTAGTTGCCCTTTAGCGTAGCTCAACGTGAGCCGAGCCTATTGGGAGATATATAGATAGATAGAAATTCTTTATTGCACATTTTAGGAACAAACATACAGCAGGCGGACTTATTGCCTAAAGCACAATCTCTTACAGCCGACCTTCGTGGAAGTGTAAAAATTTAGGTGCCAGTAGAGTAAAATAAACTAAACAAACTTATACATAACAAAAATTACCCAAACAATAACCACGACATTTAAAAAAATATATAATTAAGATTTGGAGAATATTTGTATGGATTAAAGGATAGGGGAGGATGGGATGAGACGTAGGATAACTAGGAATTTAGGGATATGAAATGCTTGTTCAGAGACACTTGAAAAGTAGAAACCGCTGGTGCGTTTCTGATATTCGACGGGAACTGGTTCTATAGTCTAGCTGCATGCACAATAAAGTCATATGATAAAAAAGAAGAATTATGTGTAGGAATTGCCATTTTACTATTCTGACTGGAACGTAGTTCAAGAATTTTCGATTAGGTAGGAGGGAGCGGTAGAATTGTTGAGGATGTTATAAAGAAGGTAAAGAACATGCAGGTTTATACGTTCACGTTTTGACCCGGCTTTCTGGGTGGGGCGTCACAGGGCTACACTTTCTGCGTCATGTATATATTTCACAAGACTATCCACTATGGTGGTCGACTGTGTAGATAGGCGTACATGGCATCGTATGCGGAGAATGGATGCTGTTTTGCTACAGTCGCTTTCCAGAGTAGCGTTTCGGACATACCAATGGCCTTCATACACTTTCCTTAGCCTGACGTTCAGCACCCGCTGAATATTCGTTCGCTGCGGTGCCGCGGTGCCTAGATAAGGTGGAGCCAGGCTGGTGCCACTTACGAGGGCTTCGTCCTCACTTACATCTTCAGCATCAGCAGTCGAGTCTTCGCCGGAATCGCGGCTAAACAAAGCATGAGCAGTAGCCCATAGAAGGCGCATTTTAAAGCAGCGACCGTTTCTTTCTCGTGGTGCGAAAATATAGCCGGCTGTCGAGGAAGCGAATGGTTTAGTGCAGCTTAAGATAAGAACCAATGTGTTTGCCTGTCGGGAGCTAATGGGCCGTGTTGGAGTTGGCCACTAAGACCCATGTGTGCAGGGTCGGTCACACTCACGGGTCAACACCCATCCGGCGGCCTCTACAGACTCTGGCCTGAGGGCTAGTTTCCCCCAGGAGCTAATCTTCTGGCGCTCCTGGATGATTTACGTACCGTGCGGCGTCAGCCAATCGATTGCGCATTCTGATTAACAGTCGTGGGAGTCTGGAAACAGTACGGTATCCTATAGAGCGGGGATAGTTGTTCACCTTACGGCGACTGCTTTTGAAACGACCATCGGCTACCCGATTCCAGGTGAACAGACGGGCAAAGGATACCGTGGCCCTCGATAGATTCGGTTGACACCGTTTCACCGCTATATAAGGGATAGGACCGCGCAAGCGACCTCGAACTCGTAACCAATCGAGAGACCGGAGTAATCTGGTCGCAATTGGAAGTAAGCGTGAGTGTAAGCCCGCTGAGTAACACACTTGGTTATCTCGCGATTAAGGCATTGGCCTCTTACGGGCATGTGGCGTAGCTTGACGGTGGACTGTTTTTGTCCTAAGTCTTCTGCGCTCACCTCACGGGAGACTGAACGATCAAATTTCGTTAAAACTTCCTGAGTTGACGGGTTCACCCGTGTTAGTCGACAGCTCTAGTTGTGTTTTCCGGTCGGCCCGACTCACGATTTAGCTCCTATTCAGTAGCCTCTTCGTGGGTAGGACTACCCCGGGTAGGATTCTCGCGGCTGGTAGATCGGTGTCCCCTGGAGAAACGCCTCCCGGCGCTACTGGATGGTTTGCGCACCGTACGGCGTCAGTAAATCGATTGTGCACTCTGACTAATTACTGAAGGAGTGTGGTGACTATGGAAATATACAGTCTCCTAAGCAGCGGGGGCGGATGTTGACCTGTCGTCAACCATTCTTGAAATGACCAATTGGCTACCTGATTCTGAATTCAGAGCCGGGCAAAAGATGACAATGGTCCGCGATAGATTCAAACTGGATCACCGCTAAATATACGGCAGGTAATGGTCGCGCAAGCGATTTCGGACCCGTAACCAGTCGGGAGGTTGGAGTTATCTTTATGGTTAATTCCAGACGGAGATATCCTTCCAAAACTGGTAGACAGAGGGCGAGGCTGCCCGCTGGGTACCTTTCCCGGTGCCCGCCCGTAAGGTGTTGGCCTCTAACGGGCGTGTTGGCTTAGCTAGACGGTAGATTTTTATTGCATTAAGTCATCAACGCTCACCTCACGGGAGATAAAACGATTATTTTCGCTAATACTTCCTGAGGTGACGTGTTCGCCCGTTGTATTTTACAGCCCAAGTTGTCGACTTGCACCCCAAGGCACTTAGTGGTGATTTTTTAGTTACTGGGTGCCGCCGAGTTCACCGGCTCCGGGTAGCCTTTGGGTGAGACGGTGAAGATCGCTTCGGATCGCCGCGTAAACGACAATCCGGCACTTCCTTAGATATTCTAGTAAAAGATCTATTAGCTGCTGCAGTTTCTTTACCGCGAGCTTGATGTTTATTGCTCAAGCTCAAGCTCATGAGCTTGAGCTTGAAGATACTATGTATATTGCGTCATCTGCGAAGAGCGCCAACACTGCGCCGATGCTTGCGGTATGTAGTGTAAATACCGTATTGCGCCGGCGATAGGAAGCTACCCTGCGCGACTCCGGCCGCGATGGAGCAAATTATGGACTTCTCACCCTCCACCGCGACGAAGAATCCTCTTGCGGAGAGGAAGGAAGCCAGGTGTGCTGATTCGGCTTATATAGCCGCTTTCACGGACGCTGCTTTTTGCAATTACGAGTACCCAACATATGCATTTAAAACACATGCAGCAGCTCAACCGCAGGCTAACTAACACCAACTTGATATCCGGCTAACTTTGCGACGGTGGTCACAAAATGTCGGCTGAAGCTTGCGGTCACTGAAACTAATTTTAATCCGACCCGTGCGCGCCATTTAGCGAGGAAATTATGTTACAGGCCACCGGAGAGTTAAAGTTTAATTTTCGAAATAAACCAGGGGTTGTTGTTTGGGTGGTGGGGTAGTAATTCAATTGGTCGCTGCTGATGTACCGTAAACATAAACATATTTTAAAAGGGAGTGGGAGTGTTCAAATCCGTGGCGTCCGGGTAAAGAGAGACAATTTTGAAACTATAGTCAAATGGAGTTAAGTATAAAACAGGTTACCCAATTAAGTTATTTATATTTGAGTATACGGACGTACATTTATATTCCAACAGGATTTTCGTAAAATTCACATTTGTTTTGAATGTTTCTACTATTATTTTTTTAATTTCACAACAAGCGGGTTTATTATCATACGATAATTTCTTACAATCAACTCTACTATGAGATATTTGTCTATAAGTGTCTATAAGTGTGTGTTTTGTTATTGCATTCGATCGACAGGATTGAAATACGATTCCGTTAGTTTTATAGCAACGGAAAATAGTGACCCAGCCGAGAATCGAACCCGGAACCTTATAATGTACGGTCAGACGACTTAACCACTATGTCACCGGACCGTGTGTAGTTAGGGTGTTATTTGAAAAAATAAAAACAATGTTGTGTACAAGCAAATAGATTTTTCAAAACATAATTTACTGCTCGAAAAAGTACTACAAGGTAAATGGAAACATTTTGATCTAAACCATTTTATCCACATTATATTTTTGAATAACTTTGGGTAAGTCGAAACTTTTCAACTTCCTTATATCATTTTACGCAGTTTCAATAAAATTAATTTTTAATAAGCTTTCACTCCAACTAAATATTTTAATAATTATTTTATTTACAAAACATTATCAATACTAAAGATCTCTAACGTCTCTAAATCTAAAATGTTCTTGCCTGATGTAGAGTGACGAATATAGCGGTTAATCACTGCAAAATAAGAATCAATTCCTTAATCTGATCTTACGTAATAATACATATAAATAAAATGTTTAAAAGAATTATATTTGGTTATATACATTTTTATTTATTTATTTATTTATTTATTTATTACTAACTAACATTACAGAACAACCAATGCATTGAAAAGTAAAATTTATAAGATATCAATTAGTAATTATACAAATAGAATGTCGCGTAATATACTAGTTATCATATAATATATCACAAATTTCTTGTAATTTAAACAAATGAGGGTAGAAGGTAAAAAAAATGAGACCTGGTGTCATCGAGTTAATGTCATTTAAGCGCCGCAAAGCAAGCGCCAACAAGTTCCACCTCGTAAGGCTGGTGCGCGGGAACGGGGCCGCTGAAATATAGTGCGATAGAGCACAAAGATATTTTTTAGACACGAATATATTCATCTTAGCTAATAAGCCAGGTTTACCAATTTTACCTCGATTCAGATTAACAATATATCACATAGTAAGAGCATATGACATAGTAAGGTATAGAGCATTTCTCTTCTGAAATAGAAATAATTATAGTCAACTATGCCTGTGATAAATACCGTTGAATACAAACATGGATAATGGGCTCGATTGCGTTTCTTCGTGAACTAAAATCGTAAATTAGTCCGTGTGAACGAGACAGGGCAATACGCTAGAGCAGAATGTGAGATGAGCGGTTGTCACTTTTTCGCATTAAAACTGCCCGCCAAAGTAAAATCTTACACCGCACGAAATATGCTCGAATTTATTCGGACGAGTATACTTTCGACAGGTAGTAATTAACGACGATCGTTCGTTCCATATTCCGTTCTAACATATTGCTCTGTCTCGTTCGATTGGACTAATTTTAGTTTTAGTTCACAAAGAAACGCAATCGGGCCCAATATCCATACTGTTTGAAGTACAAAAACCTTAAAAAACACGTCTGTACCTTTACCAGCACGAGGTAATAGGTATCTCCATGAGGATTCCAAATACCTGCATTTGTTTCCATGTGACTTCTAACAATTGTGTTGTACAACGTGTGCATAACCCGAATATTATTGAAATGTTTGGATTGCCGTATCATACATCTTAGAAGCTCTAAATTAGTTATAAGTAATTGCCTTGAAGTTTAACTGGGAGTCGAAAAAACTCATTTACTACACTTACTAGAAAATTTACACCCAGCGATGGAGTAATCATACATCAGATTAGCAGGCGATGCCGTGTATATCATCACTGAACATTTGTTAACACGGTCCTCATAGGCTTGAATAGAACTTGTCATATTATGGATTTTAAATTGGGTAAAGGGGTATTACCGACCATTGATAACCACCGATTGCGGTGTTTGGTATAGGTAGCGATGACGGTTCAAACGAAGGTATCGCGGAGGAAAAAAAAGAGAGTTGTTACTAATGAATGGTTTATGTAGTGGGCGGGTGAACCGTCGCGTTTACAAATGATGCTCCTTCGTAAAATTGGTGACAATTGTATCTGACTCCATATTACTTCGTCCGGGTGGCAACACTGCAAGCAGAAAATTCGATTTGCTTTCTGGTGGGGCAAACGACTTATACCCTGTGACGTAGACTCTACAGGATATAATATCGTATCCTAACGGAGCTTTTGGGAGCTAATGGGCCCTTGATGAGTTGGCTACTAAGACCCATTTGTTCAGAGTCGGTCACACTCACGGGTTAACACCCATCCGGCGACCTCCACGCATGAAGCATGAGCCCGGGTAGGACTCTGGTCTGAGGGCTAGTTTCCCCCAGGAGTCAATCTTTTGGCGCTCCTGGACGGTCTGAGCACCGTGCAGCGTAAGCCAATCGATTGTGCATTCTGACTAACAGTTGGGGGATTCTGGAAACAGTACTGATTCCTATAGAGCGCGGGTGGCTGTTGACCTTACGGCGACTGCTCTTGAAACGACCATCGGCTACCCGATTCCGGGTGAACAGCCGGGCAAAGAATGCCGTGGTCCGCGATAGATTCGGTTGACACCGTTTCACCGCTACGTAAGGGAGAGGACCGCACAAGCGACCTCGAACTCGTAACCAGTCGGGAGACCGGAGTAACCTGGTCGCAACTGGAAGTAAGGGCGCAACTGGAAATAAGTCTTCTGCGCTCACCTTACGGGGAACGATAAATTTCGTTAAAACTTCCTGAGGTGACGAGTTCGCCCGTTGTATTTGACAGCTCTAGTTGGTACCCTAATGGAGAAAAATATATAGCAATATAACCGCTTAATATCTACAAAACTTGTTTTTTTAATAACATGAGCAAGTTGATTATTTTTTTGGCATTTCTATATACATAATGTTATAATTAAGAGGACTTTCTCAGAAAATATCAAACCTTGTTTTTCGTCTCCTGAATAATCACCTTTTTATGGATATCCCTCTATGCCCGGCGGCCAAGGAAATGCAGTGCAAACTTCTGGAATAATGGTTTTTCATCGATTTTTATTTGGCTTCAGTGATAAGCTCTCTGTAAACCTTTGATCATAGGTATTTTCTTTCTGCTTTCAGATGTTAGCCTATTTAATCTTCGTGAATAATAATAAGCCTCTATTCGTTTAGACAGACATTCTTTACTTAATATAATATTAATTTCGTTATTATGAATGTACCTATTCTTCTAGAAATTCTGTTTTATGGGAATTGCTCGACAAATATTCACGATATGTATTATTTTTCTATGTGATTGGTGAATTATTTATGACCATATCTCCCGTAATTTCCTCATTCTTCTTAATGGTATATCAGCGTCTCTTGTATTCAGCCTAAAGGTGTATGTATGGGTACAAAAGTGGCACATTCATATTCAACATCTTGTTGAAGTAAACCTTCTTAAAGAACCATAGTTTTACTTAAATAGTAGCATATTATGAGCTCGAAATCAGATAAAACTTGCCATCGTTCAGTCAAATTTTTTTTAGATCCTGAATTGGTACCGTAACTGCATGCTTCGCGGCACCACTAGGTAATATATTTCTCCTGTTATACAATTATAGCAGTTACAATTAACTGCTGCTTTTTCGGCTGCATCGACTACCTCATTCCCATTGATATCGCTATAACTCGTGATCCATGCCAGACATCCTGATTTCAGGCATATAGTTAAAGTAGTACCTGCCTCATATCAAACATTTGATAAATAATATCAAAATGTTTACAAATAGCCGGACTTCGTCTTAAATTGAGAAATGAAACATTGTTGTATATATGATTTTGCTTTATGCTATAAGACAGGTGTAATATGAAAGGGATTTGTATCGGATATATGTATTATAAAAGCGTATCTTTCACGTCCCAACAGGGAATGACATATGTCTTCGCATAATGCCATATTTGCATGTACAAATCATTGAAATTGAACCCGAGATAGGATTACCATCTGTAACATCCTCGCTGTTTGACTGACAGACAATTCGGCTCACATTTTATGAAATGTGAACCGAAATTTAGTGAATGGGTAATTTCGAACCCACTTGGGAAGTTTGTTGTACACTTTGCGACATATACCAAACGAAAGCTTATTACATGAGTAATGTTTCATTACATTACTACAGTAGCTAAGCTAAACTACGTAGCAAAAAAAATTATAGGGTGTTAAAATTGCAAAATATTTTATTCAATAATTAATATTTTTAGTGAAATACCTTACTTACTTCATTTTATTTAAACAATACAGTTGGAGGTGTCGACTACAATAGGTGAAGTTGTCGCCCCGAGGAGTTTTAAGGATAATTATCGTTCTGTCTCCTGTGTGGTAAACGTAGAAAACTTGACGATGAGTACAAACCCACCGTCCAGCAAAGCCAACATGCCCGTCAGAGGCCAATGCCTTACCGCTAGGCACTAAAAATTTTAACCAGCGAGCAACCTTGCCCCTTCACTACCAGTTTTGGCAGGATATCTCCTTCTGGATTTAACCATGAGGATACCTCGGTCCTTCCGACTGGTTACGGGCTCGAGGTCGCTTGCGCATTCCTCTACCTGCCGTATTTTCAGTTGTGATTCAGTTTGAATATATCGCGGACCATGACATCTTTTGCCTAGCTCTGAACTTAGGATCAGGTAGCCAATCGGTCATTTCAAGAATGGTTGACGACAGGTCAACATCCGCCCCCGCTGCTTAGGAGACTGTATATTTCCAACTCGAGAGTCCTTACCGGGGTACTACCTCACCCGAGGAGGGTACTGAATTCGTGAGTTGGGCCGACCCTGGAAACAAAGTGGATCTTATGGCCTGAACTGCACGAAATCATTCGTTAGCAATACCAATACAGTTGTTTATATTTTTATACACAAGGTATACAGATAAAATGTATACGAAATATCACAAACTAACAAATGGTTGCTTAAGGTCATTCCCAATTTAAGGGTTAAATTTGCTTGATGACGTTAAATTTTAACTTGAAGACGTTAAATTTAAAGACAGGACTTTTAATTATTAGGTATATAGTTTCCATTCTCCTCTATATTGGTTTCCAATGATCAACAAGCTTGTCGATTCCTTTTCGAATATTTTTTTTGCTTTTCCTTTTAAAAAGTTTATGAGTTGGTTTTCAACAGCTTCCACAAACTTAAAACTTTCGCCATTCAAACTGTTCTCTAAAGACCAGAATAGATCAAAATCTGAAGGCATAGTTTCGGGAGAATTTCCCATTAGAACTCATACAGTTTTAACAGCGTCTCTTTAGCGATGTGCGTTCTAGCATTGTTGTGATGGAATATGATACCTTTCCGACTGGCCAGAACTGGTCGATTTTCTCGAATTGCTGCATCGCGTTTAAGCAATTGCTCACAGTATTTTTCCGATATAACGGATTAGCGCGTTGGAGTAGCTCAAAGTGAATAATTCATCTACAATACCACCAAACACAAAGCAACTATCTTCAAAGGATGCAGGCCCTTTGGCGTTGGGTTCTGCTCACTCTGCATCTTGTTTCGAACTACTTTTACGCTGCAGGTTATTGTACGGGATCCACTTTTCATCGTCTGTTACGATTCGATCCAAAAACGGAGCATGTACGTTTCGTTTTGTGTTTCGTTTCGTGCGAGTAGACAAATGGTCGCATTCATGCGATTTAGCTTATTAATTTCAGTGAAGATATGCGGCACCTACGTGTAGAGCTTAGAAATGTATCTAAGCGTTTTTAAATGGCGAAAAGCGGTCGATTTGTCAATATTCTATCTTCATCTATCAAACACACAACGTCTTTGTCGATGCAAGTAGGTCGTCCAGAGCGAGAATGATCTCCCAATATTAAAACAAAACTCAAACGCACACAAAATCAATTTATTTGAACTATGTCTGAGGTGATGATGACATAACAGGGTCACTTTTTCAGTGGATGTAACAAAATGAGTCATAAACACCGCATATCTACCAAAGAGTAAGTTGGCGACATGTATGAAAATCTGGCACGAATTTATGCAACCATCTGATATCTATAAACCTATATCATTGTCAACTAGTAACAAATAACTACATAGTAACGACTGCGTACTTTTATCTTATCCAGAAAGTAAACGTGGTACATAAAGTTATGGATAACACAGAAAGAGCCACAGTAAGTAAGATAGACATGGATGATCACTGTGCGGGTGTCACGTAGGATTTTGCGCCTGGCCGTCGGCATCATTTTGCTTTACTTTGGGAGTTCTAACAAGTTAATAGGTGAAAGAGACACAGTAAAAAGACACAGTTAGGCTAAAATTTGATATGTAGGCATCATTTGGTCATCACAAGGGTTGAAAAAATGTGGGTAAAATCGGTCCACCAGGGGCGCACTAGTCATGTAATATCATCCTCGAAACATTGGACTTAAATACTTGAAATTTTGCTACACAGATGCCCTGTTGGGTCGAAATAATATTGTAAAGTATTGGTTGTATATCTTATACACAAGCTGTACTAATAATATTTAGTTTCCGCCGTTTGAGAAAACAAATATTTAAATATGCGGCGTCGCGCTTTGTCGATGGGAATTTTTAGGCGGCGACGCACGTTCGAAATTTATTTACCCATTGCACTGTGTCGCTCGTTTGAAATTCGAATGTTTAACAGCGAATTTTACAGCGACGCGCGTTTGCAATTCGATTTCTAAATTAAATGAGATGGCTTCCTTGGCTGGAAAGTCTTGCGGTGACACAACCGATTTTTTTTAGAAAGACAAAACTGCAACACGCCATGTAGAGTGTTGACGAAACCCCAAAAGAGTATCTTGTTAAAACTAAATACAAAACACTGCCTAACAAAAAAAGAGTGTAATGTGTTCAGGGTTCATCTTCGTAGGTTTTCCGTTTTTCATATTATTATTCCTTATTCTTTCTATTATTGACTATTTTACAATTGCGTTTTTTTTTTCATTGGCTATTGACTATAATTATTATTACTGATTTGTTTGTATTTGTGTTTTTTTCTGTAAAATATCTTCCCGTATGATAATTTGTAAAATTATCCAATATTTGTTTGATTATTTAGTACTATTGTTCACGTGAAAATTTTACGAAATTATATAAGAAGTTTGATTGAAAATATTGTAAAATGTTGTTTCCTCTATATAACCTAGAAAATCTGCGCTTGGATGTTCAACGTTCATACCTTGCAATACCGACATTCATATCTTATACCTTAATAGGTATTTATTTAAATATTATACTTGTTATTTTTATTAGTTTTGACAAAGCCATGTGTAGGAATTCCTATCAACTAGTTTGAAATAAAAAAAATAAAAAAATCCGTCTATTATTACACCACAACTTCAAAACGCTTGAACCGATTTATAAGTGTGTATTTTTGGAATCATTATGTCATCCCGAGTGTCATAGGGTACCTTAATTGTCCAAATATTAAGTAAGTAAATGTCGAAATGTCACAATGTCAATAAATTAACAGAAATATATCGTGTTTAGTGTAAAATAAACGGGCTTATTGTGTACATTCCGGAAATAAACATCTGTCTATACGGATAAATATTACGAATAGTTCATAAAAAACGGCAGTAAAAATAATTATATATATACAATAGTACATTTTCTGTAACAGCAGTCGTGTTTTTTATTCTTTTAAATATATTTACTTGTTTAAAAACATTGTGTAATATCCTTCCGACTGATTAAATTAACTGACATTAAATATACGAGCGTGACAATAATAAACCCTGAAAACCTGTTGTGAATATTCTCAAGAAATTACAGAATATTATAGCGGTTGTAATTTCGACTAAAAACTAATTTTATTAATAAAGTAAAGAAACTGGTCGTTGCTTCTCAATAAGCGTCAAAATTCAATTCGCCGGATAATTCAATTCAATTCAAGAGCCCCGTCAGTAATGTACCGAAACACGAACGTCCCTTGATAAAGGTTGACAGGTAGAGGAAAGAGGGGATCAATAAAACATTTCAAGATCCGATGGATAAAGTGGGTTTTTGATTTCAGACGACGACGTCATCAATGGCGGAGTCCTCAGCCAGTGGGGATGACCATGCAACAGCCAGCTCCAATCGCACCCAAATCATGAAGAACGACCTACTACTTCACGAGGCCGTCATCAAGAATGACACTGAAGCTGTGGCTGACATCCTCAAGCAGCCGTGCGACGTCAATAGTAGAAATAATGTAAGTCTTTTTCACTAGCTGACCCGTGCCCACTTCGTTGGGCGGTAAAACTTTTTACCTGTGATAAAATTATGAGTGTCGTTCCTGATTATTTCCTGACTGCCAAAAGAAGGGTTATATTTTTACTGCATATGTATGTCTGTATTTGCATGCCAATTTGACTATAATACCGTTATTTGTGAGTGTCTTCTTGTGAGTGTCTTATTTGTGAGCGTATTATCTCTTTAACTATTTATGCAGTAAAAGGGAAATTATATGCAGTAAAAAGGTTTTTTTTTTTAACGCTTGAGACGATAAATTTACTTATATCGATAAGATGGTGCGATTGTGAATCATCATCATCATCATCATCAGCCGGTAGACGTCGACTGTTGGACATAGGCCTCCCCCATAGAATGCCATGACGAGCGGTCTTGAGCCGCCTCTATCCACCTACTTCCTGCGAGCTTGGCTATGTCTTCGGTCCATCTTGTGAGCCGGTCCACACTGCGTCTGTCGGTTCGTGGTTGCCATTCGAAATCCTTTTTTCCTCAACGGTTGTCGGCTCTGCGAGCTAAATGGCTTGCCCATTGCCATTTCAAGTTGGAAATTTTTCGAGCTATATCAATGACCTTGGTTCTTCTGCGGATTTCCTCATTTCGGATCCTATCACGCAGTGAAACTCCGAGCATTGCTCTTTCCATGGCTAGTTGCGCAACTTTAGGCTTGTTTATGATACCAGTATTTAGCGACCACGTCTCAGTGCCATATGTGATCACTTGCGGTTGAGAATATATAGGTATATATATATATATATTTATATATATATATATATATATATATATATATATATATATATATATATATATATATATATATATATATATATATATATATATATATATATATATATATATATATATATATATATATATATATATATATATATATATATATATATATATATATATATATATATATATATATATATATATATATATATATATATATAGGATGATGTTTTTATTTAAAATAAAATTAGTAAAAGCTACTTAAAAAGTAGCGAAGGAAATCCCAGCTTGTATTGGGAAATGCTTATGTTTGAATGAGATATACTTACGGATGTGCACGACTTTCGACGGTGCAATGTAAGTTTAAAGGTCCTTTTGCAGTCGACTAACGATCACTATTCATCTATATATCTCATAAATAGGGCTTATCCTTATGCAACACAAAATGCCTTCAATTGAGACGAATTAAGCGAAAAAATAAAAAATTAAACTATTGATCACTTCGGCAAAGCCGTTTTCTGAATGAAAGTGACATTACGAAATAATTCAAATTTCGAATGCTACCAACATTTAAAATATGATACAATTGGCTGAGTTTGTTATCAACGAGCCATTAAATCGAAATAAAAATAAAAAAACCTCCATATGCTCAATGAAATGAAAGAAGAAACTTCAATCTTAATTTCTGGCAGAGGAGTTTATAATAAAGATTGTATAATGTTATCAAAATAGGGTAAACCTATATAAAATTGTATAATATTAAAAAAATGTAAAGAAATATTGTAGAGAAAACAGTATAATATTGTTATATTTGATAAGGTTTGTAAGAAATCCGTTTATAGGATGATGTTTTTATTTAAAATAAAATTAGTAAAAGCTACTTAAAAAGTAGCGAAGGAAATCCCAGCTTGTATTGGGAAATGCTTATGTTTGAATGAGATATACTTACGGATGTGCACGACTTTCGACGGTGCAATGTAAGTTTAAAGGTCCTTTTGCAGTCGAGTAACGATCACTGTTCATCCATATATCTCATAAATAGGGCTTATCCTTATGCAACACAAAATGCCTTCAATATATATATATATATATATATATATATATATATATATATATAAATATATATATATATATATATATATATATATATATATATATATATATATATATATATATATATATATATATATATATATATATATATATATATATATATATATATATATATATATATATATATATATATATATATATATATATATATATATATATATATATATATATATATATATATATATATATATATATATATATATATATATATATATATATATATATATATATATATATATATATATATATATATATATATATATATATATATATATATATATATATATATATATATATATATATATATATATATATATATATATATATATATATATATATATATATTTTTTAATTATTTTCAATAATATATAAAATTAGATTCATGAAAAGTTACTTATCTGGGGTCCTGGTGGACCAGAAACATTTAAACGATAGTTAATGTCCTCTTTAAATACTTAGGGCAGCGGCACCTGTTTCCGCAATTGATAACCTATGATGTTCTTAGTTATTGCAGCCGAATTACTGTATGCCCTTGGATGTAATAAGTATAGGAGGATGGTTTCTGTAACAGAAATGGATGTTAGTAACTTATTTTAGAAGAAATTATATGATTGAGAATATTTCGACACTAGTCGTATTCATCTCTATGACATTTCTGATAGAACAATTTTTTCAAAATTTAAATTTTAAAAAAACTGAACATAGAGAAATGGGTTAATAATATTTTGCAATATCGTTATAAATGCACTATAACCGACCTTGAAAAACATTATTAATAATGATTTTTAAATGAAAAATATTAATAAGCTTTTAATGAATATGTCTGAACAAATATAATTACTGTATTAATTTTGCCTATTCAGACCGGGACCCTTGCAAGCGCCTAAAATATTTATAAAAGCCAACTCCCAAGATTTAACGTCTCTTTCTTTAGCGTTATCGCCAAGGCACTTAATAATTTTTACTTTAAAACAATTATCAAAAGTTAAATTGTGTGCCTTAGCATGCAATGCTATTGGAAGTTGACTTTCATTGCCTACGAGGGCCCTGTGATTATTTAACCTAATGCTAAGAGGTGTAGTTGTTTCCCCAATATAAAATGCATTGCAGGTCTGGCAAAGTAATTGATATACAATATTTTTTGAAATGCAACTACTATTAAAAGGAACTCTGTAACTGTTGGGAGTGTTAGGACTAGTAAAATAAATGCTTCGATCTAATAAAGGACATGTTTTACAACGTGATCGACCGCAAGGCTGTAGGCCCAAATTTTTGTTAGTACTAAGATAATTTCGATTATTTTTATTAAGTATTGATTTTAAATTAGGAGGTTTTCGAAATGATAAAATTGGTGGTATATCTAATAAACCTTTGGTTGATGGGTCGTTAGCTATAATAGGGAATAAATCTGCTAAAATTGGTCGCAGTTTTTCAGTGCCAGGAAAATAAGTAGTACTTAGAAAGATTTTATTTAGATTTAAATTTGACACCAATTTAGGTTTAGGTGAAAATTTTGTTTCGGAATTTATTATATTTTTATCTAACAAAGAGGCAGGATAATTTCTTTCTATTAGTGATTTTTTAAGATTAGAAAGGTACTTATCTAGATTTTCTTTATTATTAATTAAACGGTGTCCGCGAATGGACATTGAATATGGAATTGACTTTTTGGTATGAAACGGATGACAGCTATCGAAATGTAGGTATTGCTCTTTGTTTGTAGGTTTTATATGAATTGCAGTTTTAATGGTGCCTTCGGATAGAGTTAGATCAACGTCTAAGAATGTAATTTGATTTTCTGATATAGTGTATGTAAAATCTAAGGGTCCGAAATTATTTAAATCTGTAAGGAAGTCAGTGAGTGTGTCATGTCCATGTGGCCAAAACAATATAATATCATCAATAAACCTATACCACATTAGTGGTTGTAAATTTTGAGTAAGAAGAAATTTATTTTCTAATAACCCCATGAAAAGATTCGCATAAGAAGGAGCCATTCTTGTTCCCATTGCTGTACCTTTAATTTGGAGATAAAATTCATCCTCAAAAGAAAAAGCATTCTTAGTGAGGACGAATTCAGCCAACTTACAAAGAAAATTTGTAGAAGGAATTTGGGGGCTGGGCCTTTGATTAAGGTAATGGGAAATCGCTTCTAAGCCTAAATCATGGGGAATATTAGTATAAAGAGAGACAGCGTCAATTGTAACAAGTAATAAGTTGTCAGTCTTAGGAATTGTGGTATTTTTTAGAATCTCGATGAAATGGTAACTATCTTTAATGTGTGACTTTAGATTTTTTACAAATGGCTGTAGAAAGTAATCGACAAAAGCTGAAATTCTTTCTGTGGGTGAGTTAAAACTAGCTACTATCGGTCTTCCTGGATTATTACAATTGCGGAAACAGGTGCCGCTGCCCTAAGTATTTAAAGAGGACATTAACTATCGTTTAAATGTTTCTGGTCCACCAGGACCCCAGATAAGTAACTTTTCATGAATCTAATTTTATATATTATTGAAAATAATTTAAAAAAATTTACACACTTAAAATATCAATATATATATATATATATATATATATATATATATATATATATATATATATATATATATATATATATATATATATATATATATATATATATATATATATATATATATATATATATATATATATATATATATATATATATATATATATATATATATATATATATATATATATATATATATATATATATATATATATATATATATATATAATAATAACATTTTAATAAAAATTACAATAATATATAGGAAATAGAAATAGTAAATACATTAAAATACACATATACACATATACATACATATAAACACAATATATGTTAAGTCAACTTAAACTTATTCTACTACATCGATCATGGCATGGATAGATAAACGCTCTTCTTGCAACAGCCATTTATTTATTTTGCTTTTAAACAAATGACAATTGGGGCTGGTTTTTATGTCACTGCTTAATTTATTATAAACTCTTGTAGCTATGAAAGAGTAGTGTCGCTGTCCGAAAGTCGTCTTCATCCTAGGGACACTCAAATTATCACTCAGGGGTTGTCTAGTGGGTTTCGTGTGCGTAATAATAAAATTACTTAGGTAAGGGCCCAATACTTACAGGACGATAGTATTTGTTGGTGACTTTAATATAAATAAAATAAATTATTAGCTCGAACTGATTCCCCCTCTTCAAGGATGCCGGTAAATTAAAACTCATCTTGTATAATCAATGGTGAGAATAAAAGTAAACCATAATGGCTCTTCTTCCTTTTTCTGCTTGGTGTCTAATTCAGAGTTTTGCTCTTATTGACGCTTAGTGGTACTGCTTTGGTATAAGAATGCTCTTCAATCATCAAGATCTAAAAAAATGACATTTTGTTTTTATCAAATAAAGCGTTTTATTATTATTATTAAATAAACATTAAATTATCATTCTATTCCCACAATATAAAAAGCCGATGAACTTGCTAAGAGGGGAGCAAAGGGAACGTTATACGGCCCTGAACCTTGTTGTGGCGTACCAAAAAGCCTTCCAAACCTAATGCTCAAACAAAATATGTTTAGAACAATCCATCAACCACTGGAACAACACGCCAGGGTTGAATCATTACAAAGCCCTTATTAAGGCTTACGACCGTAAGACGGCTTGTGAGGCCTTATCGCTAAATAGGAACAATCTACGCATACTGGTGAGGGCGCTCACGGGGCATTGTGGCCTGAACAAACACATGTTCAACCTCAAGCTCTGAGACACAAAAATGTGCGGGTTCTGCCAAGGGACAGAGGAAACTCCCCAGTACATCATGTGCGAGTGTGGCCCGCTGATGCTGAAAAGATACACCCACTTGGGTGGTCATTACCTCCAACCTGAGGAGGTAAAACAATCTGGCGCCAAAAGCCTGCTGCGGTTCTTAAATGACACGAGGCTTAGCGCAGAACTATAGTAGGTGGCGAACACAATATATCAGCAATTTTCGCAGTGTTACAAGGCTCATAAAGACCTTAGAAAAGCCCCACTCAACAAATGAAAATAATGAAAATTCCCACAATATTGCTTCGTATTTCGTTCCACGTGTTGTGCTTCTTTTTACTTCAAGTATTAACACAGTAAACCTGCAAAATTAGTTCCTGCCTGAGTACGTACATAATATCTCAAAGCGACGCGACGCCGTCCTATTAGCCGCAAAGTGAAACTTAGCAGACCAGTTCTATACAAGAGGAATTTCTCATCATATCTGCTAGTCGGTGGTTGTCATTTGTCGACGGCTCGCTGGATACATATAATATGCATGCGGCAGCACCGGGCCCGGTTCAACTTACAGTTAATTTCACTAAACCGGATATCGGACGTCGCCGGGTTAACGGAGTCGAAGATTAACTGCGCTAGAGCAACCGGGCCACAAGAACCACGACGGTTAGAACGAGTAGAGAGTCATCAGACATGTAAAATATGTATGTGATTTTGCATTGAATAGAAAATAAAATTATAATCCTTCTTTATCTTATGCAATATGTACAAAATCAGCCTGCTTATGTCCCATGTATATAATAAGGTCCCAACACATATCAGAAGTCTTGGAGAGAACCAATTCAAAAAAAATCTCATTTAAAGGCCTAGTCAAGAATCCAGTTTTGGATAATGCTGAATTCTTGTTCCAAGAGCATCCTAATGTAAAATTCATGATAATCAACTTTGCCAAAAAGAGTAATTTTTATTTTTATTTTTATTGACGACGGCTATATTGCTAGATTTGAAAATTAATTTAAATTTAGATATTTTTAGTATAAGCTTATCTATTTTCATGGCCCTTGATAATTATGACTACAGACATTGAGCTCTTTTTTTGATTAGCAATTTCGATTATTAGATTATTTTCTATTTATCAATGGTTTTCAAACCAATCATAATTTACTAAAATTAATTTATATTGCCACAACTATATCATGATAGTTAATATTCATTAATTAATTACATTATTTAAAATTTTAGAGGCAAAGACGCATCCAAGTGTAGGAAAGCCTACCTACTGGAGCAGAACTATATTGTATTGAATTGTATGATCGTCCTCGCAAAACTCGAAGAGTAGTCAATCGAGTGACTTGAAATTTTGATACAGCGATGCGTACGAATACACGCGAGAAGTCTTCTCGCGCCGGTGAAAACATCGGTGCGCATTGACTTCGATGCGTTTCCCATTAATTTCATATTAGACAGAGTCACAGCAAAGCGTGGCCGAGTTTAGTTAGGGCGACTTGCACCAAGCTCGGTTAAGGTTAAGATTAACCGTGTTTAAAGAGTCTAACCACAGTTAAATACTCAAATCTGCGGAATAACTGCAGTATAGGAACCTCTCTCAAAAAAAAAATATATAGACTAATAGATTGTTTCATTTTAATGCTAAATCTGGAAGAAAATTGTGTCGGTCGCTATAAATAAGCGAGATATAGGGCATTCAAAGTTTAAATTTTATTTGTAAACCAACTGGCCAAAATTAAAAATTCTCCACGCTATATTCACCTCGCTGATTCCGAATCTTCGATAATCTTTAATCGATCTCAATAAATAAGCGAGATATAGGCGTTCAAAATTCCCATTCCAATGTCAAGAAAGTCGCGGCCATTTTGTTTGTACATACCATGTGGGACACATTCGAGTATATCGTATTATCGATAACAATTAGCGATATTACAGAAATTATGACAATTTGCAGAGTTTTTAAATTAAACGAAATATTTTTAAAAAAACGATCGGAAAAAATACATATTTTCTTTAACTTTATAAAAAATGCACTATTTTCGATGTTTTTTCAATGACGGCATATTGATGACAGAAGATATCCTGAAATGTCGTTTGTTTCAGGTTACCTTTAGTAATCAATACACAAAGTCATTTCGTAAAAACTTCAAAAATTGTCCAATTGTTTTAGATGATTGCTAACATATGGCAATATTTTCAGCGCCGCAGGATTTTTTTTTTTACGCAATTCGCGCGAAATTCGAAAAAAAAATTTTGCTTGCGGTGACATTCCTATATTTAAGAATTTTTTATTGTTTCAGGATACCTTTTGTTATCAAAACCCAGTCATAACCAGGTCAATCATAACGCGAGATAACCAGGTTAATCAACCAGCGGGCCAATACTGGCGCCCAAACTACCAGTTGCAACCAGATTACTCTGGTCTCCCGACTGGTTACAAGTTCGAGGTCGCTTGCGTAGGCCTCTCCCTAATAAAGCGGTGATATGGTGTCTACCGAATCTATTACGGACTACGGCGTCCTTTATCCGGCTTTCACCCAGAATCGGGTAGCCGATTGGTCGATTCAAGAGCAAGTGCCGTAAGGTGAACAACTACCCCCACTCTATAGGGGACAGTACTATTTCAAGACTGTTAATCAGAATGCAAAAGCCGCACGGTGCGCAAACCGTCCAGGAGAGCCAGAAGATTGAATCCTGAGGGAAACTAGCCCTCAGGCCTGAGTCTTCGACATTCCTATATTTAAGTTAATTCGAAAAAAAAAATTTGCTTGCGGTGACATTCCTATATTTAAGAATTTTTTATTGTTTCAGGATACCTTTTGTTATCAAAACGCAAAGTCATTGAAAAAAACCTCGAAAATAGTCTCATTTTTTTAATTATCGCAGACATGTTTTTTCACGACCATGCCTATATTTTTGTAATATCGCGAATTGTTATCAATATTAGAGAACTCGCGATATATCGAGTTCTTTCCCGACACTACTCCCGAAACAATATGGCTGATTTGTTGACGTTTAGTATGCAAACTTTAAATGCCTATATCTCGCTTATTTATTGAGAGAGACAAAAGATTATTGCAGATTCGGAATCTGCGTGGTGAATATAGTCCGGTGACGTTTAAAAATCAATAGAGAGGTTCCTATACTGCAGTTATAACAAAACTGCTTGCACCATGCTATGTTAAGCTAACGGCAGTTGAATTCCCTAACTGAGCCCTGGTGCCCGGTTAGCGCCACTAACCAGCAGTTAGCGAGCTGTCAAACGCTTGCTGTCAATTTTCGAGGTTAGATTTGATCGCGTCCGCACTCGTAAACGTTACCGCACTCGTAAAACGTTTTCTTATATGTCTGATGTTAATCAGGATAGACGCGAAAGCGATAAGTGAACAAAAGCGTGGGCAGTTTGACAGCTGATGAGCCGAGAACTTCCCGTCCGCCATTTTGAACTGTGCTGTGATTGGCTGAGGCGAGCGATCTCGATTTCAGTTGTGTCTATGGTCATGTTCTAGCACTCAAAAATGGTTTTTGCGGACTCCGAAAAGGTGGTACTCACGAAATGGCCCTTTACGCAGCATCCATTTGATTCTCTGTTAGAACCAGGATGATGATTGAAATGTCAATTACCTGAAACAAAGAAAATTTAAACCGGTCAGTGCGAGTTTCACTCACGTGCCGAGGGCTCTGTACCTCAGTAAAATTACTCAATTATGAAATACCATAGACTGCTTAATTTTAATTTCCTGGCAAAAAAAAGTATTGTGAACGCACTTCTGCGTGTCTGTGTGTATTTCTTCACGATAGCGCCCAAACGCTTCATTCGATTGAGCTGAAATTTGGCATGCATGCATCGGTCTACTAGGAAATAGAGACTTGAAATGTAATACACAGATGCGTCTAAAGAGTCAGAAGAGTCTAACCCGGGGTAGCCTTCCACACGAGAAGGCTTCTGAATAGGAGCTGTAACGTGAGTTGGGTCGATTCGATAACACAATGGTAATGTAACGAAACCGTTCGCTACCCGTGGATAGTAACAACTAGAGTTGTCGACTACAACAGGCGAACCCGTCACCTCAGGAAGTTTTATCGATATTAGATCGTTTTGTCTACCGTGGAGGTGAGCGCGGAAGACTTATGACGAAACAGTACACAGTCTGTCAAGTTACGCCACATGCCCGTAAGAAGCCAACGCCGTACCGCGAGATAACCAGGTTAATCAACCAGCGGGCCGACTCTGGCGCCCTAACTACCAGTTGCAACCAGATTACTCTGGTCTCCCGACTGGTTACAAGTTCGAGGTCGCTTGCGTAGGCCTCCCCCTATTGAAGCTGTGATACGGTGTCTACCAAATCTATTACGGACCACGGCGTCCTTTATCCGACTTTCACCCAGAATCGGGTAGCCAATTGGTCGATTAAAGAGCAAGTGCCGTAAGGTGAACAACTACCCCTGCTCTATAGAAGACAGTACTCCCCCCGGCTGTTAGTCAGAATGCACAATCGATTGTCTGACGCCGCACGGTGCGCAAACCGTCCAGGAGACCAGAACATTGAATCCTGAGGGAAACTAGCCCTCAGGCCAGAGTCCCGCACGGGCTTGAACTTCATGCGTGGAGGCCGCCGGATGGGTGTTGACCCGTGAGTATGACCGACCCTGAACACATGGGCCCTCGTGGCCAAACTGCAACAGGGCCCATTAGCTCCCTCGTTTAGAGTAACAACTAGAGCTGTCAACTACAACGGGCGATCTCGTCACCTCAGGAAGTTTAAACGATATTTATCGCCGTGTCTCCCGTGAGGTAAGCGACTGTGGTGGTGAGGTGAGGTGATTTGGGACGATAAACAATCCACAGTCTAGCTACGCCACCTGCCCGTCAGAGGCCAACGACTTACGGCGAGGCACCAGGAAAGGCACACAGCGGGCAGCCTCCCCCATGACTACCAGTTTGGAAGGATATCTCCGTCTAAAATTAACCTTCAGGATACCTCCTACCTCCTGACTGGTTACATGATCGAGGTCGCTTACGCGATCTTCTCCCTTACGTAGCGGTAAAACGGTGTCAACAGAATCTATCGCGAACCACGGAATCATTGTCCGGCTCTTCACCCGGAATCGAGTAGCCGATGATCGTTTCAAGAGCAGTCGCCGTAAAATCGACAACTACCCCCGCTCTATAGGAAACAATACTGCTTCCAGACTCCCCCGGCTGTTATGTTAGTCGGAGTGCACAATCTATTGACTGACGCCGCACGGTGCGCAAACCGTCCAGGAGCGCCAGAAGATTAACTCCTGGGGAAAACTAGTCCTAAGGCCAGAGTTGTACCCGGGCTCGCAATTCGTGCTTGGAGGCCGCCGAATAGGTGTTGACCCGTAAGTGTGACCGACTCCGAACAAATGGGTCTTCGTAACCAACTCAACAAGGGCCCATTTGCTCCCGGAGAGTGGAGAGTAACAGCATTGATTTTATAGTGTAATAGATAACGCCATTCCATACTGCAAAGTGGAAGTCGCAATTTAATACAAAAAACGGCAGGTAGATGGCCATCGTAGTTTTCAA
This sequence comes from Micropterix aruncella, assembly GCA_944548615.1. Taxonomy (NCBI): domain Eukaryota; kingdom Metazoa; phylum Arthropoda; class Insecta; order Lepidoptera; family Micropterigidae; genus Micropterix; species Micropterix aruncella. The sequence goes on from OX155956.1 coordinate 19,517,120, forward strand.
ACTCGATTTAATGCGCTTCCATCTTCATTAAACTAATATTTGGCCGATAGATGGCGTTCAAACATATTATCGGACGCGTCCGTAAGCCGCGGCTTACGAACGTGTGCCTAGTCGTCCGCGACTGACGTCCTATAATGTGCAGCAGGGCGATTTTATATCTCCATCGCTAAAAACTCGAAACGAACTCAAACGTTACGGTTCGAAAACGATTTTAGCGAAACGAAACATAACATATCGTATCGGCCGATTTTGTAAAAAAGACACTTCGTTTCGCTAATTTTACGAGATAAAATTGGCAACATCGCATTGGTTTTCATTTGTTAAACGTCAAACTGTGGTCAAACTGTCAACTGCGCGGTGCGATGTGTTGAAACTCAAAAAGGAACGCAATTTCGCCATCGATATACGATTCCTTCGCCTATTATTTCGCCATTCCCACACGTTATCGCGAATCCCGTTATTTTGCTGTCGACATCATAATGCAACAATGCGATGTATACTATTTCGGGATTCAGTTTCGGTTCGGATAGTGACGTATTTCGATGTGAAAACGAAGTTATAAAATCGGCCGCCAGTTATAGTTCGCTAAATCAGCGCGATAGCGAAACCAATTGAGAACGCTAAAGTTACAAAATCGCCCTGCAGGCTCCATAGAAATTCATTACACAGATCGCGTGCATAAGCCACAGGCATAAGCCGCGGCTACGGACGCGTCCAATAATGTGTTTGCCCCTAAGCGTATGCCGTCAGAGATTAATATTAAAATAGAGCGCGAGCGCGCGAGTGTGAACAGTAGACACGGGTGTGAACAATGCAGCGACCGCCCGGCTAAGGCCCGCAGTCGTTCGCGAGCGCTTGTGAAGTGATATAGTTGGGAATTTGTAGAGCATTTTTATTGTTTTTAAGAAGAAAGATGGTTAAATGTGCAATCGATCATTGTAAAAATGATACTAGAAAACACACAAAACACAAATCTAGTGTCACATATCATCGATAAGCAATTTTGAATTACTTTTCAGCCAAATAAAAGTTATCCATTACGGGGGTGAAGCGAGGAGCGCGACGTAAGCGGATGAGGAACACACTGCCCCACCCTTCGTCTTGCTCGACCGCAAGTAGGGAGGGTGTTCACTAATCGAGAATCGAGATATTTTAAAAGCGAAATCGATAATCGATAATATTTTTTTATAAAAATTGACAAATCACTTTTTTTAATTATAGGTAGTAATGGTAAAAAAATCTTATGTTAATATAAGTATAGAGTATATATGGAATATGATAAATAATGCATAATAAGGCCAATAAGGGATTCCTTTTTGGACCACTCACATAGGTTTATCCAATTGCTTCAGATGGAGCGTAGATGTTTTTAGGGCGTACCTTTATATGCTGATATTATGCATGTATGAGTGTCTGAACGTAGAGAACGAACGTCTTGACGGGTTTTGACGTAAGTGTGAGGTGTCGTTGGATTCGACGTGATACGGTGGTGCGAATACGTTATATTAAAAACCGACATAAAAATAATTTAAATTTAAATTTAAATAATATTATTATTATTAACTTAGAAACTTACCTTACTTTTAGGTTTCCAAAAGACAAAACAAATATGATGAAGTAGATTGATGCTGTAAAGAAGACCGATTGGGAACCAAACTTTTGGAGTAGAATCTGTTCAGTACATTTTCCGGATTCAAGCATGTATGAAACCAAAGATTAACAAACGACCCTGTACCTTCGCTTTTTCTACAACAATCTCCATTTTCCGGTCAACAGTCGGAGGTTGCAGGGCTTTCCAATTCAGGACTGGTACACGACACTCCAAGGAAACGAAAGTTAAAAACAGAAATTATCCGTTTAGAAGACATTGCAAAACGCCGACGTATGCGGTGCAAGGCACTACACGCTGCTAATCGGCGTTTGAAAAAGAAAGTTGACAATTTATCTAAGGTATTAAAAGAACTAAAGCAAAAAAGACTGATCAACCAAGAACAAGTGGATATTCTGGAAGTGTGCCGGCTTTCTACAGCAGCTCTTTTGAAAAGGATGACTCATAAAGGGAGAGAATATCCACCTGAACTGCGTACATTTGCGCTAACCCTCCATTTCTATTCTCCAAAGGCCTACTCTTACGTACGTAGTACCTTTAAAACATGTCTACCACATACAAGCACCATAAGAAAATGGTACCAATGCATATACGCCACGCCAGGTTTCACTGCAGAAGCTTTTAAAGCACTTGATCAAAAGGTCAAGTCTTCTGACAAGAAAATTCTATGCAATTTGGTAATAGACGAGATGTCGATTCGACAATTAAAGGAATTTGACGGTAATGCAGTCCAAGGATATGTAGATTTTGGTGCTGGGTTTGATGTTACCGGAGTTTCAATGCACCATGCAAACAAGCTCTGGTGTTCCTTTTAGTTGCCATTAACGAGCAGTGGAAAATTCCAGTAGGATATTTTCTGGTAATCGGCGTAACAGGTGAGCAAAGAGCCAATCTAGTAAGGATATGTCTTTCTAATTGCCACGATGTAGGCGTGGTAGTTGTATCTATGACATTTGATGGTTGCCCAGCAAATATAGCCATGGCTCAAGAACTTGGCTGTTCGTTTAACTACCAACGTCAACTAAAAACCTATTTCGAACATCCTGCAACAAAAGAACCAGTTTTTGTATTTTTTGACCCATATCACATGGTGAAACTGGTCAGAAATACATTACAAAGTAAAAAGGTTCTTAGAGATAATAACGGCGGCCTAATCAAATGGCAATATTTTGAAGAATTAAACACGCTCCAACTAAATGAAAATTTTCACTAGGGAAATAAATTATCGACACAACACATCAACTTTCAAAATCAAATAATGAAAGTAAAGCTAGCAGTACAGCTGTTAAGTGCCAGTGTTGCGAACGCTATTGAATTTTGCGACAAAAAATTACGTATAGGTACTTAATTTTGCTCACTCACAACCAACAGTGAATTTCATCAACACAATGAACAATCTGACATATAAGCAATAATATGTACATATAAGCTTTTTGTTAGAGTTATTTTTTGGTGCAGTTAGATCACTGGGGGGCTTTAATAATAATCCTTCCGCAAAACAGTTTAGGGGAGCATATACAAAATTACTCGTCCACGCCGAATTTAAGCCGCTGAAGGAAACTGAATTCCGTTAGAGAATATACCTACCTATTCTAAACTTTACACAAAAATCCCAGTATGTTGATACGATTAATAATTCTCTTGCAATTAATAATTCTCTATATATATATATATATATATATATATATATATATATATATATATATATATATATATATATATATATATATATATATATATATATATATATATATATATATATATATATATATATATATATATATATATATATATATATATATATATATACATAAACCCTGAAATAGGTCCATGTAAACCATTTTTAGGGATTTATTAAAAAGGACGTTGCGTAATTCTCTAAATACGAAAACCAGGTACCTTGTGAATGATTAATAACAGTAAAATGAGCCAATTTTCTTTATTTTCTATGTTATTATGACTCTTTGAGGAGAACATGACGGTATCCATAGCCTTGGACGCTTACACTTATTTTAGTGATGTGCATTTATATTATTAAACGCAAGAATTATATTTAAATGAAATGGATCTAAAAAAATACAAATTTAAAAAACAATAACGTGGTTATTCACATTAATCCACCAATCAATGAGAGCGTCAAAGTCCGGATAGGAAACTCCTCTTAAAACAAACCGGAGATACCGTAAGCAAAATTAAATATGATATCGTAATGAAATATTATACTTATCTTTAAATAACACAACAAAATATCTTAAATTTAATAATATGTACAATATATGGATAAACAGTGACGATTTACGACAATGAAAAATACTCCCAGTCAGACCTTAGTTCGGACATGAACTCCGCTCATTTTCGTGTAGTATGTAGGGAGGTACATGAAAAAAAAAATAAATAAATGAGTAGTGCGTGATTTTTTTTCCTATAAACAAATTATGTTATTTACTACATGAAAATAGTCTATTTTGCATCGAATGCTTTGTTAACATATAATGAAAATAAGTGCTTTATAGTTAAATTAATAAGACATTGTTTTATTAACCCCTAGAGCCCCGATTGGCTGATATCGGCCAAGACACGATTCAGCGTGACGGCCCCGTTTTAATTTATTTTATTTTATTATGTTTCATTATGTTAATATGTTTTATTTTAATTATGGATACAGTGGTTTGGCAGTAATTAATGTTTCGGTGAAACAGTGTCATAATTCATTTTTTTTACTAATTTTTACTAAAATTTTTTGGGACATCAACTTGTTAATCGGCTGAGGGACCGAGGCCTGAAGGGTTAAATTAATTATGTGATTTGATCGCAAACTGAACGAACATGTGGATTAGTAAACAAGAAAACATAAATATATTTGCCTATAAAGTATTTAATTATTTATTTTACTTTTTTGGCAAGCTTTAACTTCGGAAAATAGGTAAAGGTACAGCGTGTTTTTAGCACACGGGAATATTTTGGGACAACTGTACATCAAATAAAAAAAATGGTGTAGTTATTATTAATATTGGATGCTGATGTAGAGATTTACTAATATTAGCTGCTACTGTAGAGATATTATTAATATCAATCTAAAAAAAATATCCACAATTTAATTAAATTTAAGCTTTAGTTGCAGAGGAACAGCGATTTTATGTTCAAATTTTAAGTATTAAGATTTTTACTCAGTAACAAAGGCCTACAATAAAAAAGTTGTTTATGATTTTCAAGTTAGTTCTTTTATGTAGCATAAAATGTCCTTTTTTGTAATTATAATTATATGTTATATTTATTAAATATTATTTATGTTGAACTATTTTAATTTTTTTTTTGTTAGTGTTTTTTTCAGAATTCCATTTACAATTTTTGAATATTTTACAAATAACTAAAGTCTGAATCACAAATTGAATGTGCTCTTTGCATGATTCTTCGAAAGTTAATAGATTTTCGTCAATATTTGTATTAATAAGATCTGTTAATTGCTTTCTTATTTTTTTACCATGGTAAATTTTGTAATAGTTTTTTTCGAATATATTTAAGCATCTAGTAGTAAATTGAATAAAATGTGCAGAAGGGCAAATTAAGAAAAGCGTTTTATTTAAATTTATTCCTCCATAATTTTTACTTAATATCAGTAACTGCCTGTTGTCTGTTAAGTGGTTTTCAGTGATTAATACTTTATGGCAGCTTTCACAGTGAAATTTTTCTAAACACCTTTTCGCTAAATATCCTGAAAAATATGTGATTGAGCAATCTTCTAAAGTTGTTACTGAGCTGGAAGCTATCGATTCAATGTTTTTAATGATTTTAGTGCTTTGGGTATGAGTGTTTGAACTATTGGGTTTTTGATTAGCTAGATGAGGTTGATTTTCTATGTCTGGCTCGTCCACCGTTTGTTCCATGTCAATTACTACGTCAAGATCCGGTTCACAGTTAGCTGATTTTGGTTGTCTCATCAATGAGTTTATGCTGTGACTTCTAAAGATTTGCCTGAACTGTCGGGTTCTGATTATATCCACCCTTTTGACGAAATACAGAAAATAAATTTTCTAGCACATCTTGGTTCAAACGATTAGTTAGTAGAAATAAAGCACCTAATTCTTTTTCACTATTAAAAAACTGCAATATTCCTTCTATCGTTTGCAAAAGTCCATTAAAACAAGGAGGCCTGACATTTTGAGATTTATAATTTACCGCTGAAAGATTAGTAATTATTTCCTTAGACTTAGTTAATGTTTGAAGAACCACACTATTTTTTTCTGATAAACCACAAGCATATGGGTTTGTTGAAACTAATGTTTTACTATTTAGGCCATCAAATAAGTTATTCATTAATTCTAAAAAATCTGCGGTACTTATTGCTGAAGCTGTTTGAATTTGCTTTGTCTCTATACAAGTTTTAATTGTGGCAGCTACAGAATGACTAAATATTTGTGCGGCTAATTTCACACTCATTTTTTGAAAAGAATTTGGATATATATGACGGTCTGTTAATTTGGGCATGGCTCTACACATTTTACTATTTTTATCTATTTCGTATACTTTTTTTACGTCAGAAAAGGATATTATTTTCCCGTCAAGAATGAAGTCCTTCGTTAGCAAATTATTTCTAAAACTTTTAAGAAGATGTGGAACGTCATAGATTGCAAAAAACTTAACGTTGTCATGATGAAAATACGGATTTTCACAAGAGACATTCAATGCTTTCATCGCGGACTGGTTACTGGTGCCCTGATCACAAACTATAATTTTTGGTTTTAATCCTGTTTCTAAAAGTCTGGATAAAGTTTGTTTAATTAAATCTACAAGATTCCTGGACGTAACTCCTGTACTAGAGAGAAAATAAGCTATTGCTATTTTCCAGCAAGAATAAATACCCCTAGCCATAAAAACTAAAGCATACTTAGCTGTTTTATTTGACCTACCCATGTCACCTAGATCCTGAAAGCCCTCTATTAAATCATATTTTTTGGAATATTCCATTCGTTCCATTATTGCCATTTCGTCGAAGCAAACTATGCAGGTTTTCTCTTTTTCAGATTTAGAGCTAAATTTTTTCTTTATTTGATTTAAATATGCATTATTAAAACCTGGTAGAAATGACGAATTGCCAATCCATCGCCTAATCGTAGATAGTGCGGGTAATATTATTTTATTATTTCTTAAAAAGTTATAAGTCGCTGGAGATTTGTAAAATAAAGCGAGGGAAAAATTTTTTTCGTTAACCGACCAGGGCCGAATGTTGCTTTTTAACTGCATTTTAACTAAAGTCTTAGATTGGACTGAGGAGAACGGGAATGAATCGAATACACTGCTGGCAGCGCAGCGGTTCCTTAGCAGTTTTACTTTTCTTTTCAATTTGGAAATTAGAGCATATTTCGATTTTAACCTTGTCTTTAATTTAATATTCTGAATTTTGTATTTGCTTTCTGTTATTGGTTTATTTTTAACAGGGGATGTTGGTACTATTATTATTTCATCTAAATTACTTTTGGTGGAAAATGACGAGCAAGACGATCGGGATCCTAATAACTTAGTCTTATTAGTATAAACTCTGTTGGGCTTTAGCACTATCAGCGGAGGAGATAAGGTACCTTTTCTCGAATCGGACCATGGAGGAAACAATGAAATCACTGCGTCTTCGTTGCATACATTTGCCGAACTCACTAATTCTGCATTACCTGTAAAGAGAAAAATCAATGTGTACGCACTACATAGATTTGCGGAAAGTTAAATACGTTTTTATCTATATATTTTTACATTTGTAACGCTGAAAACACATTTCATCTACCTACATTTTTACTACCACTTATTTTTAAAAACTAAACGTTCTAAAGTATAATCGATAGATAATCTGTAAATGTCAACCCTACGTATTAACCGCGAACAGCTGACCTCCAGGCGAGCTGACAAGGCTAGCCAATGCTGTCGTTATAAATTATTTTGTCTATGTCATGTACAAACCTGTATATTGGGAGGACGACTTATAATCACGAGGTACAGCAGTTGCATTTAATAGCATTCTTCCCCCATAGCCCGATCGAAACGACGTACTATCGAAATGGTTTTGACAAATGTATCTATTAAAAAGCAGATCTCGTTCGATCTTATAGAGAGAAGCGTTTCCTAAAAAAGACAAAACGAAAAATCAACACAATATGAGATTTTATCGAGGTTTTAATACTTGACTGGCGTATTACTTTGTAATTTAGTAGGTATATTATTTAAAAATATGCTATGACTGTAGAATAGGAACCTCTCCTAGATTGTCGATTTTTTAACGTCACCCGACTATATTTACCACGCTGATTCCTATTGCTATATTGCTAGGAAATATTGCTAATTTCAAATGTCCGACACTATTTTCTTTCAAATTTAGCATTGAAATAATGTGTAGTGTGTAGTTTTTTTTATAGAAAGTTTCCTATACTGCAGTCATTCCATAAATATAATAGGTACATACCACAATTTCGCATCCAAAGTTCAAGCCTCTCTTTGTCTTTTATGGGAAATCTAAACATTTTAATGTTTTTATTAGACCTCCCCGACATCCTACACGAAATATATGAGCAAGTATTAGGCATTTCACGATCGAACTTCAAAACTAGGCCAGAATAAATATATATAATCCAGGACTTCGCACCACTAGCACCGATTGTGATCTGTGAGCAGTGAGCACCACTGCTTGCGGTATCTCAACCCGTAAACATAAATTTGGCAACGCTGCGTTCCACGTTGTAAATAAGAATATCTATCGATAGGTAAAATATAGCTAATATACAATATTACCGATATTTTGCGCACCGCTAGATAGCGCATCGTCCTCAACACTTTTTATACAATTTTTCTAAAAATAAATTTGGCTAAGAAAAAGGTTTTTAGTGATCAGATCAGAGAATCTATTACACTGTATAAGAACGCTATTAAGTATGTTTTAAGTGTCGTTAATTTACATAACCAGTTAATTATTTTTAGTTTTGTTAGTTTACTTTTAGTTTATTTATTTAAAAACAGGTCCACGATTCGCTAGGTCAAAAAAACAGTAATTAAAGCTAATTCCCCACTGAGCTACCGCGCGTATAACAATACTAACACGAGAGAGACTAGCGCAATGACGGGACCCATAGTTACCTTGTGAATGAATAATAACAGTAAAAAGAGCCAAGTTTCTTTATTTCCTATGTTATTCATTTATTTATTTTAAACAACATGATTTATAGACGAATGGCTATGATATTCGGTATATAGTACAATAAAACGTGCAGGAAAAACAAGTTAAACCAAGAGCCGTTGGCTCATCGCATACCTAACTGAGCAAGAGCGCCCGTATCTAGGGATGCTGATATTTAACTTAGCATATTGCGAGCTGACAGGTTTGACGTTCGGTTATATAGTTATTATTGGAATATAGTATGGTTATGTAGTTATTATTATGACTCTTTGAGGCGAACATGACGGTATCCATAGCCTTGGACACTTATTTTAGCGATGTGCATTTTCATTATTAAACGCATGAATTATGAAAGAAACGCAAAAAATGAAAGTAAAGATAGCTGCCCAGTTGGTGTTAGATGACCAACAAAAGATAACAGCCAGTCGGTGTTAGATGCTCTAATGTTTTGATGAAAAACATTTATAAAGGTATCTGGTCTGTGAAGACTGTTTATCAACGGTAACCCATATATGCCCAGCGATTCGAAAACGAAACAAGAAGTAGTACTTTCGTAAAAGCATCGGAAATCCTTTGGGCGCTCAGTAAAATCCAAAAAACTGCTAGCTCTCTCAAGAGTACGGAACTGTCTCCCTTTTGATTGAACTTCTTTGAGTTCTCTTTGAACTCCCTTTTGATTGAATTGACACTTTTGATTGAAACAGTAAGCAGTGCCAGTTGTGTCATGTTCGCATCGTGCAAAAATCACGTCTCCCGAAAAAAAGAAAGTATTTATTCAGTTGAGTAAATCTTTGTACAAGTATCATACTTTTGTAGTAAATTTGGGTAAGTTTTGTAGTAAATTATTGACTTATTCGTGTTTTTATAATTAGTCGATTGTAGATAGAATTAGTCGATTGTAGATAGAATTAGTAGATTGCACGTGAAATTAATAATAAACATTAAATAAATTCATTATAACATCTTGGTTTGAATTACCTATAGGTAACGAACGTAGGATATTTGCCCATTGTTTCGTTTTCGAACACCTCAAAATATCTAGTTAACAAAAAATAATATATACCTAAAGTAGTTAATACTGTTATAGGGACTTTTCAATATAAGCATATCTGAAAATAATCAAAATCAACATCCCAAAATAGTTCCGGGCATATATGGGTTAAAAAGCCCCAAGAAAAAATCATTGACATCGACTAAAGACAAAGGAGGCCTAATTTACCCGAGTGATGATGTATATTTCATAAGTATGTGAAAAAAATTGCGTAAATTTTTAGTATATATTCACCATAGTAAAATTAAAAACCAAGATGTGCATACAATGATAAGGGACGTGATATTGTATGATATGCACTCATCGAATAACCAAATTATTTTTGCTGTTTAAATGAACATCAACTCGAATTCAGTTTTTTTGAAGATCATACATATCTTCTAATAAAATCGATCTGCGAAAATTATCTCAAGCTAAGAATCCATTTTAAAATGAAGAACGCTGTAGTAGAAAAGAGCGTCAGAAATTTTTATAATAAATTAGTGCTATTTAAAGGTCATTAGCGCACCCAAACTAGTATAGTAATAAATAATATTACGAGAATCTTACATTGTTTAATTGTGACAAAAAGAGATTTTTTAAAATAAAAAAACATGTTTTTTAATATATTTTTTTATTATTAATTAATATTTATTACTTTTATTTTGAATCTAATTTAATCAAGAATGATGTCGATAGTATTTGTAACTAGCGTTAACGAGAATCTGACATAGTTTAGTTGTGATAAAAATAAAGTTTTATTTTAAATAAAAGACTTATTTTTACATTATTAAGTTTTTACTACACCTTATATTGATAATACTTTTATTTTTAATCTAATTTAATCAAGAATCATACCGATAGTATTTGTAAATGCATTTAATATTACGAGAATCTGTCATTCTTTAGTTGTGACAAAAATAGGTTTTTTTTAAATAAAAAACCTATTTTTTAAGCATTTTTTTTTAATTCAGCTTTATTTATACTTTTATTCTAATTTATTCAAGAATCTTATCGATAGTATTTATTGTAAGCGCTTCCCTAGTCACGCACATTAAACAGCTTTAGAAACTCACACTAACAAAAAACGGAGTCTTTAGCAAATGCGCCGTTTCTGCAGCTGCAGTGAACGATTTGGCAACGATGCATTTGATAGCGCGTTTACACTCTCGCGCGAGGCGCCAGGCGAGACGCAAAACCACATCAGTAAACAAATGGAACAGAGGCAAAGCTTCTAACGAGCGTACAAAATGTTTACCAACTTGCTAGAAGCTTCGCCTCTGTTCCGTTTGTTTACGACATGGTTTTGCGTCTCGCCTCGCGCCTCGCGCGAGAGTGTAACCGCCCCATCACAAACCACAGAACCATTGATTTTATATGACAGAACTGAACGCGATCGTCGCCAGCTGGCGTTATTTACAGTAAATAAGAAAGTTTACACGTAACTGTTTATTTATTAATTTATTTATTTATTTAAACCCATAAAAAAAACAATTACATAACAAAAACATTGTCTTAGCCTAATAATTAATAATTTAACATTTCCTTTTGTTGTCATTTTAGTAATGCAAATATAAAATTTTATTAAGGAAATCTTAGGAACTATGTACAATAATATTTTTATCATAAAATCAATAACATCGAACAATAACGAGAGCTGTTCTATGGTAAAAATTTAATTTGGTAGTTTTTTTTAAGGTAACATTAAGAGTTAATTTAAATAAATTTATATAACAAAAACATATTACTATTTTAAGTAGGTTTTTACATTGTTACTTTCATTTTATATCATTGGTTAAAAAACGGTGACTTGTGTAAAATTTATAGTCATCAATTACTTAAAAATTTCAAATACAGTCGACAGTGTAAATTAACAGTAGTAAAAAATGTCAGATAAAATATTATAAAATGTATAAATAAAACAGTATTTTAATTACATAAAATTGTAAATTAAATGAATTGTAATATCAGCAGTATTATTGCTTACAACATATATGACAATATAATATAATACGATAATACATACCTACACCCACAGAAGTGCCTTAGTAATAATTTATAATAGAAAATTAAACTTACATATTAGACTACTAGACTTTTAGAATATACACATAACTTTTAGAATATACATTTCTTGAGAACGAACAACCTCTTCGGAAGTAAAATGATTACTGCATACAAACGAACCAGAGCTCGGCGTCCAATTAGAACGTGGAATAGCCCTAGTCCATCGCTTACGAAGATTATCTTCCTTCGGGAAAGAAAATGTTGAAACGGGAAGTTCTCCAGTTTTCAACGCAGAGTTATAATTTGATTTGTATCCGAGAACACAGCATCGCCTCGGCATCTAAAAAATATAAGCTAGTATTAGCGGTGATATTACACCCTAGCTGGTTCGAATTCGTTTGATATGTTCGACTACATAATGAAATTGTTTCCAGTCAGTCGATAGTAGCATCGATGATGATCATCGTCATTGAGTATCGCTCGCTTGATCAAAAGCTGCATACAGATACAGACTCATCTCTCCACGCTCTACCTTCATTAAATTATTGTTATCTATACTAGTCTATACTAATATTATAAAGAGGTAATGTTTGTGAAGTTGTAGGAAGTAATCTCTGGATCTACTGAACCGATTTTGAAAATTCTTTTACCAATAGAAAGCCACGTTATTTGTGAGTGTCGACAGAAATCCACCGTCGAATCTCGCTCGATTCGAAAGCGATCATTTCTCTCATTTAATATGACAACACAGTATACTGTGACGCGACTTGACTTGTTCTCGTCTCGTATGATCCGTGATACGCTTTATAAAAAGTTTTCAGTTTCTATTCTCGGGACGCGGTTTTTTGCCGGGGCCGGCAACGAAAGTTAGGATTGTGCCTATCGGGGACTCAAACTTCGCCGGTCGATTGATCCCTCTGAGGCAGACCCTGAAAAATTTCCTTAACTTTTGGGGACGAGAACACGAAGTTTAGCCTTCGCTATTGTGTCAGACATGCCGATAAAATCCGATGTTGTGATGTTACGCATGTTAGATCGCTTGGCTTTAGAAACAAATACGAAATCAAATAAAACCGATCTATTGCAATTTTTTACACGCACCCGAGGATTCCTTCCGTAAGTTATTAAGAAAAAGATTCCACCTATAAAAGTAATCCTACATATTAACTAGCTAAAATTTTAGCAGTCCTTTGATATTATTATTCTTTGATTCAAAAAGTTGCATACTTATGATATAATGAAACCCAAGTATCGAGTAAGGTTTTTCGCTATCCCTACCTTTATACAGTGACCAATATCAAGTCAGACGAATTGCAATTTCTCAGCTGCAAGTATAGAAGCAATTAAGGGTGTCAACACGTGCATACAACAGGTCAAAGACAACGGGTCGTTTCTATCGGCCTTGTGTTTATGCCATTGCGTCTGAAAATAGACAAAAAAATGCTTAAATGTTTGATATGTTTAAATATTTAGCTCACCAAATCCAACATCTACTGAAGCACAAGCTTCGCTTAGTTGGGCGACATCGGTCAGTAAACATCATAAGAGTTTAATTTATTTCTGTGGTTTGCGTAATTTAGTTTAATATTTTGTTTGATGTTTTAATTGTAGATTGCATATTTTTTTTGTTAATTTCTTTATCTATACTAATATTATAAAGAGGTAAAGTTTGTGAGTTTGTGAGGTTGTAGGGAGTAATCTCTAGATCTACTGAACCGATTTTGAAAATTCTTTTACCCATTTTAAGCCACGTTAGTTGTAAGTGTCATAAGCTATATATTAATCCGAAAAATGAAAAGACTTCTTCGAGATAGTCGGATTTCCAAAGTAAGTCGGAAAAAACGGTCGAACGAAAACGTTTATAACTAACGCTGCCTTAACGATGAGAGATATATGATTAAGTTCTAAAGAAAAGTTGTAGAGCTTGATAATGCGTACACAAAAGCCACGACAGCATATGCCTAACTTTTATATTTAGGTCACAAAAAGTAGTATTTTTATATGAAAAAAAATAATTTAAATCTTTAGGTCATGTTTATTGGTCATATTATCAACAATTATGAATTCTTATCAAAATAAGTAAATTTATCGTCTCAAGTGTTTAAAACAAAAGGCTTTCCTCTTTTACTGCATATAATTCCCCTTTTACTGCATAAATAGTTAAAGAAATAATACACTTACAAATAAGACACTCACAAGAAGACACTCACAAATAACGGTATTATAGTCAAATTGGCATGCAAATACATACATATGCAGTAAAAATATAACCCTTCTTTTGGCAGTCAGGAAATAAATCATAGCACTCAGTACTAACCGAACCACACTCATAATTCCATCACAGGTAAAAAGTTTTACAGCCCAACAAAGTGGGCACGGGTCAGCTAGTTAAAGATAAAAAACGAATAACCAAATAATTACATTGACGGATTAATGTAAATCGTATTTTATCCAGGAATGCACTGCACACATATCCCTGGAATGCACCAATGACTCTCGGAATTTGAAATTTAAGTCAAAATTAATGAAAGGGTATATATAATGAGGTATACGAGGCAAACCAATCGGTTGAGTACCTATATTTTATCCAGATTCAACGGCGCTCTGTCTCTGGATTGCACTAACAACTCCTTCTGGAATCTGTAATATATTTGAAGTTAAATTAATGATGAGGTACATAATGAGGTATGCAAAACAAAGCAATAGGTGTGTTTAGAGTGCTCAAAAACTATTATATATTTAATGGGTAACGTCTTTTAATCTGGACAATCCGTCTTGTTTCTCGACTGATAGAACGCCGATATTGCTGTGATAATCTTAAACGAGGCCTGGTTGGCCTGTGGCCAGGCATGTTAAAAAAGCTATCTTGTTGCATGCATTAATGTTCGCGGATAAGTGAACACGACAATTTGAGGTTATGTTTCTATGTAAAACAACATATTAACGCAAATTTGTTGATAAAAAGATGTATATTTACCTTAAATAGTTGTTGCAGATAGGGAGATGAGTATTATACATTAAATCACATTTAAAATTACACATAAAAACCACAAAAACTCAGAATGTCCACCGTTCATAGAACTGTCGTGGAACTGTCAACAATACTTAGATCGACGTTGCCAGTTGCCAGCCACATCTTATTGTTGGAAAGGCGATTCCTGAAATAGCACGCCATCTATTATTTTCTTCATTGAACATGTGATTTGTAGCGTAGAAGGAAATGCAATAGATAGCGCTAATAATTGAATGCTAATTTCGTTGAAACTGCTTGAATTATTGGGTTTTTAGAATCAATCGATCCTTTATAATTAAAACTTAATTATCAATGTTAATATAGATATCCAAATAAATTCCTATACTTTTCGACGTCAGCACTACCAGTGCCATCTGCGTAGTGACGGCGAGAAATATGCTGCCATTTTCTTGTATGGGGTGGCGCTATCTATTACACTATAAAATCAATGGTGGTAGGTAAGATTTTGCGCCTGGGCCGTTGTCATTCCTTCGTTTTACTTTAGGGTGTTTTCGGTTTTCATGTGTTTTTGTTTTTACTTTCTTGCGGTGGTAATGGATTTCATTGGTTTTTGCTTTACGATTGGATTTTAGTTCAACTGTTGATTCAAATAATGACTTGTAATAAACTTTAGTTACATAAGCAATCCTATTTAACTAGATTAAATAAATAGATTATTTCACAAAATCATTCATATATACAAAATGTCTCTATGAATATGTATTTGCAATATGACATGGATTAATGAGTTGAACTTTGATATTATTACTTCTTTATACAAGCACAATCAATTACTTTAAGTCCCTAGTTGTTACACCTTTCATACAAAAATGCCCATTGTCCTTTATGTTGCTTTCTTAAAAGTTTCGTCTTATCCTACGCCAGACAATATTATTCCATTATATCATAGTCTTGTGGTTACAGTAGGGTATTCCGTCTCTTCCTCGCAATAGCTGTTGTTCCTCATGTCTCATATTGTTACATATACAAAATATTACAAGGCTCCTCCTCCGACTTCCCGAGCTTTCGCAACGATTCAAGCGCCTACCCGTCACAAGATAGCATCGCATCAGCCGCCTTGCATAACTTTTAACGGATGTTAGAGGTCGAGCCCACTCTTGCTTCGCCTTTATTGTCGAATAAATTTCATTCAAATAGAGGCGATGGGTCAATTTGTAACGCTTTCTAGCATTTTTTGGCTCATATTGCCCGATACAAATCATAATAATATAGGTACAATTCGGGGAAGTTAGAAAAAATGCAACAATTTTTTTCTGCGATAGAATGGCAAATTGTTTGTTGGTTATGTCAGGTCTATTTGTTGTTTATTTGTTCGCCTTTGGGATATTCACTTATTTCCCCAGCAACGAAGGCCTACATTGAAAAAATGGTATAAGATGATATTTAACTCAGTTTTTAATAAAGCTTTTTATCTACTAAAAAAACTCACATTGGAAAAAATATTGTGTAAAAGTATTAAAAAATAGGTGACAGGTTAAAGACAATACTCATGATGGCAATATTAGTGTTTTTACAAATTATACTGCTACAAATTATATTTGGATAGGGCTAAAGAGCCATGCAGCGACCCATGTAGCGAGAAATCCATAGATTAAATTCGGTGAAAATAACCAAAAAACGTTACCAGTAAGGATAACAAAAATCGTTATAGAGATGTAAAACAAAAAAAACCTTTTAAAAATTACTAGTTTTTTAAACTAAAGTTTCCCATAAAATAGAGTATGAATCAACTTAATGACTGCTAAAATACTTAAATGGGATATGGATTTTAAAAAAGCGGAATCTGGAAATCATTAATAATCATTTTAGCGTTTCTCTGCGTATTTTTCAAAGGTATAGAAAATTATTAAATTAAACGTTAATCACGTGGAAAACCCGTGATTCTATCATATGAATCTATAATATGATTCTTTAACATGAATTCTATAATATGATTCACGTGGAAAACCCGTGATAACCTTCGTATATAATTTGTAGTTAAAACATTTATAATTTTACGTTTTACTTTTATTATGCGATGTGATGTTTAGTGTGGTATCGATCCTTATTTTTATGTCTAGTGCCAGTGATTTTAAACTAAGCGTGTATATTTCGGCTACAGTTTAAATTTTCCTTTATTCTGTGAAGCAATTTTGATTTTTTTCACATCGAAAATATTTTTCGTCTTGGTTATCTTTCTTAATTAGTTTTTTTAACATATCTATCGCAGCGACAAACTTTGCAGTTTCGGTTCCCGAGAACACGGTGAAACGCTTATTTTCCATTGCAGCGATTAGTGATGATTAGACGCATCCACCATACGCCATACACATGCGAAAGTACGCATGGTGCTTTTCTTTGGGCAGTATACTTTCTAGGCTGTTCTGGTGCCGCGACGGGTGGTTGGTTCAGCCAAGGAAAGTACGCCCGAACGCTGCAATTATTGGCCAAATCAGTGCTGTCTGTGCCGCTGCGGTAGCGTGCATACGGCCGGCCACAGCACACTATCATAGAAAGCCGTGCTTCACGGATCGACAACGTTGCGAATCGCAATCCAAGCGGTCCTACTCCCCAACCGGGCCACCGAGTCACAGAGAAGCACTCTGGCCAAAGGTCGAAAACGCGTATCGGTGGCATTGATGCCAGTAGTTTTGTGCATCGCAGTTGCTATTCATGGCACATTTTGGGTTCATAATGTACTTTCAACTTGTGATTTTATCGTCAATTTAGTCATATTTATTGACGCGACAATATACGTAGGCTAAAAATTAATGTAAGCAATTTAAATAACATTATAAAATAATTCAAAACGAATGTTATCGCATGGATTTGGTGGCATATGACGTTTAGGTGTTTTCGCAAACACCGTTGTCCGGACTGGGCGGGCTGATCCGCACTGTACAACGGTATTTGCAATAACATCAAAACATCAGTTGAAACCGCTAAACAACCGCATTTAGTTTAATTTAAATTATCTATAGATATTCATAACTATACACGAGTTCAGCCGAATTCTCTGATGGGTCTGACGATAATGCATATTTAGCTATCCCTGATCCCTTTACGACAGAGACCTTCTGCATATTTTAAAAAATAAATAAAAGAAGAAGGATGAACAGGACAAAGAAATATAATATGATATAAAATCTGAATAAAATCAATAACTAAGAAACTTAATAGACAATTTATTATAAACTAATTTTATTGGTAAATTTGGCGGAAAACATGAATCACGTCTAATACTCGATAAACTCGATAAACATCACTCAATCATTTTGACCTGGTTTTAAAATAAATACTGTATATTTCGTGCGTGTCACGTCTGGGTCACTAATTATCCAGTTTGATTCAGTTTGTTGATATGATTATAGAGTCGTAACTTATAACATAGATACGCGTGTAGCGCCACTACTCGGCGTAGTAATTATCGACGGTTTAAAGTCTGAAGTGGGATCGTTCAGCCGAGGCACGCGGTGCGGAGAGGGCAAGCAGAAGGAATCGTAGAGTCACTTCGGCAATAGGGCTGTGTGATGTCTATATCAAAATGGCGGTTATGTAAATTTATAAGAAGTAAAAAAAGGGAAAGCAGCGTAATAAGATTTGTATATCTACTCACAGCCGTATTCATAATTGATACTTAAGAGGCCCTCTTATCTCAAGTGTGCTCTTGGCCGATTACTGTTCATAAATCTTACATAAGTAGCCACTTAAGTAGGCCACTCGAGTGTGCTGTTAAAGGAGACATCCTCTATATATTTTTGTATTTATAGATAATACTTTAGTGCCGATGGAGTGAAATAGGGCAGACATTTCTTAAGTTTTCAACTGTCAGATTTAAGCGTGGTAGCAACCTTGCTTACTTTGTCGAATGCGAGTTGAGTATTCCAAACAGGTGATACGAGAGTTTTTTTCTTACCATCGCACACAATCGTTTTGTTTAATGTCATCCACAATTCTCTGGACCAGTGTTTCCCAATTATCGGTACGCGTACCCCCAGGGGTACGCGAAGCTGCATTAAGGGGTGCGCGGGGCAATCTCTTGACTAAGTTGTTTCTGAGTAGTACAAAGAAAAACGTGCACATTTGTCACATTAAACTGATTTTCATCGTCATCAACTGTATTTTGATGGTATGTACTAAATGTTAAAAAAAACTGATTTAATTTTTTATTTATCATTCCTGCAATAAGGGGTACGCGAGTTTGAAGTATTTCTTGAAGTGGTACGCAGGAAAAGCTAATTAGGAATCACTACTCTAGACTCTAGCTAGACCATGTAATAGGAGTGAAGCAGACTCGAAGTAGAAATCAATCCAATTGTTAGAGGATCCCCTGATTGCATACGCACTGGGGGCACTCAAGTGACGGTTGTGAGTAGCAATGTTGAGGATGGTACTTGAGCGTCCCCTCAAGGTCTACTTAAGTATCGACTGGGAATACGGCAGTTATTCACGCCTTGGCTTGTGTCTACAGTAGCGTGTATGCGTCCGGCCATTCGCCCGATACCGCCCACCCGCATATCCAATGGCGTGCGCGATTCTTTGCTAATTACTGCCGCGGCATATTCCACAAAGAGTGTTTTATAGCTCCATTTGGCCATGCACGGTGCCGGTTATCAGACAACTATCCCTTTCGATAAAAGATCGCATCCGATTCTCCCGAGTCTCGTGGAAGGAGAGCCAGATAGGAAAATTCTCAAAATTGAATCACTGATAAGATGTGCAATTCGGGTGCATCAGTTGTTGAGTTCTCATATTACATACTTCGGCGAAGGTTGGGAGAGTCAAAACGTCTTTTGTGACCATTATTTTGCAAAAAAATATGAATAAGGCATTTCAAATTACTTATCTCAGATCATCATCACTGTTATTGTATTATTTCATTAAGAGCGATCGGCAAATTGCTGTTATGCCCATATATGAAGTGCAATGTTTTTATTCGCTGTTACTTTACACTTTGAAGTTTTTAAAGTTACTGACTTTTTCAGGTTTATTGACTTATTTCATTTACAGGTTATTCCATTGATCGACCACGCGATTGCAGATAAATGGCTACCTAGAGTAGACGGAAAGTCGATTTTGGCAAGTTTAAAAGAGATGCCCACGAATATAAGAGTTTTGGTTGAAGGTGAATATCTCATCTACATCAACACTGTTGTAGGAATCATAGAATATTTTATGGTTTCTATCATACCACTACATTTACGTAGGTCCTCTAATCTTGTCAGCTTTAAAATAGATGGAGCCTTTTCTCATACTCTAGTTTCTTTAGTCCCCGTGGTTAGACCTTAATTAACCCTCTCTGAATTTTCTGGAGCAAGTCTATTATATCATTTTTAGAAATATGGATTCCAGTTTAGGAATGATTCAGAGCATTATTTAAGAGCATTATCACTGGAATGGTAGTTAAAATTAAAATCAGAATACTTTTGTTTGAAAAAACTCCACATCACAGTGTGTGATTTCGTTATTTGCATATTTGCTGAATGCTTTCTATTAGGTTGTTTATTGAAAATGTTATATTTTCAAACAAACGCCCTGGCCCGCCCCTCGTTACGTCATGTGAGGCAGAGCATAAGTCTTGTATCTTTTAAATCATATCAATGTTTTTTAAAAAGCTTCTTAGGGTAAATTGCTACCCTAATCACAATACATATTTCGCAAATTCATGCAATAACATAATTTCATATTATCCTCTCCAATTACACAGTAAAAATTCATTATCACGAGTCAAATGAAAAAAAAAACAAATGCTGCGACAGAATGTATTTACCGAGCTCATAGCGAACACCGAGCGTATACGGAATTTCGTAACTATTCAAAATAATAGCCTGATACGTTACTAGATAATGGAGTGTGGATGACTGTAGTCCGTTATAACGCCGACCATATTTTACGAATACGACGACGTTAAAAAAAACATATATATGCCCGCCCTTATTATAATATTATTTATTACACTCAATTAAATTAATCTCGTTATTTTGAGTTATGGCACAGATTAACTTTGTCGTTTCGTTAATCTGTAGAAGTTATATACGCATTATTGATACAGTTTATTCTCTAATGGGTCAATGAGGTAGTGGAAACGAGGCATAGGTAAATATTATATGCTCAATATTATGCGAGTAATTATAATTAATAAAATGTGCGCTATTTTAATTTGTCGCGTATGATAATAATTATCGTTGGGAAAGTTATCCAACTGTTACGAATGCATTATACAATTAATTTGAAACTTCGATGTTGTAGCCCCAAAATTATATTGAGATAGGCAGGGCTCTAGGTTTTTTGGCGCCCTAGGCGAAAACAAATTCTGCGCCCTCATTAAATTGACTTCGGCGGGGTCTGACGGCTACGGAACGATGGTATGGAATGGAACTTTGTAAAAACGTTTTTGTTAATAATTGTTATTACAAATAATTTAATTTTATAACCTTGGATTAATGGCTGGGGTATATAAATAAAACGAGTGTCAAATTTAAATAAAATATATATATATATATATATATATATATATATATATATATATATATATATATATATATATATATATATATATATATATATATATATATATATATATATATATATATATATATATATATATATATATATATATATATATATATATATATATATATATATATATATATATATATATATATATATATATATATATATATATATATATATATATATATATATATATATATATATATATATATATATATATATATATATATACATATATATATATATATAATTTAATATTCACAAACCTATAGTGTTATGTTAGTTGAAGAAGTAGTTCTAACAATGGCTTTGCATTTTGCCTTTTGTTTTACAACTTACAGATTAATAATTATTAATCTAAAGTACTATTAGAAAAGCTTCTTAACACACAGGTTTACATACGGTATATAAGGGTTTATAGTTTTTATAATAGCATTTCGTACAGTTATCTCAATAACAAACAATCACAATATTTTGATATTGGATTATTGTTTTCTTATCTACGGCCCAAAAGCCACTTCGAAACACTGACTAACAGTATTTCTACGATTAAAATCCTAATGATACTTTTCTTGCTTTCTGCTTAGCAAATTCCTGTATGAGGGCTTTTGAGTCTAACTGTCATGCTATCTCATTTTCAATAGAAATTGTCGCTAGACCCACAAGTCTCTCCTGGCACGTTGTATGTACTACTAGCTTAAGTTTTGAAAATTTTTCTTTACCTTGTAATTCGTCTGCCTAAGCAAGTAGGGTGCAGAAGTACTAAACTTTTATTTAGTTTAGTAACCCTTCATATGTAGTTTAGTAACCCTTCACCGGCTTAGTTACCCAGTGGCGTAACTAAGCCGGTGCAGCCGGTGCGGCGCACTGGGACCAATGTTAGTACGGGGGCCCAAAATGGAACTTCTCTCTACGACCGACGTTCTATCCAACTCTGCTAGGCTGCTAAGGAATTCGGATAAATGAATGCCTCAAAACTGATCGATGATTTTGCAGAGTGTAAATCAAGTCGAAAACCATTTTAGAAATGTATTTCTTTATATTTTTTATAATACGTTAGGTAGTTAATTGAAATACGAAAATATACAAAGAAGTTACATTTGTAATAGTATTATGTGGCTATTTTTTAGTCTTACTAGTTTTGCAGTTAACCTCCTTATTTTGAAGTCCGTTAATAGAGTAAAGCGTCAACATACATACATACATCATACGAGAATGTTCGAACAAATGTTTCGAACATTCTCCTGCAACAATATTTCTATGTGATCCCGCTCGTCCCGTTCCAAAATGTGTTCGAGACAATGCTCCCAAATCAATACGCCGATTTATGCTGTACCTACAATATACTTATGTAATTGGAATATGAAGTATTGGATGTAAGACAGCTTTACTTAAAATTTTGTGTAAATTTTATTCAATTCAAATTCAACAGGACATTCTCACGACAAATGCATACAACAAGGCGATCCGTTGCTAAAAAATAGATATTCCCCGAATGATGACCTCTTTTGGTCAAAGACATTTTACTGTTTTGGG
The DNA here is from genome assembly GCA_944548615.1 of Micropterix aruncella. Classification (NCBI taxonomy): domain Eukaryota; kingdom Metazoa; phylum Arthropoda; class Insecta; order Lepidoptera; family Micropterigidae; genus Micropterix; species Micropterix aruncella. Next base: position 19,539,981 of record OX155956.1, read on the forward strand.
CCCCAGGACATATAACCTTTTAGAAGATGGAATTAAAACAATTCAGTCTAAAGATTCCTTTAAGAAACAGAGCCATATGTGGCTAATAAATGAAGGCCGTGAAAAGAGCCACAAATTATTTGACTATTTAGTATGATTTTTGTTTTTATTCTTATTTTATTTTTATTTGTTTATTTTACTGAGTAGGTATCTATGTATCTATCTATTTACTATTATTATGATTTCGATTTTTATTTATTTACTCGATAATTTTATGATTATAATTTCAAATACTTCTTGATGATATTTTAATTTATTTTTTTAACATGTTTCATTTTTAAGTTTAGTTGCAAATTTTTCACTTTTTTTGTGTGCACAGGTAAAATATTTCCTGGTACACCTGCCTTAGTACAGGCCTAGGCCTAGTTAGGCGGTGTTGACGCAGTGACCAAGATACTGCAGTGTGCTCTATTTTTCGCTACTGGTCCAAACACATTTTTTTTTGTAATGCTGCAGTAAATTATATTTTGTGCTTTACCTTTAATAAATAAATAAATAAAATAAATAAATAAATGTAGCTTGGTATACAGTAATTACATCCTAAATACCATAATGAGTGTAAGTAATTAGGAGGACGGGTCTTTTGTTCAATCTTGTACTGGGGCCAATAGGTCCTACAGTAGCGTAGGGCCCATTGGCTTCAGTGCAAGATTGGTACATACAGTGGCGTAACTGAGGTAAATGTTCTTCATTTACGCCACTGTAGATACCTATTACATATAAAAATATTTATCAGATATATATAGGTATATACGGTTCAGAAAATAACGGCGTTAAAATGGCTTAACCGCTGGCATGCCAATACCACCGATCGGTGGTTTTCTTGTTGCGACAATTCGCAGGCGGCTGATCTCCGCATTTACGCGATTATGCAATTATATGCGGTAAAAGTAGCCTTCATTAAACAAGCCACTATTAAATATTCTAGTATGCATGCACTAACACCCCCCCCCCCCCCCTACAAACAAATTCTCGGGCGTCGAAAAGATGTCGTGAGTTTCATTCCCATGGCTGGCTCTCGTAAGGGTTAAAGGCCAAAATGCTACATTTGTAAATTAATTCAAAAATAATTCCGTAATCACAGCAAAGATTAATTAGCAAAAATGCGCATACTTTTGCCAATTTCGTCCCAATTATCACCGACCGACGCGCACTGGAAGTGTGAGCGCATGAAATAGAATTTACGAGTTGTGCTCTCTTCGGTCGACTGCCGATGATACATTGTTTTCATTACAAAAAGTTAACCAACCTGTAAACCAGTTTGCTACAGAGGATTCGACTCTCGTTCTAAAACAAGGTCAACAATATTCAATATAATATGTTATTTCATAAATTGGTCAAGTGGAGCCGACGAAACGAGAAATATTAACCGAATTCTTCGCGATCACAACCAGAAATTGTAAATTTAATATTCGAATCGATGATTCGACTACACTGTCAATATAATATAGTAAAATTGGTTTTTTCTAATCTTCGTGTGATCGCTTTATACGATACTTTGGTCGTTTATGGCAGCGATGCGCAACATTTTCAAAACCGCAACATTTTCAAAATCTTAAGGGGTAGTAGAAGTTAGAGTCCATCTCGCTTAGTATAAAGCGTTTTGGACAGTTAACGGTTCCGTGCAGCTTGGGCCATATGAACAGTTTATCTTTTTGGGTCGGCTCAACCCACGATTGAATTCCCATCCTCGTCGAATAGGGTCGAACCTAGAAAGGACTCTGAGAACCCTGCCTCGACTGTGTTGTGGAGAGGTGGGATCGGATCCTGTGGGGGAAAACCTCGGGCGCTGATGGGCGGTTTGCGCATCGTGCAGTGTCAGACGATCGACTGTGCACTCCGGCGAATAACTGGGGATCTAGAAGCGGTCTGATACGTTTTTTAAAAGGCGAGTTATTGACCTCATGTCAGTTACTTTTGAAACAACCCGTTTGCCACCCGATCCCGTGTGATATTAACAGGCACATGGCGCCTCGGTCCTCGATAAATTCGAACTGAATTACCTCTAACATCAGATAGAGGCCGCGCGACTTCGAACCAGCGACCAGACTGGAGGACGGAGGAATCCGGTCAAATCTGTTAGTGAGGGCGTGAGGTCGGCCCGCTGGGTTCACTTCCAGTGACTCGCGGTAAGTGTTGTCCCTACGTCTTTGCGTTCACTTCATGATTGAAAGAATGATATAATATCGTTATAACTTCCTGGGGTGGCGGGTTCGCCCGCAGTAGTTGACAACTCTAAAGTATGTAGATAATTAACGGAAACGTTAGTAAATACAGCAGACAACTCTTGTAAAGTAGTGGGCTATACAAAATGAGTATTAACTGTATGGGAAGATTCTTCTTTGAAAGATAAAATGAGAAATCATCGGATATCTCGTCGTCATGCCTATATCGAATGATGTAGGTACATAAGAAGTTGAGCTAACATTACATAGTTAATATGAGTTAATAATAATATGAAACGACAATATGAGATAATGAGAAGTTGAGCTAATATAACATAGTTCCCATAACATAACATCGTTAATATAGTTGACATCATTAATACACAGTTAATATGCGTAGTTCCAGTACGAGGTCACACTGAAAGTATCAGGAATGAATAAGAAAAATTACAATGAATTACCAAAATTTAATTTATTGTTTCTCAACTACTTTCTCAATTTACTTTTTGATGCGTATAAATCAATTTTCGTAACATTAATTTCACTCCTCCGTCCCTCGGAAACATGTTTTTCATACTCTTCGACAACCTCTTCTGGCGATAAAAATCGTCGACCGCGTAATTTGTTTTCAAATTTTGGGAGCAAGAAGAAGTCACAAGGTTAGATGATGGCTTATGAGTTCTACATTTTTCGCTTTCAAAAAAATCGTTTGTCTGTCTCGCCGTGGGGGAGCTGGCGTTGTCACGGAGCAAGATGATACAGCGCTTACGGTTGCTTTTACGGAGTTCGTCAATAACTTTCGGCAAGCAAAGCGTCGTGTACGAATCAGCATTCAGGACACGATGATTCTCCAAAGTGACAGTAGCTACGTGTTCAGTTTTCATAAAAAAGAAGCGATCATCCGCTTCTCGGCACTTTGCACCTGCGCCACTTTGGTTCAGTTCGGCTCATCTTGAAGACCGAAATGGTCGATTTCTGCCTTGTTTCGGGGTCGTAGCTATAAATCACTCCTTCACGCGTGGCGTAAGCATCTCCAAACGATTATATTTCGCCATTGCGACCATTATATTGCGCTGTACAGTAGACCGACGCGTCATAGGCCGATGCGTGACATGTATGGAGATGCTGACGCCACGCGTTCGGTTATAAAGCAGTCTGACCATATGTTTCGAGTTCTATAATTGCATCTACTGATCAATTTTAAGCTTTTCGAAACATTTTGGGGGTACTAATAAAAATCACTTATTTCCTAGTACGCCAGCGCCGGGTGTCCCGGAATCTGGCCCGCTGACTCTACCCCGGCATTTTATGGCTAAAATTGTGTCTGATCTAAAAGTATTAGCTTTTCTAAAATTCTTGCGCTTTTTTGTCGCTGGCTCTTGCTCTAGTAGAAAATCATCGCAAAAATTTCCACGAGCGTATTGCAGACATAAAATTTTGCAGACATCCATCGTATTGCAGACATAAAATTTTGGGAATGACGCCACAGTGAAAAAATAATTGATAGATAAAACAAACAGAATTATACAGCTAAAGAGTTAAATTTTAAAATTTTGTAATGGTTTTTTAAAAATTCCTCACGTAAGTGGCCAGTTCCGGAATCTTTCATTGTGACCTTCAGTAGAGTTTTTTTTATGATCAGATATTGAACTCAACTTATTGATACTTGTCAAAAAATCGTTGTTTAAATGCATTGACAAGCTTTTCACCTTACTTGATCGAAACGGATGTAATTGCAACTGGCAAAATTAGTTTCTAACTATTGTAATATTGTGAGGTTCATTTTTTGCAATTAAACAGGAAACCTAAGATGCTCTATGTTTTTTTTGTGGAACTGCCTTGGATTTATTTATCGAACATCTTGTTACGCTGGTGTATTGACATAATTTTTATGTTTTGACTGTAACATGCTTATTGTTTAAGTGTCATTTAATTTTAATCATCTTCCTGCTCTCTTACTTGCTAATGTCTCAAAAGTGTGGGTGTTGTTTACAATTTATGTTTATAAACCACACCTACGATGGTCTTTCGCCGATGTTTGTTAGACTTATTTTTGTTTTGGCGATCCCATTATCACAATTCGCGACCCCAAGATTGCGTACCGCTGTTTGCAAGATCGACAATGAATTGCCTGATTTATAAATCGGTATAATAACGGGTATAGCAAGGCTAGACGCAAATAGAATTTTAAATCATGTAAAAACCTTTTTTTTCAACAAAAACGTATAAAAAAGTGTTGTTTTGGGCGATTTCAAACCTAATAGTCTTGGAAGTCGCATGGTCGCAAAAAAATCGAATTTTATTATCTCTAAAACTTCTTGTTTCTTCATCCGCTTTACCGTAGGCATCTTCGTTTTTCGTACATACTTCTATAAAATTGTACCGCAATATTTTTATTAATGCAGGTTCTTTATCAGCGGGCATAATTTAACCCTGACGCAACGGCTTCCATTGTTCCTCTCCACATTAGTAATGTCCTATAGTCCAGAAGTCGGTTGTGTTTAAACTTAGTCACCGGGCACACGAATCAATTCGACGTCTTATTACGTAACCTAACTCCTCTATGATTCAGATAAAACATTTATCTGAATCATGAATATTTATCTGAATCATTCATCTGAAAACAGATATACTGAGAACACGGTTGCCAGTCCGGTGGCAAACAGAGCGCGGGGACAAAAATACAGATTCTATTGTTTTTCTTCCTCGGTGCATTTTCATACATTTTTTGGCATGACTATATTTAGATTTAAATAAATACCATGATCCCGCAAATGCCATCACCCGGAACTTCACTGTTCACTTACACGCGGTGGAAGTTGGCGCTCGTGGCCTGCCCAGCCAAATCTCTGTCTCAACTATTTAAAAATCTTGGTCTTTCCAGAAAAATAATCAACAATTTCCTAGAAAAAATATCTAAAACCACGATTTCCGCATCTCAAATTCTATGGCTCCGAAGGGGGAGTGAATAAGTGGTAAGGTGAACGCTCACATGTGGCAATACACCTGTCCTAAATCTACCACTGCCGGTCGTTAGTCCGGAATCCACTGCTCACCCCCCCAGAAGTGCAAAAACAGTATTATGATGGGTCCGACTCCGGTCGGTGAATTCCATGGCAGCTCCGTTTGTATTTCATTTATTTTATTTTATTTTATTTATGGCACTAAACTCTGTGCACCGAGAAAAGATAACAATGAGTAAGTATGATTCAACTTAGATGGAATTCTAAATTTGAGTAAACAAGTATAAGTTGTTATTGTTTTTTATGTTTTCTTGATGAACGAAGTATAAGAAAGGATTTAACTATGAAAGTCCAAGGAAAGATTTATAGCAGACGCTCTGAACGTAACGAGAGCGCTGTTACTTACTTAGAGAAATGGTATTATTTCGATAGTAAACAGTATAAAACAATTGCTTGCCTTAGTTTATACACACACATAGTGGTTAGGTCGCCTGATCTTACTTTGTTATGTTCCGGGTTCGATTCGCGACTGGTTAACGATCTTCCGCTGGAATAACATTATCTGAATTGCGTTTCAATCATGTCGATCGAATGCAATAACAAGACTTCATATCAGGGTTGTATAAGAGATTGTCGTATGATAAACCCGCCCATTGTGAATTTTCACAATAAAGCGTAGAAACAAATAATGACTATAAGTCTGGACAAGATATTAGAAGAATGGGGCTGTCTTCCAAGGAAAAATGATAGACCGCCGGATCAACTTTACGAATAAGCAAATAATGTAGAAGCTCTTTAGGGAAGGGGATAATTTTTTTTAAGAGCTGTCAGCGCCACACCTTTGCATTCTGCAATATTTTCTCGCTATACCTATATCAAACGCAGGTGTGGAGAGAGCGAGAATTTCCAGCGTGATGAGCTACTTGGTCTGATAAAAGGAATCTCGCACGGAATTTAAGGAGTTTACTATGCAAGGGTAAAAATAATGCAAATACATTCTACAACTACAACTACCGCTGTAAAGTTGACTTACGAAGCCGAATTGTGAGATTTTGATGTTTCTGCAATTTAAATAATATATATATATATATATATATATATATATATATATATATATATATATATATATATATATATATATATATATATATATATATATATATATATATATATATGGTTCAGAATATCCGAAAGAGCGGACGCCAGGGTCGATAAATCTTCCCTAAAAGTGAGACCCTCTTACAAAGGGTAGGAAACATAATTAGTCACGGACGCCGAGGATATGAGATTCCTTGAAAAATAGCTGATAACTCAAAGGAAAGGACAGAAAGGGGCTATAAAATATAAAATAAACGAGCGGTCGACCCTGAAACACGAGAATCCAGGGACCGACAACGTTCCCATTCAAAATAAATCGTGAAAAGGACCCCTTAGTAACACATGGTAACGATAAATTCCCTGGCGAGGCGACTGGCAAAAGACTACGAAATAAAAACCGTGGACGTTACAAAAAATCATACATACTCCAAATCCCACAATTCCCCCTAGAAATAATATAGTTTAAAATGTAAAGAAACTTGCATGATTAATTAATTAAGCATAGCATATAGTATTTCGTTTAATGTAAAGTAAAGCGCTAGGAGAGACAACTTAATTAGCCTAATTAACGATCTAACATTAATATTAACTTGTTACTAATGACCTGAAACTAACCTATGTTTAAGACAATATGTACTCGGGAACGGTGGCGTTTGCGACGAGAATCTGTAATAACAATAATAATAATAATGCTTTATTTAAGAGGAAGTAGTACGAAAATTATGTCTTAAAAAACTACCCAACTAGGTTCATGCCTGTACTAGGGTAGATTCTTTTCTTTTAAATTAAGCAAATAATATGTCTATAAAATGTTTAAATGTACGACAGAGACAACTAGTGTATTCGCTTCTCGCTCTAGCGTGCAAGCGAGGAAGCATGATCGCGATGTCTCTCTCAAACGGGGTTGCATCTGTTATGCGCCCTGTCTCGTTATTGGACAAAACGTGTGCGGCGCAGTAATAGGGGTGTGTTTAGAAATTTCTGGAAGGATCTAGACCAATGAGAGGTAAGGGCGGTCGCTATCTTAAAAAAAATGTAATGGCGATCGACGACAGAAAAGAGCGAAAGCTTCAGTTGTAAATTGGCAAAGGATCAGCGTGAACGCGCCGCGATCCAAGCACCGGGACTTAGTAGTAAATTATAAGTACTCGGAACTCAATGTAAAAGTAAAGATAAGTGACCGAATAAAAGAAAGTCTCGCGAATAAAAAGTGTTTATTTTCGACGGAAGCTTATCCTGCGTGACCTGAGGAAAGTGAGGTTCTATCACGGAAGCCTCTCGCCGAACTAATTTCCTTGTGAGGTTGGAATCCACCAATCGTTCGAGACAACCACCCCTGAGAGAAAAACCAACCTAGCTGGTGAGTGATTACCATTTGAATACAGTCCAAGGTGAAAACCATTGAAGATAATCGAAGGGGTAATTACCCAGCACAAAGGGGGTCGCGTAAATTCACAAGTAAAGTGGGTTTATGCAAACCGGGTAAAAATCCCAACCATCGTGGTCCTCCGTCAAGCCGAATAAAGAAAATCGGAAAGAAAAGTGACTTTGGATCAAGAACGAGAAAAGAAAAATAAAAATATGGATTCGAAAAGCACGCAATCCGAAAATCCAAGACCTTCATCGCGCGCCTGGTCAGAGAGCAGCAGAAGAAGCGAGCACGTTCAGGAACTGCGAGCAGCATCTGAAGAACTTCGAAGAGTGAACCTCCAAAAAGCCAAGAAAAAAGCTGATAAAAATAAATTGGATGCGGAACTGAAAAAAGTGGCTGCGCGGCGCACGGCGCGCAGAGCGGCTGAAGAAATCGAAGAAGAGGCTGACATGGACCTTCAACGAGCAGCGATGCAGGAAGAACTGGATGCAGCGGAAGAAGACTCGCGGCATGCTATGAGGATGCTGGAAATTGTCTCCGAAACCTTCGGGACAGAAACGAGCAGTCAGGAAAATGATCGCGACGTCGCGGGGGACAACACGGCAGCCAGCAGAGTGTCGAGATGGGCCGAGTATCAAACTCCAGCTGCTGAGACGTCCCCAGAACCCTGGGGGGGAACATTCGCAGAAGAAAATGGAGAAGCGGCACGGCGGCGTGAAGACGGCGGGCGATCGGAACCGGGCAACGCGGCGGCGTCCGGCGCGACGATGGCGGACGGCGCGACGGTGGCGGACGGCGCGGCGAATGCGGGCGGCGCGGCGAATGCGAGCGGCGCGGCAGCTGCGGACAACGCTAGGGCAGAGACCAAGGCGGTGTCGGCGGCGGCGGTAAAGGCCGCCGCTGATACGGACCTGGGTACGAGCAGCGATGGAATTAGCAGCTCGAGCGAAAAAATGATAAAAGAGGTATGTAGGATTTTTTCTGTAGCGTCCACAAAACCGCATTTTGCAAAAGAGTTACCTTCATTTCACGGGAATCCTTTAGAATTCGTAGCCTTCAAAGCTATTTTCAAACAGTCGACAGACGTAATGCATTTAAATGATGCACAAAACTTATTGCGTTTGCAGACAGCATTAAAAGGTAGAGCACGCGAGGCAGTGACGGGTTTGCTTTTAAGTCCTGACAACGTGACAAATATCATGACCACGTTAGAGGCGCTATTCGGTAATACGAATTTAATTATTCAGAGAACGATAGCGGATTTGAGGAAAGAAAAAGGGTTATCTGATAGTCTAGATGCAGACGGTTTAATGCGATTTGCGTGCCAGATAAAAAATCTGGTCGCGACCGTAAAATCGGTAAATAAATTAGAACATCTTTATAATCCAGACTTATTGGCTTCACTTGTGGCAAAATTGCCAAAGAACTTATTAACTCTGTGGCTAGCTGACAGGGGAAGGGTTGGTTTAAACGATCCGGTATTAGTTTATTTCGCATTATGGTTAGAGAAATTAGCGATCAGCGCACAAGACGCCGGTCTGTGTACCGCAGAGCTCCCTAGGAAAAGTTATGATAACCCGCGAGACAAGAGACAGAAAGAAACGGGCTCTAAAAAATATATTTTACATACCCAGGGCAAAGAAGACCCTAAGTGCCCTCGGTGTGAGAAATCCCATTATTTAAATAAATGTGAAGAATTTAAAAATCTAACTTTAGCAAGCCGCTGGGATGAGATAAAAAAAATGCGTAGGTGTTTTAAATGTTTAGGGCACAACCACGGCCGAAAATCGTGTTCGGCATATAAACGGTTTCCAAAGGGCAAATATCATTATCTGCTGACCGCCCCGCCGCCTGCGAACGAGGCGGACATCGCGGCGGCGCCGCGCGCGAGCTCCGAGGTAGTGGCGAACGCAGTATCTGGAAATCAGGTCATTCTGCAAGTATTACCGATAACCGTAGTTGGAACCCGGGGTAGAAAAACATTATATGCGTTGTTAGACGCAGGCGCGACTGTTTCACTCATTGATCAGAGCGTGGCAATAGAACTAGGCATTCGAGGCCCGACGCAGGGATTACAGCTCTCTGGAATCGGGAATATGAGAGAGAGTAATAGCAGTGCCGAAGCGGTGTCCTTCAAAGTAAGGGGAGATTTAGGTAAGAAGGAATACGTAGTACGAGCTTACAGCGTAGCCTCGTTAAATCTACCGGAGGTCAAAAGCGTGATAAGTGCGCAGAGGCCGATCGGAGGGATGGTGCGTTCGACTCAGGCGACGACCTTAAAACCTGACCTGCTCCTGGGAGCTAATTGTTGGGAACTGATAGTCTCTAGAGGATTAAAAATGGTAGACGGGGGCCTATCGGTATCTAAAACACTCCTGGGGTGGGTGGCTATCGGCGGCAATAACGCTCTCGAACGAGACATTAGGTACCCGGCGCTATGCTTAAATCAGGAAAATGAACCTTCTTTAGATAAATTACTTGAAGAAAATCTGAAGCTAGAGTACGATTGGCCACAGAAAAAGCGAAAGCTTCAGGCCGATGTTAGGGCTGAAAAAATCTTAGAAGATACTACTTCTTTTAAAAATGGAGTATGGGAGACAGGTCTGTTATGGAAAGAGGTGAACTTTTCCGTACCAGATAACCGAGACATGGCAATGACTCGGCTGAGGTCAGTGGAACGGAAAATGGACTCCGACCGTCTTTATGGAGAAAAATACTGCCAGCAGATAGAGAGATATCTAGCTGAGGGGTATGCTTCGGAAGTCGAGGAAAAACAATTAAAAAACCGCCCTCGAGTGTTATTTCTTCCGCACCTGGGGGTTATTCACCCCGCGAAGAAAGACAAAATTCGTGTCGTTCACGACGCTGCGTCCTCGGGCGCAGGCGGGTCGCTGAATAGCATGTTATTAGGTGGACCAGACTATTTAAATAGCATATTAGGAATTTTATTACGATTCCGTGAAAATGCAATCGCTTTCACGGCCGACATACGAGATATGTATCTTCGGATAAAAGTGAGAGAGGAAGATAGCTTCAGTCAGCTGTTTCTCTGGCGAGGTTTCCAGCGTGAAAGTCCTCCAAAAATATTAAAAATGGACTGTCTAATATTCGGTAGTTGTAGCTCCCCGGCCTCCGCGATCTACGTAAAAAATAAAAACGCAGCTCGGTTTAAGGACCAGTACCCAGCGGCTGTAAAAATAATAGAGCGCGATTCGTACGTTGATGATTTGCTGGCGGGAGTAGACACGTTAGAGGAAGCAAAACAAGTCATCAGGGAAATTAATTTGATTCATAAAGCTGGGAATTTCACTATGACCGGTTGGGCTTCAAATAAAAACGAGGCTTTAACCGGGATACCAGAAGAAAACCGCGCGCTCGCGCAAGTATCTCTGGAAAAGGGTGAGTTGACGTCACAACGTATATTAGGCTTGACGTGGCTACCTGCCTCTGATCAGTTAGCATTTAATGTGAGCATGGACCGCCTCAGCGAAGATCTGACGACGGGAAATAAGATTCCGTCGAAGCGGGAAGCGCTAAAATTAATAATGCAGCTATGGGACCCAATGGGTGCGCTTTCACCGCTAACTATAAGGGCTAAACTGATCATGCAGCAGGTATGGAGTAGCCGAGTGGCCTGGGACGACGAGATCCCGAGCGATGTAGTTAAATATTGGCTCCGGTGGTTGCAAGAACTGAGATTAGCGCAAGGTGTGCGAATCTCACGTTATAATGGCGCTACCAAACAAGCAGGTGAGAAAAGGCAATTGCACGTATTCTGCGATTCGTCCGAAAAGGCGATGTGCGCCGTTGCATATGTTAGGATTACAGGCTGTAGCGGCGAGCACAAGGTATCCTTTATGGCTAGCAAAACTCGAGTGGCACCTTTGAAAGGCAAACTGACAATCCCCAGGTTAGAACTGACTGCGGCGCTGTTAGGTGCTGAACTGGCCTCAAAAATAAAACAAGAGAGCGCATTAAGTTTCGATGACGTCTTTATGTGGACAGACTCAAAAAATGTGTGGTGGTGGATTTTGTCACAAAAGGAATGTCACCTCCAGTTTGTAGCAAATAGACTAGGTGTGATCGATGAGCTCACGTCTCCAAGACAGTGGCATTGGTTAGCAGGGAGCGACAACCCCGCTGATGATGGCACACGGAATACCACCAAGATAGATTTAAGCCCGGAAGGTAGATGGTTCGCGGGACCTGCTTTCTTGCGTGGCAGTAGAGAACACTGGCCGCTCCAGGAGCCAACCGATCCGAAACCGGAAGAGAGAGCATTGTTAGAATTTAAGACAAAACTTGTACTAACAACGACAGAAAAAAATGAAAGCGTAATTGACATAGATAGATTTTCCCGGTACATGCGGGCGAGTCGAACCATGGCATATGTGAAAAAATTTATAGATCTGTGTAGAAAAAAAACCACGTCAAAAGTACTCGAAAGCGACGATATCGCAACCGGGAAAAAATTTCTGATCAAGGAATCACAACATCGAATTTTCGCACACGAGATAGACCTGATACGTCATCAGAAAATATTGCCGAAAGACAGCCGTCTGTTCGGATTGAACGCGTATATCGACGCGGAAGGGTTAATACGGTTAGGAGGCCGGATCGAAAATGCGAACGACACACCTTTCGACACAAAAAGGCCATATATATTACACGGTAAGGATAGATTCACGGTGTTGCTCGTGAAACATTTACACGAGATTAATGCTCACGGCGGCGCTGAATTAATTTTATCAGTGCTGAGAGAACAGTTTTGGGTCATTGGGGCGCGACAAACGGTGAAAAAGATCTCACGAGAATGTGTCTATTGCACTATCCGCCGCGCGAAGCCTATGACCGCACAAATGGGCCAACTCCCACCCGCGCGAATAACCACTCGAAGGCGCTGTTTCCACACTGTAGGTTTGGATGCTTTTGGGCCGTTCTTCGTCACTAATCGAAAGAAAGTGGAAAAACGATATGGATTACTCTTCACTTGTTTTAACACGAGAGCGACCCATATCGAACTAGCTGGAGATTTGTCAACCAGCTCGGCCTTGTTAGCTATAAGACGTTTTATAGCAGCCAGGGGGAAGCCGCGGGAAATTATGAGCGACAATGCCACTGGGTTCCGCGGTGCGGACGCTGAATTAAGAAAAGTTTTGTCAGCTATCGACAACCATGAAATAAGGGATCGTCTAAGTGCCGACGAGATAAAATGGAGTTTCTCCCCTCCTTCAGGACCCCATTTCGGTGGAGTTTGGGAGAGTCAGATAAAAACGGCAAAAAAATCGTTATATGCCATATTAAAGGAGCGAGCGCCAAATGAAGATGTGCTGAGAACATTATTATGCGAAGTCTCAGCGATGATGAACCACAGGCCGCTCACGTATATATCTCTAGATACTCGGGATGAGAGACCCCTCACACCCGCAGATTTCCTATTAGGCCATGCAGATGATAGTACAGCGGTAGGTCAGAATAATACAACTGAGTTATCTAACAAAAATCACTGGAAACAATCGCAAATACTTGCTGATGCTTTCTGGTACCGCTGGTCTAAAGAAGTACTTCCATTGTTGGTTAAAAGACCTAAGTGGGCGACAAAGGGAACTCCGTTAAAAATCGGAGACTTAGTAGTCCTGTTAGATCCTTCCCTAGAACGAGGAAGGTGGGCCAGAGGTCGGGTGACTCAAGTTTTCCCTGACAAAACAGGCCAAGTGCGAATAGTAGACCTATTAGTGGACGGGAAAGTGTATAGGCGCCCTGTCAGTAAACTTGTAAAAATACATACAACAGCTGATCAGGCAGAAACAACTGTCACTAATGTCTAAGTGGAAAAAGCGAAAGTCTATTCGTCACAGTAGAAAATAAAAATAGTCTAGCTAGAATTTAAAAGTGAAAACGCAAGTTGACGTTTGTCTCGTAAGAAATGAAAAACGAAAGTTAACGGAAAGCGGTACATATTCTAAGTAGAATGATGAGAAATTCTCATAGGTTGAATAAGAAAGATCCGTCACCTCACTAGACCAATAAGGAAAATTGAATATGACAGTTAGATAAGTAGAATCCCATAGGTGAATGAGTAAAAAATAAGACTGGATTATGTAAATAAAATGTAAATTAGGTAAACCAAATAGATGGAGACAGGAGCCAATGAGGCTCAGAGCCCATTGGGGGGGGGGAATGGTTCAGAATATCCGAAAGAGCGGACGCCAGGGTCGATAAATCTTCCCTAAAAGTGAGACCCTCTTACAAAGGGTAGGAAACATAATTAGTCACGGACGCCGAGGATATGAGATTCCTTGAAAAATAGCTGATAACTCAAAGGAAAGGACAGAAAGGGGCTATAAAATATAAAATAAACGAGCGGTCGACCCTGAAACACGAGAATCCAGGGACCGACAACGTTCCCATTCAAAATAAATCGTGAAAAGGACCCCTTAGTAACACATGGTAACGATAAATTCCCTGGCGAGGCGACTGGCAAAAGACTACGAAATAAAAACCGTGGACGTTACAAAAAATCATACATACTCCAAATCCCACAATTCCCCCTAGAAATAATATAGTTTAAAATGTAAAGAAACTTGCATGATTAATTAATTAAGCATAGCATATAGTATTTCGTTTAATGTAAAGTAAAGCGCTAGGAGAGACAACTTAATTAGCCTAATTAACGATCTAACATTAATATTAACTTGTTACTAATGACCTGAAACTAACCTATGTTTAAGACAATATGTACTCGGGAACGGTGGCGTTTGCGACGAGAATCTGTAATAACAATAATAATAATAATGCTTTATTTAAGAGGAAGTAGTACGAAAATTATGTCTTAAAAAACTACCCAACTAGGTTCATGCCTGTACTAGGGTAGATTCTTTTCTTTTAAATTAAGCAAATAATATGTCTATAAAATGTTTAAATGTACGACAGAGACAACTAGTGTATTCGCTTCTCGCTCTAGCGTGCAAGCGAGGAAGCATGATCGCGATGTCTCTCTCAAACGGGGTTGCATCTGTTATGCGCCCTGTCTCGTTATTGGACAAAACGTGTGCGGCGCAGTAATAGGGGTGTGTTTAGAAATTTCTGGAAGGATCTAGACCAATGAGAGGTAAGGGCGGTCGCTATCTTAAAAAAAATGTAATGGCGATCGACGACAGAAAAGAGCGAAAGCTTCAGTTGTAAATTGGCAAAGGATCAGCGTGAACGCGCCGCGATCCAAGCACCGGGACTTAGTAGTAAATTATAAGTACTCGGAACTCAATGTAAAAGTAAAGATAAGTGACCGAATAAAAGAAAGTCTCGCGAATAAAAAGTGTTTATTTTCGACGGAAGCTTATCCTGCGTGACCTGAGGAAAGTGAGGTTCTATCACGGAAGCCTCTCGCCGAACTAATTTCCTTGTGAGGTTGGAATCCACCAATCGTTCGAGACAACCACCCCTGAGAGAAAAACCAACCTAGCTGGTGAGTGATTACCATTTGAATACAGTCCAAGGTGAAAACCATTGAAGATAATCGAAGGGGTAATTACCCAGCACAAAGGGGGTCGCGTAAATTCACAAGTAAAGTGGGTTTATGCAAACCGGGTAAAAATCCCAACCAATATATATATATATATATATATATATATATATATATATATATATATATATATATATATATATATATATATATATATATATATATATATATATATATATATATATATATATATATATATATATATATATATATATATATATATTTTCAAATTGAAATTATGTTTATCACTAAATAAATGAAATGATAAAATAATGAAAGGGCACTTATCTGGTCTGTGGTGACCAGGAGTGACTCCACGCCTTCTTCTTCTCCTCCCTCAGTGTTTGCTGGTGCTTCCTGCTGTGGCACTAGAACCCGATCAACACAACAATGCGAGACGAGAATGAATGCTGGAAAATAATAGGCGATATATATATATATATATATATATATATATATATATATAATATATATATATATATATATATATATATATATATATATATATATATATATATATATATATATATATATATATATATATATATATATATATATATATATATATATATATATATATATATATATATATATATATATATATATATATATATATATATATATATATATATATATATATATATATATATATATATATATATATATATATATATATATATATATATATATATATATATATATATATATATATATATATATATATATATATATATATATATATATATATATATATATATATATATATATATATATATATATATATATATATATATATATATATATATACATATATATATATATATATATATATATATATATATATATATATATATATATATATATACCGCATATTTCACGTTATTTCGCATATCATTTTGTTTTTTTTTATTTTAGCATAAACTCCTATACATTGAAGATACAATATAACATATTTTTTTACAATAAACACTCCTTGTCTTCAAGAAAAAATCTTTAGACCCCTTCTTATGCAAAAATCCAATACATTTCTCAAGTCTCCTATACAATTCTAAACACTTAACATTTTAACTTTGGCGTCGCCTTTAAAAGTAAATGGTGCCAGTTTTAATATTTTCTCATAGTTATTCCGTGTGCCTAATGATGTAGCATAAATTGCAACGAGTTCCTGGATTATGTCGTATCGTGTGGGAGGTTCGCAGCAATGAATTTTTGCAGTGTTTTTACGAGTGTCTGGCGCCGCGTGTGGCGTGAGCTCCTCGTCGAGATGCTAGCTCAAACACACCGCCAGCCACGTAGATGCCACGAGGGGCCAGGGTCACTCAACTTTTTGCTATGCGGGCACCCGCAGCACCTACTCGTATTACTCCTAGGTACACACACACCTAAGTCAACTTAACTAACCGCCATTTCTACGTGGTGTTTGTCGCTTCTTCAGCGACTGCATGGGTGAATGTATACTGTACAGTTCCTGGCCATATTTTTAGACGCACCATGCGTTTTCCGTACTATTATGCAGTTTTGAATTTTGTGAAACATCGCTTACTTATAGTGTTAATAGTATTAATTACAATATATTGTTGTTTAGTTACGTTATAAATTTATTTCAATCACCAATTATGAGAAATGTATCCTACTGCATGGAATAATGAAATATCTAAAGTTTCTCTGGAGTTGCTAACTTGTTATTAAAACTTAAATTATATATACTAATTAAGACGCTAGTAGAGGCTATAAATGCATGCAATAAGATAGTTTTGATATTTAAGCATTTAATATCTGCCCCACAATATTCACAACTGACATCTGCTAGTCTATCAATAAATTATACTAGAAGGTAATTTAATAAATATTTTCTGATTATGTATGGATTTGCAATATTTACATTATTGATTTCTACAATTTTAGCGTAAATATTCAACTGCAAATAAGGTAAATATACATACAGTCCGCGCGCGAGCTCCGAAGAATCGGGGGCTGGGAAGCGGCCGGATCACGCCGCCCCCGACCGTCGCCTCATACCCCGCACTCTCCCAGTACTAGTACTGGAAGAGCGCGGGGTGTGGAGCGACGGTCGGGGGCGGCTTTATCCGCCCTCTTTGCCAGCTGCCGATTTCTCAGAGCTCGCGCGCAGAGCACTTCTTCTCGAAGTGCCTCTCCATTACTAGAGGTTGGCCGTTAGCTCTGAATACTTTTGTCGGTCTGCGCCATCCGGAAAAGCTGTTCCGTACTGGTGATCCCGGCACAGTTTCCACCCGGGGATTCTTAGCACCCTTGACCCATTAAGGGCCGCCATGCACTAGGTGCCATGGCTATTTTTGAATTTTCCATTGCTAAATACTAGGTATTTCTGCACCAGATATTCTGCACCAGATATTTTAGGTCTATTTAGGACATTAGGCCGCTGAGACCTCTTCAACCGGTTGCCCAGTTGGAATGGTTATACCGCCATTGACTCGGTCTTTTGCTATATACTTTTGCTTCCCATTATAATTAGACCGATATGCAAACGGCGATCGAGTACATTCGGGACGCGTCCTGTGTCGACCGCAGGTTATTTTAGACTGCATAATTGCACTTTATTCACTACATTTAATAATTATAATTAATATTTATTGTTGAGATTTTTTTTAAATGCTGTCACTATGAATTTGAATTTGGAAAAAATGTGTTAAAAATATATTTCACTACATAAATGTATAAAACAAAATGTAAAAAAAAGTTTTTTTAAAAGTAATTATAAAAACTAAGAAATAAGCAATGTATCAAAGATTGACAACGCTTGGCCTAATAATATGGCCAGGGACTGTATAAAAAAAGTGAAATATGGTCTTTGCGCGCGCACAGTAGGACAAAATACAAGCAATCCAAAATTCTGAAAAAAAAAATAGCAAACTATAGAGAAATACTTAGTAAAGATTATCTGATACAGTGAGTAGATCCGATGTAAATAAGAAGAATAATTAAAATCAGTTATATTGACGCCCAACGTGGGTAGATAAAAAAGTATATTTATTTTATATGCCTTTTTAAGCTAAAAATAATTCGAAGAAATCGTAGGACATGTAAACATGGATCAAATTAAATACTCGAAACTGTGCAGTTCACGCATAGCTTTTTCTTTTTTATTATATATAAATTAGAGTTTTATCTAGGGCTCTTGTGGGTGGTCGCTAACTTTTCAAACTTTTTTGCATATGATTGTAGAGGAACTCAAATATCTCCAAAAATAGATATTTATAAATTTCTTTATCGAAGGATGAAAGCTGTCTCATTTACAATCAATGATAGAACTATAAAAATAAAAAAAATAAAAAATATTTTTATTTCAATGTCCTTATTTAGTGGTTGATATGTGGGTCACTTCCTCTACTCGTATTTTTAATGACTTTGTACAATCTTAATGTGTCTTGAGCTATGAAGAAGCATACACTGCTTATGAGCACGGTCGACGACGAACTTGGCATTCAAAAAGGTAGACAGCTATTTGAAGACGAATAAACTAAAAACTGTAATAACCAGATCGATATTGTGATAAGAGTATGTTTTATTGTTGGAATTGCAAAGCGCGCCCGTGGCGCGATGGCGGTCATCGGCGACGCCCGGGACGCCTGAGTCACCGTGGAATGTTAGTGACGTGTGGCCACAACTATAATCCCTTGGTCTCACCGCTCTCCTCGCACTCACAGCCAAGAGTCAATGCACTCTTCCTCGAAGCAGCAAGCCGTGCTCCTTTCTGTATTTTAAACTACGCCAGCGGCGAACTCAGACAAGGCCATGCCAGAGGAAGGCTTTATTTATAGCAGCTCTACGAGACATTGCGGTATATCAAAGTCATAGTCGTAGTTTATAAATTCTAACAAAGCTGTAAATCTGTATGATACGTCATCAGTATCCTTCATACGATCAATCATCATCATCATTAGCGCTACGAGTCATTGTGAGTCTTGGCTTCTTCAAGAATCTTTTTCCATTCCACCATCATGTGCTTTGGTTTTCCAGTTGTAAACTCCAAGCTCATTTAGATTTTTAACTACTGAATCGAGTCATTTTGGTCGTCCGCTTTACGAAGCACTTCAGGTGGACTCGTGGTTTTTGCTCATATCTCGGGAAATACCAAACGTACCACTTTGAAATATGCCAGTCCTCTATATATAGATTTTCAGATAAAATAAAATAAAATAGTTCGTCACTGCTCAGTCCCCTTTTACATAAATCTATGTTCGTTACAGTCTAACCTTCCTTGAAAAATGGCATAACCAAGAGTCAAAACTTAGTTCGAATCTATCCAGCGGTTATTGGGTTCACACATGGCTATTTTTGATACATTTAAAACTTAACTTGTCGCTCTTAAGCCCCCTTTTTAGATATATTGATGGTATTACACACAAACCTTCCTCGAACTACGCTTTAACGGCGAGGACCGCACCGAAATCCATCTAGTGGTTCTTGAGATCACCGCGATAAAACAGACAGACAGAGACAGAAATACGCTTTCTGAGAGCGTTGTTTTATTACTGTTTAAAAAGGTTGGTCATTGTTGAATCGATATTTTCGCGATTATCACTGAACCACAAAATTTGCAGGACGTTTCGTAGTCTCTCTCGGGCGACAATATTCAATATTAATTTCCATGTGATGATGCCATCATGATATCAACTAATCAAGCTCGCAGAACACCGTTCGGTTTAAACAGTTACGGGGAAGAACAATCAATGTTTTTTTTATTTTGGTAATTTAGAAAAAATGCTAACTTAAAATATGACCTTTCAGTCACGGTTTGCTTGAGTGAAAAAAAATATATACAGTGTGATTACATTAAGGGCATTTATTGTAGGGGGTGAATCATCACGACAAAGTAAGCAACTCTTGATTTAAAAATATAAAAAATAATAAGTATAACAGTTTAAAATGGAATTCTTTGGCTGTAGAACATTTAAAAACGTCTTTTTTGACAAATTCGTAAATTGTATCTATTAAAGAAAAGTTTGAGAAGCGTTGAGCGCGCTGCGCCATCTAGCGGTAGGTAATATACGCAAATAAACAATATTAGAAATATTTTACCTACAGCTGGATAGCGCATCGTGCTCATAGCCTTTTAAACAAATTTAAAAAAAACATTTAAAAAATATAAAAAAATGTTTTCCCAAAAACTTTTATCAAAAGTTGCTTACTTCGTCGTCCTGATTCACCCACTACAAGAAATGCCCTAATTGTAATCACACCCTGTACCTGTACATTGTCTGTAAGACAAATATAGTTGAGATCTAAAAAAGAATACATTTTACTTAAATTTATACCTCATAAAAAAAAAATTGACAGATCATTCTTCCCGGTAAACCTTCATTTGCTTTCTGGAGAGTTTATTTTATCATGTTTTAACTTAGTTCGCTTTAGCTTGACAAATAATCCATTTTCTTTTCAATTTCCAGTTGAGGGTACAAACCTTTTCGACCCCCCTCCCCCCCTCTTGGAACGACCTTGAGTTGGATCATAAAATCAAAAATGACACGTGGCGCGACGCGGCGCCGAGACGAATAAAATAAAACTGTTTTAAATATTCATTGTTATATCGAGTGGCGCACCTGCCCGCGTGCAATATTATGCAAATTATCGGCCGCGCGAATTATTATGACATCAAATTGAACCATTGTCTAACGGAATACGCGCTTTCGCTTCGTTTTGCTATTTTCGGTGTTTTACAGCCCATTTAACGTTCAACGTTACGCAATGACACATGAACCAGTTTCTTTTTTTGATAGATTTATATGTGGGACTGAGATTTTTATTATGGGAAAAATGTGTGCTGAATGAAAATGAGAGTGACTGTATTTTTTATGGCTATGACCCGGTTTCTCTGCAGGAAACCTATATCGGTACAGTTTGGCAAAAAAGAGTAGAAAACAAGTGAGTGAAAAATAATTTGACGTGGGAACACTAACCCTTATGTCAGTCATATTGTATGCTGTTGGTTATGTTCATGACATTGCATTCATTTTGTTATATTCTTGCTATTTATGTTCTTTTGCATTAAAAATTAACAAAACTATTCGAAGCGGAGCTGGACAAGTCATTTTTGATGTCTCAAAATGTATTTTTAGTTACATTTTGACGTTTTGTTTTGTCGGACATTTCGTATAGTTTAAATAAATACAAATTGTTGGTACCTACCTATCTCAATCATAGTCAAAATATTAATGTAACTGATTTGTAAATTCTGATATTGCATACTATTTTTGCTTACATCCTGCTGACATTGTATGCCTACTATTGAAATTAAAATGTTATAATATAAAATTGAATACTCCATTATTATAATTAATAATAATTATAGTATGTACTAATAATATGTTTTATTTGCGGTTAATAATTACATAAAAACGTATAAAATTACAGAAAAATACTAGAAAAGGAACCACGTACCTGTAATAATTAATGATCCACGTAATTATAATTAAATGAAAACAAAGACTGCATGATCTCACTACAAATGATGAATTGCGGTGACCTCACTGCAAAAAAGGTGAATCCTCAGACATAAAGCCTAATATAAGGTCACCTCATCGATAAGATGGGATAAAAGTCAGTTATTAATAATATAAAAGAATATATCAGTCATTATATAAAACAGCTGTTTTAAAGATTTTTTTTAGAAGCAGGTAAAGATAGTGTATGTAAAGCCGCTTCTAGTTGATTCTATAAAACCGCTGAACAGTAAGGAAACTCCCCTGGAAGCTAGACTTCATGTGCTTTGGAATGATAGCAAGATGACTACCTACATCCTCTTGTGAAATATTAAATCCTACTATTTTTAACACGTAAGAGGTTATTTGGATTTTTCTCCGCTGCCTGATAAATAGGGAGACATGATAACGAGGAGGTATAGTGAAACAAAATCCAGCTCAGGCGTTTTGAAGTCTCTGCAATCTCCGTAAGGTCTCCATGCTTCTAGCGCAGGCGAGAAATGTATTTTCCCGAAGTTGGTAAAACTGTTGTATATCGTAGCTTCTCCCCTTTCCAACGAGAGATGGCCCGACTCAGTCAGATGTTTAGTTTGCGTCTGACATGCATTTAGGATGGACGTTTCTACCCACCACCACCTTGTTAAAGTTATGCAGTCTGCTCGAAAAATCATGACAACTGTTTTTGGGGCAGGAAAGAGGTTCTTCTGATTAAGTTTATGCTAACTGTGACAACTATATTGATGGTATACATACATATGTATTTTGGAGAAAAACTGATGGAGACAGATCAGAGAAGTCACGCAATACCTGGAAGAGGAGATGGCGGCAAGTTTCCATGAGGCTGGCATACACAAACTAATAAAGCAAATACGCCTTGAAATATACATCCAAAAAATGGCGATTATGTTGAAAAGCCACTTCTATTTTTATTTTTAAAATATAGCTTTATTCGATTAGTGTAATAATGGAGACCTTACTTTTGAGACATGCCTCGTATTTATTATTTTCGTTCAAGCCATAAATATACGTATACTTGAAACGTATAACGTCAGTAATTAGATCCACGAAACTTAGATTCTTAAACAGATGACCCTTGCAGAGGCAAGGCCATTGCAGTGGATGCACTGGCTCGCTCATTCGCATAGATGGCAACTACATAACTAATAACATAAATCTGGGAAGTGCCTAATCGGTGTCTTAGAATTTTCCGATTTTACGGATTTCCGTCGAATTCGGAAGTACTCTACCGAAACACCGAATTCAGGGTGTGATTTTTAAAAAGCATTCCATGATATATGAAAGATATGTAGGATTCAACGGAAAAATAAATTTGGATCGAAATGTAAAATTACTCGATGGTACGTACCCCTTCCACGTGGAAGATATAGGTACTGGCCGCGCCAGATTTCTTGGTCACTCGCCCACATGCTCAGATCACACGTATTGCATTTATTAAACAACGATGCACTGAAGCCAAAAAGGGATAGAAATCCTAATTGGTGTTCAATAAATGCAATGCATGTGATCTGAGAATGTGGGCGAGGGACCGAGAAATCTGGCGTGGCCATACGCCCGTATCTTGGATGTAATAAAAGAGAATGTAATGCATCGAGATCTACCAGTATGAAACATTTGATAAGTGGTCGCTTTCGTTTTTTTTATCATTTCGTTTCTACAAATCACTACAGGAATCCTTAAACTTTGGATGACCAAAATGTCATAATGACTTTTAATGGAATCAAGGACAATACATCTTAGGTTTGGCAATAACTAAACCACGAAGACTTTAACGACTGGTCCATTAGCATTTTTAAAGGCCCACGATTGCCTCACGGACATTGGCCGTCGGACATCTAAATAATCGAGATCTCGACATTATCGAGAACACAACATGGCACACTTGAATGGCCCGAATGTGCCTTTAGCTAGTAAAAGTGTTGGAACCATAATGGGCAATAAACTATTTTTTTATTTTATTAGTATGATTTATCGCAAAGAAGCATAATAAACCAGAACTTCTAGTAGTTTTATTCGAAATCCGCATATCTAGTATAAATTATTTGTAACACACATCTACTGTACCTACGTAAGCTGAGATGATTCTTTATGTTTGTTACTAGGGGAGCGAGGGGTGAATTCGGATAGGGGGTGAAAATAGATAGCACTGTTTTTCCGCGTTTGAATGTGATTTCAAATAATTGAATTTTGGTTTCAAATAATATGTCCATGCTCCAAAACTGCATATGACGTCGTTGTCTTCAATTTTTAACCGATAAAAATGTAATTTTAATGTATCTGGTATATGGTTTTCATATTCTAATTTCCCGGCCCACCAACCGACGAGGAAGGAAAGTATTATGAACGCTCTTTTTTTTTCAGTATGAAGACGGAAATATCCATTTTTAGCCCCCCTGAGACGATTAAGACAATTTCCAGAATTAAGTCTACTGGTGTTTGGGTCTGTGTGCATATATTCCTCCACAACAGCTCCAAAAAATTAAACCCGATTGAGCTGAAATTCGGTATCATTTTTGTCATGACAAAAGCTGATAAAAATCTGGTTGAAATCAGTCTACCAGGGGACGCACTAGACATATATCATCTCTAAGATCAATACTTCGAGATTGAAATATGTTTAGTGCGTCCCTGGTGGACCACAACCACAACCGACCAAATTATTCATGCCAAATTTCAGCTCAATCGGATCAAGAGCTTAGGCGCTATGGTGGAGGAATACACACAGACACAAAGACAGACAGCCATACAGACAGATTTCCGTCTGGAAATGGTCTTAATCGTCTCAGAGGGGCTCAAAATAGATATTTCCGTAATCTACGAAGAAGATATAACGCGTTCACTATACTTTTCTTCTTCGTCGGTTGGTGGGCCGGGAAAGCATCTACATTTGTGGGAAGCACTAATGGATGATAGGAACACAAGAGGAAAAAACAAATAAAAATATAGCAACTGAGGCCAGCTCAGGTCAGATTTTACGCTCCGACTACTGGAATATACTAGCGCGACCAAGGCACCAGATGAGTGGAAACGAACTATCATATGTATAAAGTGGGCTCATGAAGATTGCATCGTTGCTACTGCAGATAATAGCAATAAACTGAAGATGATCGTTTTGTTCCGTCACCCATCATTTCCTGTTTTACTTATCCAATAGAACAGTTATTTATACAATTTAACTTTATATAATTAAATGGTTTATCTTCAAGATCTGGAGAAAAATCTGGGTTAATTATTATAATGCGAAGCAACGGCTATAAATTTAATTAATTTAAAAGTGATTAATTGTGATTACATAAATCGACGTTAATGAGAGTGACTTTTTGAGTGAGGAAAGATTTTATTTCAATAAGAGCTTTTCAAGTTTCTTTTCTTTTTCTCTCCCGAGACGGTCAATTGCGATTGTCAGTGTTTACGCGCTTGACACTCATTGGCGCGAGAAATGATGGTTTACCTTAAGCAATTGAAGCGATTGTCAATATTACCACGGAATTGAAAGAAGAAAATTATTTTGAAGAAAATGATGGAAATGAAGAAAATTCTGATTGATGGCAATTGACGCGCTGTGCATTGACGGTCAGTGACAGCAAATGACAATCGTTTTCTTATTTCTGTTACCTGCTATGATTCTTTTTTTAAATTTATTTATTTGGTAATTTACAAGTATCTACAGTAAATGGACATATACAATTACAATGACATAGCCGAGAATCCAGTAGCAAAAAACTGATAACATGTTATGCCAGAAACTGTTGCCTGTGATCCTATTTTAATTTCGCCTAACTAGGCAATAGCCTATTCTAAGGCGGACATTTAAATTTTTTGTAAATATATTATGAACCAATATTAAAAACAAAGTAATGTAGAAAATTTGGGAGAATTTATACATTAAGAGTTATTATTAATTCTTACAAGTTGGAAAATTCAATTTAAAATTGATATTATAAAAGTGGAATTGATAACATAAAATTTTTAACCTTAACATAATCATAAAAAAAAGATGCACAATTAGATAGTATTTAGATAATCATAATTGCTTTGAAATAGAGTGAGATAGTCAAACCTAATTATAAAAATTAAAAATTAGTAAAAAAATAAATAAATTGAGAATTAAAATACAAGATGAGATGAAAGACATAAAATTGTTAACCATGGCATAATAAAAAAATTATATACAAATAAAGCGCCTTTAGGTTCCTACCTTGATGTACTTACCTGAAACTGCCTGTGAAATTGAAATAAATGCGTATTATAACATACCTTAATATTATTTTTTTATTTTTTGATTATAGCTTCACCGATATCTCAATTTGTACAATTTCTTGGACCAACGGCTGGTTCTTTTGATTTTTTTCTTAATAGAAACCGCAAGAGTTATTGTAAGAAACACCGCATCTGCCTTTAAAATCATGATATTTAAGAGGGATGAGACTTTTTTCACCACAGTTTAATGGCTACACGACTGTCGACGTGCGCGAATTATACACATTGAAATGGAATTTTATTTGCCCATCATTTGAAACCTCCTATCACTTAAACATTGACAATCGTTTAAGGGACCCTCAAGGAATACAATCGGGACAAACCGACGGCCTTCTCTTTAGCTGAGTGCGAATCTAATCTAGAGATAGCGATTGAGAGGCAAAAGCTACCGTAGGCAGATGCGTAGGCTGAAAGAGGCTGTACATTTGGGACCGCATTGGATCCACATACGTGGTCGAAAAGTAATCCGTGGGTATTTTTTCCGGCATTTAGATTATGTCCTTAGTGGCGGACTAAACCTTCATACTGTAATTGAAACGGTTTTTGTCGATCAGTTTTTTCTTTCTCTTTGAATTTGAGTAACGCCGCCTTGCGCTTGTCAGTTCGCTTTGCTACGCTTTGCACAGTATACCAAGTTAGAATAATAAGCGCACTATTGAGTGGCAAGGCTTTGCGGGGATATGTAGGTGCGAGAGAAGTGGGCATACGTTACGCCAAACGCTTGTAGTTGCCGTTACGCGGATGGGGGTTGTCAAATTTCTGGTACCTTTCGGCGGAGTGGCGGCCATATGCGAATTTCGTTCAACGGCAGCACAGTAGGCGGACGACGTTTGTGGTAAAATATCTAGTAATCGTATTACGATTTGTGGTAGCCCTTAGGAATCGTGACGTCGCTCGCTTCGATTTCAATTATGTTCTAAGAGAAGCTACTGTCTATACTGTACGCTTTGTATGAGTTTAAGTATAGAGCAGAACGGTACGCGCGCGAGAAGCTGTGGCAGAAGGCCTTTTTCTTCGGCTTTCTTGGTATCACGTATCTGGCGACGCCGCTGGAGCTGGAGTAGCCGTTTTTGCTTACGGAACTTTGCCTTTGGAATGCATTGCATGCATATGCATTTTCTTAGGAAACCGCGTCGACATGGATTGCTTTTTGGTACACGCTGGAGAAATATTCATAAATCGCCGCGCCGCCGTCTAGAAGGACGACATGTTTAACATCTGCAGAGTCATTACAATTCACAGAGTGGTCTAGAATAAGGGCTAAGCTATGTATTATTATGAAATTCCTAACCTTCTTTCGAAAATGAAGGGATCTTTAGTGAGGGAGGGAGATGATTGACGAAGGTAGCGCGTTTTATTTTATTTATTTTTTTTAATTTTAGTGATAAAGAAAAGAAAATATCGAAAAACTGGCTCAGTTTTTTGAGCCAGTTTTTCGATATTTTCTTTTTATCTTTCGTATTTACATCGTCATGCAAGCCAAAACTTACTAAATCTTGAGATAAAATTCTAGTTGTACAGTTTTGTCAATTGATGTTTCAATTAGTTAAAAAGTGAAAACATTATTTGACACGTTAGTAATGTAAACCATTTGATAAATGTTAAAATATGCAGTAGGGGGGGGGGGGGGGAGGGGAGGGTTGAAAGGTTTTTAAATGTTTTTTGGCCTTTTAAAAGTTGCGATACTAGAAAGGTTGAAAAACGTTGAGTTAGGCCATTATTCTGGGAATAGGCATATTTATAAAAGATACCCAGCCATTGAAGTTATACCTAATTAATGCACGCGGCAGTTTAAATCCATTCACGATAATAAAACATAATATGGTGTTATAAACCGCAAGTAATTGTGAAATTCGTTATCTAGTGCTTGCAATATATTAGAGAAAAGAGTTTATCATGTCTCTTTTATGAATGGGCGCAGCGCCAGCCAGCATAGTGAAAGCCACAATAATCTGCCAAACAGATAATATAAATATATTTGTTTTGTGCGTTTAAAAATATATTATTAGCCTTTCTATGGCCTGGTGACAGGCAAAAGGCGCTTCCCGTGAGGGTGCTATTATCATTCTTACAAGTGTATCTACTATTCATTATATATTGATAGGAAGCAGACATTTATACCGCGATGTGTGATATATGACGATAAATCCATAGACGAAATCCGGTAAAAATATTTAAAGAGGCTTTCCTGTGAGGATCGCGATGATCCCTATAGATATAAAATGAAAAAACTTTCGTTAATCTCATAGTCAAAGAGTTGAAGAACAGTCTAAAGAAATTGTGATCCTTTCGAAACTTACTAGTTATTTACTAAAATTTGGCGAAAAATCGCTTGGTTGCTTTTATTAGCTTATGTGTGAGGGTGCAAAATTTTCCTAATTTTACTGAAAGCTTATTAACTTAGATATATTCCCAACCCCTTTATAGGATTCATTGTTTTATCCACTTATAAATGAACACTGTAATATGCTATTTTAAAAATCACAATTTGAAATCATTATTGACGTTGGTTCGTTTTTATCGACATTATTTATTTAATTATTCGTTTTGTGGCGTCTTCACCACAACAGATTGTACACCCCAGAGACTGGCCCGCTAAATAATGTTGCCATTCGCAAAGGCAGAAAATGTTGCCATTTGCGACGGCAGATAATGTTGCCAGCGCAAGTAACACACAAACAGAGCGGACAGACGGTTCGCTCATTCAGTTCATAATAAACCTTCTTACGGAGCACACACTGCGTTTTACTACCGGCTGCGCCGACCGCGCCCGTGCGCCGCCAATGGCGACGTGGCGCGGCACTCCACGATTCAATCTAAATTACTGTGATTAGGTCCACAGGGCCTAATCCTACAGTTTATTATTTCATTTTATTTTTTATAATAGAATCACAACATAATGACTTAATTTTTGCTTGCATATCCTTACTCTATGTGTTTTATCCATCTCACGATAATAATGATTATTTCAGTTAAATATTATTAAACTAAATGTTGAGACTCGATTTGATTATACAATAATACCTATGTACTTTAGATATTTGTTAACGAATAAGCATTCTTCTTTTGATTGGTAATAGAAATAATAATTTTATCATAAGTGTAATTAATGGCAAATGTAATTATTGGCAAAACTAATTAAATAATACCTACACCAGTATGTTTTTAGGAAAGTAAGAAAATTATGTGATTTGATTTGATTTATCAGCATATTTCTTATAAGATACCTATAGAAGATTATTAAAAAAAACTTTTAGTCACATGAACCTTTGGAAACCTTTATCTAACTATTCGCATAACATTTGTAGTTAAAACGTTTGTAAATATTATAACTTTTAATATGATTATGCGAATTGATGTTTAGTGTTACATTGCCATGTTGACTGTTGAGCAAAATAGGACAAATACGACAAGAAATTTATTATGGGTCTTGTGCCGTATTGATTCAGCTGCCTGTGGTCGCGTTGTTTTCATATACACCTCGATAATGTTAATTCACTTTGAAAATCGAACCTGTTTAGGAGTGACTCACACATAGCCACGCAGCTGTGCCAATAACGATATTAATCGGAATGTGAACGGAACTTAATAAACAGCAAGAAAACGTATGAAAAATGTTTACAGACAGCAATTCTCGATAATTTTTCAAAGAACAAACAGGATCAAACTTTTCTGATAGATTTCTGTTTATGAAGCATAGGTCAGTCTGGTATAGGTAGCTTACCTCAACCTGCTAGTAGAGGAGACTATTGTACCTTGAAGCAGAATAGAGAAGCATATATACGCAGAAGAAGAATATAAGCAGAAGAAGCATTAAATATATTATAGAAATTGTGATAGATTTTTCATATATGCTTTTCATTTCTGCGTCATTTCCAACCTCCAATAAGCATCGATTTTACTTCCTAATAAGATATTTCCTTAAATTTATTTAAAAAAAATCTAAATTCGTCTAAATTTAACTATGTATATTCAATGCACAAGAACCTATGTTTTAGGTACACTACCATCATGTGCATTGGAAAGTTTTGCCTTTTTTAAATTATTGAATCACTGTATGTATAATACGAGTACAAACATCTGTTAGTTAATAAATAGTCAAAGTGTTCTTATTGCGAATAACACTAATAAAGAAAAAAATATTACAAAACCAAATTATTAATTAAAAAATATTTGAAAAGTATATCAACAGTTCCAATGTACAATAGTCTCCCTACTGATTTCCTTACAATTAAAAACTATCCAAAATAGGGACAACGTGCTACCTCAAAATCATCTACTTTAATGATACTATCTGACAATATCCATGGGAGCGAAGCTACAGACAAAATTCATCTCCTGCATTACTAACAATTTCTTTTCATTTAGCTTCCAGGTGACTAAAGATGTCTCAAGCCGGGCTGGGCGGGGAGAGACGGTACTCAGTACCGTCGAACCCGATGGCTCTTCACGATCCTCGTGGGATGCAGTCCGAAGATCTTCATGCCTGGTCAATCTATAGGTAACGTTAAACTTATTTAGTTAAAGCTAGTCAGTCTCCAATGGCTGGTATTTTGGTTGGCTGCTGTCTGATGTAATTTCACACTCTGCCTTGTAGCGACATGGATGTACATGTAATATATTTTCAGTGTTCTTTGAGCAACTCTCATTTTAATTAAATGTAAGTACAGGAATGAGAGAATGCATTAGTGCAACACTTTTGCATTCGGGCTTTGTAGGATCTTCGATTTCAGTGTAATTCTCCAGAGTCCTGTCTTCCAGAGTAGTGTGGGGTTTTTGTGGATGGCATGCCCCATCACTTAAGATTTGTTCGTGTTCATCTTTAATACTACTTTACATACATTATTCTGTAAAGGAGATACCTTCTATCATTGTATGTGCTTGTGGCCATGACTGCTAATGGCTCTTGTGCAGTTTGGCCGCTAAGACCCCTCGTTCATCGGAGTCGGCTCAACTCACGGTTCAGCCCCCATTCGGTAGCCTCCACGTAGAAGGGTGTTCCTGGCCAGGACTCTGTTTCCTCTGCCTCTCAATGCATGCATGGTGGATCAGTTTCCCCCAGGTGATTTCCTTCGGGCGCAGTTGGGCAGTTTTCTGGGGTAGTTATTGACCTAATGTCAGCTGTTTTTAAAACGACTCATCAACCACCCAATTCGGAGTGGTAGATGAGCAAAGGATGCCGCAGTCCACGAAAAATTGGAACTGAATTATCGCTTAGATTGAATAGAGGCCTCGCAAGCGACCTTGGACCTGGAACTAGACGGGTGGATGGAGAAATCTGGCCAAATCTGGTAGTCAGGGCGCAAGGCTGCCCGCTTGTTCAACTTCCCAGTGCCACGTCCCTTAGTCTCTACAGTCACTCCAGGTTGAAAGGACGGTTACATATCGTTATACCTTTCTGGGGTGACTAGTTTGTCCGTTGTAGGTGAGATCTCGAAAGTGTATGTGGTGGTAGGGTTATTTTCAAAGATCTCTTTTAAGACATTCCTAAGCAGATTGCTATACATCTCTTTCTAGATGAATCTGTTTTGTATTATCATGAAGTGTTTCACCAACATAATTGCCAATCGGCAAAGTCTTTTCTGCACCTTTATATAACGGTACTCAACTCGACAAGGCAGGCATGTCAGTTTGACATTTATAATTGTATTTCGTCTTTTGTATCTAGGCAAAATCTCAACTCTGACTTCACTGACAGCGCTCTCGGAAGTACGGATAAAAGCCCTCTGCCTTATGGAAATTTCCAGCTAAGAGACACCACAGTGCAATCTATCTTAGCGCATCCAAGATATGGACCAAAGTAAGCACAATGATCCCAATTTTCGAGATTCAATTTATATTGTATCATAACTACAACAAATTCACAAATTTTGAATTTTAGATCGGCCCTCGGCTCAAACATGTACACATACTTAAAATTCGGCCTCCCCCGAGTGTTTCCACCGAACCACAACGGCAGCCAAAGGTCTGGCACTCCTAAACCTAAAATATCAACAGGCAGTAACAAACCAATACAACGGTAAGTTATTCTCTCAAAATATGCGATCCTTAATCTACTTTATTTCGTTAAATGAACTCCAATTTTATTTACAATTTAGAATATCACGATATACTCGCGGAGCCCGGGAAACTTCTTCCGGGTATGATAGTTCCGACAATGAGACTTCAATGCAATACAAACATAACAGGAAGTACAGGTCGGATCCTGATTTTCGGATGCAAAATCTCCATCCTTCTTATCAGGTATTTCATTTCAATTTATTTAATAATATTTCTGAAAAGTGTCTGTTAACGTAATATTCTTTGCATTGTAAAGTTATTATAATGAACACAGCTGTTGGTTAGTTAGTTAGTTAGTTTAACTGGGATTTTTCCCGCACTTGGCCTCTTGATTGGGCCGTTGTGCGTGGCTCATGTTTTTATTTATGTTACTCCAGCCAACCCAGGCTGTCCCAGAAGGTTAGCAGCCTGTTTGGGTTGCTACAGGCCTCCGGGACAGATGCTGGAGATTGTAGTATTCTTGCCCGTTGTTCTGCCACTCTCCTGCATTCCATGAGCACATGCACAGCTGTTGGTGTTGCTGCTGCCTAACTAAGAAGAATCTTGTTGGAAGGCCATCAGCTCTCAAAATTTTTGTGTGTACGTATGCATCGCTGGCCACTGCATCCCGAGTGAAGAGACGGGCAAAGGACGCCATGGTCCGCCATAAATTCAAACCGAATTACCGTAAACACTAAGTAGAGGCTGCGCAAGCGACTTCAGACCCGCAACCAGATGGGAGGATGGAGAAATCCCGCCAAATCTGGGTTAACGACTCGGTGCCACGCGGTAAAGCGTCGGTCTCTGACTGGCTAGTTGGCTTAGCTTAGGGCTAGGTGGACTGTATTCGTCTCCAATTCTGTGGAGACTTGCTCTCGACAGTTCACTCCAGACATAACAGCTCACTCCAGGCTGAAAGAACGATGACATGTTGTTATACCTACCTGTGGTGACGGGTTCGGCCATTGTAGATGACAACAACCCACTGTGTACTTATATGGTGAAAATCAGTGTTATCTAATTAAATTTTAGAGGATAGACAAAATATGAGACAAGAAAATATATCAATAAAATAAATAGAATTTTATAAAATACATTAAAAGTGTCATTGCATGTCGTTAAATAATAATATTCATAAAAATTTCAGTATAATCAAGTTTAAGTTTGTTTCTGCGTATAATAGGCTCTCTTTATAGGCTGCATCTAGTAGGTTGAATGCTTTTGGTGCTATAAATATAAATATGTCTTTATTGATATTTATATGTCTTTTGAAATTTAAATTATTAATGCTTTTTATTTTAGCATACAGGTGTACCACTTGTAGCCATGCATCAGGCAGGCATAAGAGACTCACAATGGGGTGGTGTTAGAAATAAGTCGATATCAGAAGCCAATCTCCTGGCGATGGAGAATAGACAATATGGTTCAAATAGACAAGCGTATGGTGCGAGAAGGAGTAGCGTCGCTGAGTTAGGACACGAAATGGATCATCAAAGGTCGGTATCAACTGTTTATTTGGTGTTCTGACTGTGAGTATTTTCAAATAAAGACGATGTCTCTAACTGTTGCAGTTACCTCATGGCGGCGAGCCAGCTGGGTCGTCCAATGTCGAAAGCAGACAGTCATCTGTCTCTCGCGCACTCTAGGAAGAGTCACCAAGTGCCATCGACGCTCAGGGGGGCCGATTACCTTGATGGGAATGGAGTACCCCACGTTTCCTACATTTATCCTAATCTACAGGTGGGTGCAGGTGTATATTTACATGGTGTCGCCTTCTTTGGGTCATTCTTGATAATTCTTATATTAAAGTGTGCCTCCAGTTATAATATTATTTAATGGAGTGGTACAATCTAATTGAATTTATTACCACATTAATGGTTGCTTCGTGCTATTGATACTAAAAAGCCCACTCAATCGCTCGTTCCCAATGAAAAAACATGATTTAAAAGATCAACCGCACAAAATTAAATATATTTAAGAGCATTAACTTCATGGAGTCACTATAGAAAGTAATTATCTAACAAAATACAAATTTATATAATAATAACAATATGTATTATTTAATTCAGGAGTTATTTAGATTCTTGCTTTGTATGGGATTGTTATTTGTGGGGATAAGCGATTGTTTGTTTTGTTTTGTTTTTTTGTTTTTTATTTCAAACCAGTTGATAGGAATTCCCCCACTTGGTTATGTCAAAACTAACAAAAATTACAAGCATAATATTTAAATATATACCTATTAAGGTATACCTATTAAATATATGTATATTAAGGTATACAAACTTAATAGGTATATATTTAAATATTAGGTAGGTATGAACGTCGGTATTGCAAGGTATGAACAATGAACATTCAAGTGCAGATTTTCTAGATTATATAGAGAAAACAAATTTTTCCAATATTTTCTATCAAAATTCTTACATAATTTCATAGAATTTTCATGTGGACAATAGTACTAATATCAAACAAATATTGTATATTTCACAAATTATCATACGGGAAGATATTTTAAAGAAAATATACAAATACAAACAAATCAGTAATAATAATAATAGTCAATAGCATTGGCTATTGACTATTGATTCAGGAAAAAAAAATCCTGACTATTGAGTCAGGAAGAAACGCAATCGTAAAATAGTCAATAATAGAAAGAATAAGGAATAATAATAGTCAAGTAAGTCAATAGAGCTGTGAAATTTTCGATATTGTCAAAATCCTCAATACTATAAATGGGATATTTTATCAAAATACCCTGTACCTTTTCTTAAAATGAACCTCCCCAAGGCCCCTGATGTGTAATGGAAGTTTGTTGTAGAATAAGTAAGATTGACAGAGAAAGCTATTTCAAAGCTTACTCATTTATTTCAGCTATTTCAAACCTTAAAATGACGCAAGTCCTCTTTATTTCGCGTATTATGCGAATGAATATTTGAGTTAGTTGAAGTAGTCTTGATATTTTTTCTCATATACATGATGTTTTGGTATATATACGCGGCGTACAAAGTCATGATACCAGATTCGATGAAGTACTGTTTGCAAGATGTTAGCAAAGATATTGAGAACAGATTTCTAATCACTCGTTTTTGTAGGCGAAATATCCTTATAACATTTGCCGCCATTCCCCAGAACATGAGGCCATAACTTAATATGGAATGGAAATAGGTGAAGTAAACAGATTTGGAAGCTTCAAAGCCACATAACAATTTGATTTAGGGGGCCTTAATATTAATTACAGTGTTTAAGTACAACCAACAGCACATTTTTTGTGGGATTATTTTACCTCGCTACGCATTATTATTATTATTATATTATGCATTAGCTGTATTAGGGCTGATGCGTGTATATCACATGCACTTGTTTCTAAACTTGTAACTCTTTTGTACTAAAAAATATCCAGTTTATTCTTAAAGCTGTCGACACAGTCAGCACTTATCACTTCCTCTGGCAATTCATTTCAAGCATCCACAACACAATTTGTTAAAAAGTGCAGGTTCAATTCTGCAGTTGCTTTATTTCATTTCTACGAAGTGTCCACGCAGTAACTTGTTGGTGTTCATGGTCTACATGCTCTCGAGGTATGTTCGCGCACACTATAAAATTGTGAAGTATTTTGTACTTTTCTATTAGATCTCCTTGCTGCCCACATTCCTCTTATGTTGTTAGATAGGGTTCTTTCAGTCGTACTTCGTGTGGTTGTTATAGCACCAGTTTGTTCCTCATTGATTCAGTCAACCTGTATTGAGATGAAGGTGATAAAATATCAATTCAATAAAATATCTAATTTGATTGGTTTAAGGTGAATGATTTGGAGATAGCCACACCGGAAAGCAGAAATATTCTACTGGTGGCAGGCCTGAGTTTCGAAGTGAAGGCCGGAGAACTGCTGGCGGTTTTAGCGACTGCGCAAAACGAAGCCACCGCCTTGTTGAATGTGTTAGCTGGAGTCGACAAGGTAGGTTAATAATGGTAGTGCCATATGTCTGCATAGATTGTCATGTAATTGTAATTTTCAGAAACTGAGCGGAGAAGTTATAATGAACGGTCAGCCCATATCGAAGAGTACACTCCACGAGACGGTTGCTTATGTGAGGAACGACGTTAACTTAAATCCCGACATGACCGTCGAGCAGACGCTGCAGTTCCACGCGCAACTGCGGTGGCCCAACACGAAAATGTCACAGATCAGGGTTGAAATGAATGATCGGGTATAAATTTTACTTTTTTTGAGTATCATAGCCATACTCGGCAGTTAATCCTTGCTTTACATTTAACATCCACGAATTACTGAGACCAAGTTCAAGTAAATATCACTAAATCCGTACCTCATATTGTACAGTTCAGGCAAACATGATCAAGTCTGCGGTAGGTCACTTTTGATAGAAGTAAACTTCACTCATTATCTATCTCACTTCCACATTTGCACCAGAAAAATCTGCATCCTGCGATTGTAGATCGAAATGAAAAAAATTGGATAAACTCGCAAGACTGATCCACCAATTTCACCCACCACTCAAGACATCTAGCTAACTCTCGCTTTTTCTTTCATACAGATAAACATCTTGATAGAAGAGCTTGGCTTAGAGCAGGTCCACTCCACTACAGTGGGTCGGCTGACTCGCTCGGAACTGCGACGACTGAATGTGGCCTGTCAGCTCTTATTGGATACGGTCATTTTAATACTCGATCAGCCTACTAAAGAAATGGATATCTTCGATACTTTCTTTCTCATAGAGTACTTAAGGAACTGGGCTTCCACTGGACGCATCGTTATCATGACACTGCATCCTCCTACCTATGAGATTTTTGCCATGATTACTAAGGTTAGCATTCAATTTTATATAACTCAGCCATTGATTATATGTGGTATTAGATTGCTCAACTCCATAGGATGTTTTGGCAACCGTTCTGCGCCGGCGAAACGCAGGTGGCGCTGTTAGCATTGTCGGCGAAACTAAAATCAATTTATTTGGCCATCTATAATAACATTGATAATGAATATTTTTTTATAAAGGACTGATTGATTATAAATACCCTATAATATATAACAATAATAACATTAAATTATTAGTGACATATATCACTTTTTTATAGAGGCTGATTACATCACAGAAATAATACAGAGAGATAGAATGCTATCTGTTAGTCTATATGAAAATAAATTAAAGTTTGTAATTATTACGTATTGAAATTTGTATATCAAATAAAAATTTTACCTCTTTATGTAAATAATTTTAAAATAACAAGAGCTGTGATTTAAAAATCCGTTTGTTTCTATATTGTTATTAGTGCCATCTAAAGTGCACCGCCAAACTGTTATAATAAGAACGCCACCATATTGAATTTAATTTTTTTTTTTAACTATCTGAGCTGCCAAATAGTAGTACAACATTGAGTAATCTAATAACCTATATAATCAATGACTCAGCCATTGACTCTATAAATGAAGTTTTTTCTGGGGGTGTCACCATGGGATTTACCAATTTTCAGAACCTATCGACCCACCGATTTAGTAGGTCGCAGTAAGTAAAAAATCTGCAGAATTTAAAAACGGAAAAATGTTAATTTTGTGTTATAAAAAACCCCTCTTGGATGGGTTTCATTAAGTCTAGTCATCTATGGAAGGGATAAATTGATTAAATTAACAAGATTATGTATTCTATCAGAGTTGTAGCCCTTAACTACACTTGCTTGTTGAAAGAAATCTGTAGACATGAATTCTGATCATGAGGTTCTTATTTTCCACACTGCTGCAGGTTATTGAAAAGAAAAATCGTCAATCGTTTATTAAGGTAAAATAAAATTAAGGCCTTTCTGGAGAAACGAGGGAAGCATTACTTTGTGTTTTATCTGCTTTAATTTTGTTTTTTATTCAAACTTTGTTATTAAAAAGTTGCAACACTAATTGCTGTCGTCGAAAATTAATTTTTGAACATTACCATATTTCAAAATCTCTGTAGTGTGTTATAGGAGTCTGAAGGTGTACTCCGAAGGCACAACTTGAATCCCTTGAAAAGTAATTGCAATTAGTTTTCCCAGTATACCGATATTGTAAAAGACATTGTAAAGAACCATTAGCGATTAGCGACAACTGGTGATAAGTGATGAGGAAGTGTCATGTTTATTCTCTATTTAGGTGGTGTTATTGTCTGCCGGAAGGACAATGTTCAGCGGCCACAGACGAGATATGCTGCCCTATTTCTCATCCATAGACTACCCGTGTCCGTCGTTCAAAAATCCCTCTGATTACTATCGTAAGTTCAATTATTTTTAAAATTATGTGTGATATTTTTTTCACGCTGTGAATAATGTTTATTTGGTATTTTTTCAACAGTGGACCTGGTAACCTTGGATGAATTATCAGCGGCAGCAATGCTGGAGTCTTCAGCGCGAATCGAGCAATTGGCGGGTGCGGCCAGAGCTTTACCTCGACCGTCGAGAGCTCCGCATCATCCGCCTGCACCTTTGCCCGCTTCTCTCGTCTCCGCTAATGCCATCAGTCAAATGTTTACACTTTTTAAGTAAGCATTTTCAACTGTAAAGTATAAGTAAAATTATCACTTACAAAGCTGAAAGCTAAAGCTGAGCTCAGCCATTGGAATGAAACTCACGATGGCATGTTTACAACCCTCTAAAATTTGTTTGTAGGGGTGGTAGTGCACGTATACTAATATATAACGGCTTATTCAATTAAAGCGGCTTTTATTGCATATAATTGCATAAAAATGGAGATTGGCCGCATGCGAATTGTCACAACAGGAAACCACCGATCGGTGGTATTGGCATTTCATCGGTTAAAGACAGGTGAAGTAAGAAATATGAAGAACCTTTCACTGGAGGAATACTGAATACCTGGCGATATGGATTGAGTCATTTGCCATTTTCTCAGATTTTTCCCGAGTTTTCCCTGTTGATGAATGCTGCCTTGCCGCCTAGAATGAGCCGCGAAACCTAGCCTCTGTTTGCTTTTATGACCAATATATTATGGGCTTCATTTTTGCACATTTTTATTGTGGGTAGGTACCTATTTCCGTTTTCGAATCCAACCATTTGCAAGACTGTTCGGAAGACATACAAACAATTCATACAACCAGACATACAAGACTTACTAAACATTTGAAGTGGAAGGCATACATAAATTTTCTATTTTCGTCTGCATTTACTCTTTTAACTTGTTGGGTCAATAAAAAAATGGGGGCTCACAAGTTATAAGTGGGGACCCACGAAAATTTTTCTGGTTTCGATAGTAAAAAAGAAAAATTTTGGCTTGACTTTACCTATCAATGTTTATTTAGCATTAATTTCCTTTTTTTAAACCTCCCATAATTTTTTTGAGTACTGTATTTAAGAAGGTCAGCGACTGTTGTAGAAACTTGCATATTCGATATTCAGTACAGGGTTGGAAATAAGCCGCGGCGGAAATTTCCATTGTTAGATCTAATCTTCACGTTTTTTTATGACTTTTGGGAATATGGTAGAAATGTAGCAGCAGGGGTCCACCGAAACCAGTAAAATTTTGAAAGTGGTCTACGAGAGAAAAAAAGTTTGGGAACCTCTGGTCTAGACCTAGGTTTTTTGAGAGGAATAATTTTTCTTTAACGACTCCTTAAAGCTGAATAGTGATCTGATGTGACATAAGGCTGCATTAAAGGACTGAATATGAAGACAATAAATGTTTTGGAATAGAGAGTCTATTATCCTGTCCACCCTAGAACGGGCTAGTCCCAGTTGGGTGACAGAAACAAATAAGCAAAAGGTTAAGGTTTCGCCATTCGGTTCCTGTTATTTTTGTAAGCTAATCAATGTTTTATAGTAATTAATTCTTAAATAAATAAATAAATAAATTATCATGTCTAGATTGGAGAGGCACACTGTGACTTGATAAAGGAGTGAAGAGTTGCTTAACATAAGGTGAAGTGGGATTATAAAGCTCAAGCATACATTCAGCAATCGACAATAAATATAATAAAAATAATAAATATATCTCTCAATGAATTAGTTTCTATATGAAATCGAAAACTATCAGGGTATCTAAGACTATCATAATAAATAAGACATAAAACGGAATCGTCTGGTCTGACCTAGAAAAAGGTAGTTGTAATATCGCCGAAACGTCAAACGAAAGTGCTGCATACACAAAGTTGATGCGATAAAATCCTTTTTGTCTTATATTTTAATCATTTCCATTTAGAAAACAGTCGCCTATGCAATACCCCTCCAATTGTCGATCTGTAAAACTTTGCTTTTCTATTAACTTTCAGAATGAATATCTACTACACCCAACCAAATACAATCGTCAATTGGATAGTGCGTCTTATAATGACGGCAGTTTTGTCCATAATTACTGGGGCCGTCTTCTGGGACCTGCCCTCGAGCGATGCTCAACTCGGCCAGAACGACAGGCAGGGCTACCACTACGCCGTCATGTGCCTGACGGTGATACCGATCTTAATAATAACGGGGGCAATGCCAGTGTGGAGCAAACGGAAATGCACCGAGAGAGACATCAGCGTCGGGCTCTACGGGAGAACTACTCTCATTTTAAGTGATGTAAGTTGGATAAGATTTAATATAGATTATTTTGATTTTGATTGTTTAAATTTTTATTTTTTTGATTGATTTGATTTTGAATATTTTATTTCAATTTCGTTAAATAGTGTGGTCCTGTAACAATGATAGGTGTATCCTGAATACCAGTTCAAGAGATAACCTGATGATACCCCCCCCCCCCTAATTTGCAGCCATTATAGTTATAGTCTTGGTCTATTTTTGGTTTAAATGTTTAATTTCGTTTTTTTTGACAATTTTTTTTTATACTAACAACTGCATTATTATTATTATTATGTTACACTAGTGAATTTAACTAAATACATATTAAAATAAATAAATATTATGAATACATACACATAACATACATGAATACATATACATATACATACATAAATACATATACATAAATAAATAAATAAATATTATGATCTTGCAAATGCCATCATCCAGAACGACTTCACTGTTCCCCTTCACGCGGCAGAAGTTAGCGCTTGGCTGAAGTCACGCGGCAGAAGTTAGCGCTTGGCAGAAGGCAGAAGTCACGCGGCAGAAGCTTACCAGCCAAATCTGTTTCATCTCTTTAAAGATCTTCTTATCTTTAAGAATATCATTTTTAGATTCAACTACTTTCTGGAAAAAAACCTAAAACTGCAATTTCTGCATCTCAGGTTTTATGGCTTCGAAAGGGGAGTGAATAGGTGGTAAGGTGAACCCTTGAATGCGACAAGACAGCTATCTTAAACCTACCCCCCGCCACTCTTTAGACTGAAGTCCACAGCTCACCCACTGTGTAGTGTAATAATAAATGATAGGCCCGATCCTGGTCGGTGAATTCCATAGCAGCTCCATTTGTATTTGATATTTTGATACCTTGATCTTACTGCTCAAATATAAGAATGTTCAGTAATTTCTCGCAATTCGCAAGTCTTTGACTTCAGTTGCTCTAGGAATAACACAGATGACCACAGATCAGATGAGCAGACAATCTCGTATAATTCATATATTTTAACCTTGGGGTCTTTTGAAGCTAAACCGTTTATTTGTTTTAATTACTCTAAGCACTCATTTGTCATTTTATACAGCAATGTTTTATTTCTTTTTTTTGCAGATAATAACTGATATTCCTTCTTCAGTTTGTATCTGGCTGGCTTTCCTAATACCTAGCTACGCTATGACTGGACTTTACATACAAGGATCTGATGACTATAATGGTTTCTACTTATATTTAGGTGAGTTTCTACTGGTTTGCTTTCATTACACATCTACAATTCTTCTTGCTTTTTTGGACTTGAAATTTTGGACTCTAAATAAAAATGAAATGATGATTTTGCTTCCAGGATATATGCTACTTTACCTTCTGGGTCTTCAGATGCTAGTGAAAGCAATAGCACACCTCATCCCTCGCAGTAGGGTTTCCCTCATTTTCAGCGGAATTCTGCTCATATTAATATTCCTTTCTGGCGGATATATCTTGCACCGAGATGATCTGCCAGACTACACTCTCTGGTTAGAGTATGTCTCTCCGACGAGATGGACAATGCCTTACATTTTGAGGAGAGAACTCTCCCCGGAAGCCATACACTCCACTTCACGGTGTAAACACAAACAGGTGATTATTTCATTTGCAAATGTTCTAAGTAGATCGTATCGTACCATCAGTGAATCATCATCAATGAATCTAATAAGCAGTAGCGTAAGAGGCATACACATATTGTCTACCCTCTAAGGTTACATAAGGAAAAAAGAATGACTTCTAATTAAATAAAGCGACAAATTGATTCATCCCAATTCCATGCAACCCGAGCAATATCACACATCAGAGACCGGTTCTCGATGTTTTTTACATCGATGGCGCCTTATCGGTGTTTACGCACCATTGATGTTCTTCCGTCAATATTTGTCATCTATACATTAAGTTTTTTTTTAAACCATATTTCTTTCGTTTTCATTTTCTTTTACTCCATATACGAATAATATTTTACTTAGTTTTACTTTTTAAATTGATCAAACATTGCCATTTCCTATTTTTAATATAGATTTAATTACTTTTTTCAATTGTTTTATTTTAACCCCTCGCGGCCCGCGGTTTGAATTTTAATGTGTGCCTTACGGCCCGTAAGAAATTCGCGAGTCTCAAAAAAAAGATGGCGTTTCAGAAAAAAAACGATTACTCCGAAACTGTCACACCGATCGTCTAAAAAAGACCTGTTTTATGTTCCTATTGAAATTTGCTATTAGATATTTGTAACGTCGTTATGTAAAGCAATAAAGATTATTCATAATTATTAGTCAAAGTTGTACTAACATAATTAGCGGTCGGCCTCGCCTGGCCATTTCGGGCCGTCTGGGGTTCGACGGTAAATATCAATTCTGGACGTTTCGGGCCGTCTGGTACGCGAGGGGTTAACACCTATGATGAATTATACATAATATCACTGTGTTCATCTTTATTATTGATTTATTAGAAGAAAACTAATAGGGACTGTCAGCAAAACGAGTCTAACTAATAATGTTTTTTAAAAGAAAATATCGATGTGTAGATGATCTAACTATAGATGTTTTTCTTACGATATTTTTCGACCATCGATTGGTATCAATGGTAACATTAATGTTTGTCCATCACTGTACATCCCTAGTAAGGGAGTGAGGTTTGCCCGCTGGTTTCTCTTCCCCGTGCCTAGCGGTACTTCCCAGTGGCTAGCGACTGGTATGTTATTTTATATTGGCATTGTCCGCAAAGTATTTTACTTTCATTCTATAGGAGACGGAATGACTCGATGTTATAACTCCCTGGAGTGACGGTTTTACCTGTTGTAATTGACACCCCTCGTTGGTCACGCATGCATTTACATCATTCCTTATACAAGAAATGTATTTAGATACGCGTTCATACTTCGTTAATATAATTCGTGTTATACTCATGATGTAAGGCTCACTGGCAATGTTTATGCAGTGATAGCGAGTGACGGGGTTTGTGTCTGCTTCTCCTGCCTGACCAAAATTAAGGCGGCGCGGATGCCTTTCTCTCCAAACTCAACGCACACCGCTGCTAATGAAATATTTGTTGTGATTTAGATTCAACGCCAGGACATCATAGTGCAGCTGCCGTGCCCCCAACTGAACGGCACTCAATCCCTCGCGAACTACGCTCACCTCGAATTGCACGAACTGTGGGACGAAACCGAAATCAGCACCGTCGTATCCCTCGCAGTCTTCTGGGTCGTCTTCACTCTCATCGCGGGCTTTTCCTTCATCATTGACTGCTGCAATTTCAAGAGGAGATCCGAACGGAGAATGGAAAAAAGCAACAAAACTAACCCTAATTCTCCCTAGACTGTAGATACATTAAGGTGCTTCCATTAATTCTAAAGATTATGTCTACTGTAATAACTTATTAAACGATTTTGATACTGCCAATATTTTTGCGGAGAGTTGCCATGAATAAATAAGAGACTTATTTTTAAGAGTAATATTACGGAAATTGTAAAGTTTATATTTTTAAATATGCGTATTTTATATTTGACATTTTTAATGAAGTTGTACATAATTCTATCGACTATTTTTAGTCTATGACTAGTTATTGTTTCTTCTTTATCATTGCTCTTTTTACGATTTGTAATCATTTCTTTTTAATTGTCATGTAAAATTCCATCATGAATAAAATATTTTAAATGTAATTTGGAAATTTTGTTTCATATGCAATTAGTGCATTTAATATGGGGTGAAATTGACTTGTCTCGGGAGGGGTGAAAATGTATAATAGGTATATCCATCATCTTGAAAAAAAAAGTTACGCGTTCACAACACTTCCTTTGCCGGGAAAGTAATATCATTGATTTTATAGTGGTAATACCAAGGATTCCTGAAAGACGTAAAGAAACACTGTTTTTAACAAAATCGAAAACTTCAATGTACTAAGTAAATTAAAGGAAAAATCAAATTAAAAATAACAATACACTATTTTATTTAGTTGGTCAGGGGTGTTTCCCCCTTTCTTCATTATATTTAAAAAAAAACTTTACGAGTTTTTTAAGTTTCATGTAAATTTCAATCCTATTCTTCAAGTATGGTCTCTTTCAGCCCGCGGATGTTGTATGGAGCAAACCGTAGACTTCTCACTTGTCATTTTAAGTCTCGGATCGAGTGTTAAGAATGAAGTGTCTTGTTTGAAAGCTCAAACTAAACTGAATTAAAACAAACGATGATTTTGCATCTCTAAAACATTTTAAGCGAAATGTGTTAAGAAAGAAGCTTTTGCTCCGCATTAATGATGATTTACGATCAGGTTTATTGTTAGACAGGTGCACTTCTATTAGTCACGAGTATTTAGTGTAGCTCTTGAAGCACAGTTTTATGACTTGAAGTATCAAAACTTACAAGTTTGCA
Organism: Micropterix aruncella; assembly: GCA_944548615.1. Lineage (NCBI taxonomy): Eukaryota > Metazoa > Arthropoda > Insecta > Lepidoptera > Micropterigidae > Micropterix > Micropterix aruncella. Next base: position 19,584,851 of record OX155956.1, read on the forward strand.
GGTGGTCCGTTTTTTTTTAATGCCCGAGGGAGAAGAAAGAAAACATGGCGGTTTGATGAACACAGGCAGTGCTGATGGTTGACACATTTTACAGACAAGAGGTACTGTCAAAAACCTCAATTCCCTAGAAATATTTTCTTAGTCTGATTAATGTGTTAGATATTTTAACTTATGTGGATATCTTTTTTTCAGTTTTTAACAGCAGGCTAAAAATGTACCAGCCATTTGACAATGCTTTATGTCCGCTTAACCGCCATGATTTCTTTCTTCTCCCTCAGGTACATATAATCATTTATCTATATTATACCTCACCCCTCGCACACCGAGCTTCGTATGAATACTCAGGCTCAGGCGATGTCATTCACTTCACGCCTTTCAGCAACGTCCCGTTCTATTTTCCACAAATAAAACACAGATTACATAAATAAACACTGACTAGTTTTTATTGGTTCCGATTAAGAGAAAACTTACATGATTACAACGATGGAAAATGGTTTTTATGGAGTGCACAATCGGTTTTATTCGTTGTGCTTCTCAATGTCAAAATAAATAACTCCACTAATTCAATAATATGACATCAACATTCAAAGTGAGAGGCCTTCGTTAGGCCGCGTCAAAGTAATGCAGTACCCTGCATTCGATAAATTATCTCATAAGTAACATTGTAGACCGACTGATATACTCTATTTTACACGTAAAAACACCGAAATACGACATCGTAAGACATTATTAAGTCACATGGAAGTCACAACAAACAATGCACGTCACTACTTACAACCCAATACCGAAATATACATCTCTGTATAAAAATGGCAAATAGTCTTTATTGTTTCAATCCTGAATCGTATAAAAATAAAAAGGCACGACCTAAAGCTGCTTTATTAGCGTCTGACCTCAGTGTTATTTGAGTTTAGGGGTTTTATGATGCGCAAAGAACAAACATCCTTGTAAGTTACCTAATATCCAACATATAACATTTATACTATATCGTAAATGTAAAACTATTATGTACATTACCCAAAACAAACTATACAAATCGGTTTATGGATGGAAATCGATTAGAGCTTTTATTTTATTTTATCACAACGTCGATTCATACAATCGGTTGTACCTACCTATTTCGAATGAAAAATAGCCTTCTATTTTTTTGATAATTTCTTATTAAATAATCGATTAAGGCAACGTTTCCAATAAAATTAAAGTGCTGAAGCTCTGAGATATAATGGTACAAAATAAATAGGTCAGGTGTATGACTATGACTTTAAGACTACGAAAGGCTCCTTTTTTGTTTAAAAACTCCCATTCATTGTTTTCAATTTTAATCTCTGGGATATTAGCTTATTTTAATTTTTTTATTTGGTGTTTCGCTTTCGTGTTTCACATTAATGTTGACGAGGAGGGAATCCTCGTAGTCAGACGTGGAGGCCGCGTCGGCTATTTCATTCTCTGCATCTTCGCTGCCTTCGGTCTTGTTAAACTGAAATCAAAAAAGTAACATATTAGTCGCGGGTTAAATTCATGTACGTACAGTGGTCCAGTAGGGTGGTGTGATGATTTGCAGGAAACTGATATACTTACTAAAATTATATTTTGACAAATTTTACTTAATATTATTTTAAAAGCTTACATACTTAACCCTTAACCACCACACGTCAGAAGCATACGTCTCACAGACCCTGACGAATTTTTAGGCATGAATATTATTGCACCCGAGCTTGTCATTTAAAGCCATTATCAATTGAAACAATAAAAATACACGAATAAATGAAATACAAACGGAGCTGCCATGGAATTCACCGACCGAAATCAGACCCATCATATACAATTATTACACTTCTGGGAGGTGAACGGTGGATTTCGGACTAACGACCGGCTGTGGTAGGTTTAGGACAGTTGTCTTGCCACATGTGAGCGTTCACCTTGCCACCCATTCACTCACGCTCACATGTGGCAAGACAGCTGTCCTAAACCTACCACAGCCGGTCGTTAGTCCGAAATCCACTGCTCACCCCCAGAAGTGTAAAAAATAGTATTATGATGGGCCCGACTCAGGTCTGTGAATTCCATCGTTTGTCATTATAAATAGGATAGAAAACGAATTTACCGCGTGAAATTTGTAGGACCCGACGTTTCGGTGACGTTGCAGCCGCCGTTGTCTAGGGTAGACTAAAGAGCTGTCAGTCCGTTGTTTTGCGGGTAGGCCGCAAACCGCTGCCGCCACTGCGTAGGTTATAACGGTGGTGGGGGGCCGGGCTCGGAGCGCGGGAATTTTTAAAATCCGTCTTGCACACAACACTCACTGTATCCTGTTTTACGTCTTTGCGTTCGGCGTTCGGCGGCGGGAACATTTTAAGAAGAGGGTTCCACGTAGAAGAGAGTTTGTAGCCGTCATCTCTATTGAAGTTCGGAGTTCTTCTTATTTCAATGGCTTCCCGGATCATGCGAGGAAAGTAGAATTGTTCCTTGGATAGAACAATGGGATTTTGAAACTGCATCCAGTGGTTACTTCCGCTATCCAATATATGTTCGCAGATCGCCGATTTTTCTCGCTGAACGTTTTTAACAGCTTTGATGTGTTCTGTCAGTCGCGTGGCTATGGGCCGTTTCGTTTGTCCAACGTAGGCTAGACCGCAGCTGCATTCGACTTTATACACACCCGGGGTTTGCAGTGGTATTACATCCTTTACAGGCCTCAAAAATCGAGCTATATTTTGGGTCGGTTTGAAGATCGTTTTTATATCGAATCTGTTTAGCATCTTACTTATTCGATCAGTCACGCCCTTGACGTATGGTAAGAATGCTCTTGATCTGCTCGGTTTTTGAGTTTCGTCCGTATTAGATCGTGTGCGTGTCTCGTGATATTTTCCGTATCCATTTTTCCTAAGGACATCATTGACATGTTCCATCTCCTTCGGAAAATGCTCAGTGTCGCATGGATCGCGTGCTCGATTCACGAGCGACGTTTGCACTGAACGTAGATGGTAGGGATGATGGTGTGAGCTTGCATGCAAATATCTGTCCGTATGTGTGGGCTTCCGATATACCGTATGTCCGAGAGTATTGTCACTTCTCCTCGTCACTTTGACATCCAAAAATGGTAAGGAGCCGTCATTCTCTACTTCATAGGTGAAACTGATTTTTGGGTGTATGGAGTTTAGATGACCCAGGAATTCTTTCACCGTTTGAATGTTGCCTTTCAGGATGCAGAAGGTATCATCCACGTAGCGAAGCCAGAGAATGGGTTTAATTTTGGAGGTTTTTATGGCTAATTCCTCAAAATATTCCATATATAGGTCACTAACTATCGGCGATACGGGGCATCCCATTGCTACTCCGTCGATTTGTTTGTAATAATCGCCGTTCCATAGAAAGTAGCAGGATGTCAGGCAATGTTGAAGCATGTCGGCGTAGCTAATAGGGAGGTCCTCAGACCTTAGTTTATCTCTCACCACCGTAAGACACTCCGAAATGGGCAAATTCGTAAATAAAGATTCGACGTCAAAGCTCACCATTATTTCGTCTTCGGCCAGTTTTAAGCTTCTAATAATGCTTACGAAATGTCGCGAGTCTTTCACGTAAGACGTCGTTTTGCCCGTAAGCGGTTGGAGGACACCAGCCAAGTGTTTTGACAGAGGATATGTGGGGCTGTCGATTTGGCTCACAATCGGTCTCAATGGTGCATTATCCTTATGGATTTTAGGTAAGCCATATAATTTCGGTGGCTGTACGTTACGTGGTTTAGTGAGATAAGCTATTTCTGGGAGGGAAGTGACAGATTTATCGATTAAAACTCTCGTTTGCCTGGTAATTCTGCTCGTGGGATTGTAATTCACCTTCTCGTAAGTGTTGGCGTCTTCTAAGAGCGTCCCAATTTTCCGCTCGTAGTCCACAGTATCGAGTATCACGGTTGCGTTGCCTTTATCGGCCCGCAAAACAACTACGTCCTTATTATCCCGCAGAGATTTTAAGCTTTTTCTCTGGGCGGCTGTGGTGTTCGACTGTGGGAGCTTGGCCTTGCGTACAAAGACAGCCACATCCTGTCGCAGTAAGTCGGCCTCTGGCGCAGGGATCTTGTTACGAGAGATGACTTCTTCAATGCCACCGATAATACTTTCCACAGGCAAACGGTTCGGTGTCGGTACATAATTTAATCCCCTGCTAAGAATTTCTGTCGTCGGCTTTGAGGTATCGTCGGCATCGTCGTTGAGGTATCAACGAAATTCTTATTTTATTTGAAAGGCCCATGAAATGCCATTATGTATGGAATATGACATCGTTCAAATGTCCGCAGAGGTTTTGCACGGTGGCACGGATCCGATAGGTCCAATTATCAATGACTGCCGCATAGATCCGGTTGAATTTGAGCGATGGCCTGGGTTATATTCACTTTGAGGGCATCGGTCGATTGCGGCTTATTCGCATAGACCTGCGACTTCAGAAAACCCTCAAGAAAAAGTCTAGCAGGGTGAAATCGCATAATCTTGGTGGCCAATTCACGTCACCTCCGCAAGAGATAAATAAGAAAATAAAGTTTTAACGTGCTCCTCAATCGGATAACTTGCCATGGTGGATTGGCCTCAGTGACTGAATAATAAACAACAGATTTGACAGACACCGCCAAAATAACATACCTACCACGACTCAACATCAACCCAAATTTATCCAAAAACCCCATAAAATGGCCTCAAGTAAGAGCATGTGGTTTTATAATGTAAATCCTAGATTTCAGACAAGCACCATAAAATCATAAAGTGAATATAAAATCTGCAGTATCACAGTACTGCCGTTTGAATAAATGTCTCAAAATAAAACACTCGATGCTCAATTATCCACGGATCCATAGCTGCTGAAATTGCATGTCAGCGATTAACTATCAACTATTTTGCATGCGCTAATATTACAACCCCTCCCCATTATTAGTAATTTCTAAAAGGTCCCACCTTCCGGACCCTTTATGTAACAGAAGTGGGAAAGAGACAACTTACCTCAGCCATTACGCTGATGGGAGGTCGACCCTCGTGTGCTGCGACACGCTGCTCAACTAGATAAAACATATACTCGTCGTATAAGAGACGTATCAAGTGGAATGATCCAAAGGAAGCGGCCGATCTCAGAGTGAGGTCTCTTATTACCATGGAACTACAAAAAATAGAAAGTCAGGTTAAATGTTATTTTCTGATAAATATATATGTGCATAATAGATATTTACATTCTTTGGCTTAAGTAGCCTATAAGGTAGCAGTAATTTAAAGCGATCTTCGTACTTTCATTCTTAAAACTCATTGACATTTAGTATAAGATATTGTTTGCTTTTTGTCGGTCAATGGTGGCTTCGGCCATCATTAGTGTCGCAGTTTAATCGCTGGTACCTTACCTGGACAGCTGGAATCTTTGAGCAGAGTATTTGGAGTATTCGTGTCCAACACCACCTTTCAAATCCACCTATTGCTAGTGTTTTTCTGGCCCGCACGATCCAATTTTCTGTGGTGATTTTGGAGGATCTTGGAGTATTTTGGAGGATTTGCAGGATCTCTCTAAAGGCAGTTTTTGTAACTTTTATACCTTGGCGGTTATGTTCCACGCAAGATAAACTTCACAATATGAAGCTCACATTTATTAAAATTGGATCACAAGGACCATCAAACTAAAATACAAAAAAATATGAAATAAACGGTGAAAACCTTACACAATAAGTGAGTTAATGTGATGGGTGAGCTTGCCGATTGCCATACATCTTTTCAAAACGCTGAATACTCTCATTTCTAGCTCCACATCGATTTTTGAGCGATATTTGCTTTTTATTACAGCTACAGCCCAAAATCCTTACAGCTTCTGAAGTCAAAGTTGGATATTCATATTTGATTAAATTAAAAGAAGCCAATTTTGTTTTCAGGCTGTTGTCACGAGAGAGTTCAATTAGACTCTCGTCTTCCTGCGAAGTAAATTCTGGTGGAGTTTATACGCGAAAGGATCTTAGGTCCACGCAAACTTCTCGATATTGTCTTCCTCAAAAGTATTTTGCAAACCCATCGGTGAGCTTCGAGAGGAGTTCCTAAAAGTCAAAAAGTGAGCTTTGAGAACTGAACCGGTGCGTTCGCAGGAGTGCCTTGCAGCGCCCCTGTTTCTACGGCGCCCTGGGTGCTGCGGCGCACACTTATGGAATCGCCGGTGTAGACTGTCATTTCAGGAATGGTTACTTTGATAATGTTCCTGGACAATGAAGCCAGTTACTGAAATGACGCATGCTCCTGACGCACAAGAATGTTTGTTTCCGAAAAGAAGTTAATTTGAGGAAACAATAATGAAAATCATTTCTAAATTAAATTGGACTCTGTGCAGCAAGGCTGTTGAATTTTAATGACTTTAATTGTGAATTTAATCTTAACTGTAAAGAATCATAAAAGAAATTAATTGGAAAATGCATTCCCCAAATGACATTATAAAGAATGCAATGCATTATAATGAATGCAAAGTTGTATTTTTTGAAAAAAATATATTTTTGCACGCTTATTGCATACTGAATAAAGTTTAAGATAGATCAAATAAAACTTTCATTGTTCATTTTTCTCCCATTTTTAAAAAAAATAAATGTTTGCACCTCCACAGAATGAGCCAAATATTAGTAATGCCCCTCGATCTATGCTGCAAAAATTTTGGTAGGTAAATAGAAAGACTCACCTGTAGAAACTCCACTTAAGCAAAAAGTGTCGGGCGCGTTCGGCATAGCGCGGCTGCCGCTCGTGCGGACGCAGAGCCCTCCGCACAGCCGCCTCCAGCCAGGAAGCCCATTGCTCCAAGGAAGCCCCGCGACCCAAAGTCGCCTTGAACTCTGCCTGCAGCTGCGATGCAGATGCGGAAGACGAACACCCACACGCCCATGCAGCTGCAAACGCACACATTCATGTCAAATAAAAGTGAGCACACGTATGCTCGAGGACACTTGGAATTTGGATATTCAATCTTGAATCCCTGCTTCAAAGATGAAGAAAATAGGTTTTAGAGATTGACACTCATTGAACGACAACAAATACAAATTGATTGAATTCACTTAATTCAATACTTTGCGGAAACTAAAATAACACAATGCGAAATCTTTACTCTGAATTAATCTTTAAGAAAGCACTACATAAACCGGAAAGCTAAACGGCATAAACATCAACGATATAAAATATGCAGATGATACAGTACTAATTGTCAGTAGTGCCGAAGAACTCAAGCTCCTCATTGACAACGATGGAAGAGTATTTAAGGAATATGAGTGGAAGCTGAAAATCATAAATACAAAGTACATAATTAAAGCCGGTAAAGTGTCCATAAACCCACATACAGTTACAGATTACAAAGACTGGAGAAGACTGTTAATATTATTAATCTTGGCTGCATTTTCAACGACAACTGGAATATGAGCAATGAGATATAAATTCGCATAAAAAATCCAGAAATGCATTCTTTAAGATTAAAAAGAATTTTATAGAAAAAAACAACCATACATGACGATCAGACTTCTAAGACGGTAGGTATTCTCAATATTACCATATGGGATGGAAAGCTGGATACTTAGAGAGGCTGTTAAGAAAGCTTGAAGTATTCATAATATGGATTGGAGGATAACGTAAGTTTGGTTGACAGAGTCAGAAATGACGATTCCATAGATTAAAGCGTTTGAGCAAGAACATAGATATATCGAGGACACTCAAATACTTCGCTGGTATAATGCGTTATCCTTGTTTGGAGGGGCAGCCGATTATGTTGTAATAGCCAATAAATAAAATACAAACGGAGCTGCCAGACCGAAGTCGGGCCCATCATAATACTATTTCACTTCTGGGGGATAAGCGATGGATTCCGGACTAACGACCGGCTGTGGTTTCGGACAGCTGTCTTGCCACATGTGAGCATTCTGTGAACCTTACCACCCATTCACTCTCCCTTCGAAGCCATAGAATTTGAGATGCGGAAATTGCAATTTTAGATATTATTTCTAAAAAGGAGTTGATATTTTTCCTGGAGATACCAAGACCTTTAAAGAGGTGAAACAAAGATTTGTCTGGCAGGCCAAAAACGCCAATATCCACCAAGTGAAGGTGAACAGTAAAGCCGTTCCGGGTGTCGTCATTTGCGAGATCGTGCTATTTATTCAATTTGTACTCGTGGTCTTTTGGTATATTTGATTCCCATGGAACAGTAAATTCTACAATAAGGGCCATCTTCCGAGATAGAGAGTAAAGAGTAATATCTGGACGGAGGGCTGTGCATCCGAGACTTTCAGACAATTTATACTGCTTAGAGACCGAATCGACCTCCAGAATCCAATCTGAAGCTTTCGCGGTTATTGAGAAAGGTTTTGTAGTGAAATATTTTTTACCATTAGAGCCATTACGCACAAACTGTATTGGGGGTTCAGAGGGTACTGTGAAACCCTCGTTGGCACGAGCCACTGAGAGACTAATTACCTCGCGAATAACAGCAAGGACTTTGTTGCGGCGGTAAGTATACCGTCCTAGATCTAAGGCCACCTTACAGCCAGCTAGAATATGTCTAGCTGTGCAAGGAGTATTGCTACAAAGGGGACTCGAACTATCCTCGGCATAGCTCCAACAAGCGAGGTTACTGGGGTCTGGAAGTGTATGCTGAAAGGCATTTAAATAACATTTTAGTATCTCTGGCATCCAATAATAAATACAAACGGAGCTGCCATGGAATTCACCGACCGGAGTCGGGCCCATCATAATACTATTTTATTTTTTTACACTTCTGGGGGGTGAGCAGTGGATTCCGGACTTACGAACCGGCTGTGGTAGGTTTAGGACAGCTGTCTTGCCACATGTGAGCGTTCACCTTACCACCCATTCACTCCCCCTTCGAAGCCATAGAATTTAAGATGCGCAAATCGCAGTTTTAGATAATTTTTCTAAGAAAGAGTTGATTATTTTTCTGGAAAGGCCAAGATCTTTAAAGAGGTGAAATAGAGATTTAGCTGGCAGGCCACGAGTGCCAACTTCCACCGCGTGAAGGTGAACAGTGAAGCCGTTCCGGGTTACGGTATTTGCAAGATCATGGTATTTATTTAATTTGTACTCGTGGTCTTTTGGGATATTTGATTCCCATGGAACAGTTAATTCTACAATAAGAGCCACCTTCCGAGATAGAGAGTAAAGAATTATATCTGGACGGAGGGCTGTGCATCCGAGACTTTCAGGGAATTTATACTGCTTAGAGACCGAATCAACCTCCAGAATCCAATCTGTAGCTTTCTCGATTATTGAGAAAGGTTTTGTAGTTAAATGTTTTTTGCCTTTAGAGCCATCCCGCACAAACTGTATTGGGGGTTTGGAGGATACTGTCAAACCCTTGTTGGCACGAGCCACTGAGAGACTAATTACCTCGCGAATAACAGCGAGAACTTTGTCATTAAGTGTACCGTCCTTGATCTAAGGCCACCTTGCAGCCAGCTAGAATGTGTCTAGCTGTGCAAGGGGTATTGCTACAGAGGGGACAAGAACTATCCTCGGCAAAGCTCCAACGAGCGAGGTTACTGGGGTCTGGAAGTGTATGCTGAAAGGCATTCAAATAAAATTTCAGCATCTCTGGCGTCCAGTCATAGAGCATTACCTTCCAGTGCATTGGAGGCGGAATGCAAAAGTCCCCAATTGTTGTCCAATCATTCTGGCATTGAAGGCCAATAGCATAAGCCATACTCTTGCTGTCGTAATCTCCCCGCAAAAGAGACTTCTTCTAGTCCACGTCGCTCGTGGTTGTACTGCCATACCCCAGACCAGTGCCATTCTGGCTGATTCCAGTAAGGAACTTTTTGTGAAAGTCTACGCGGGCTTGTAGATCATTTGAATCACTACGGCCACTTATTACGTGCTTCGATATTGCCGGATCTTTGGAATTGCACAGAATCGAATTTTTGGTTATTCTGGAGTTGGCGTAGAGCAGAGAGGGCAGTTTAACCCCTCAAGCCCCGATTGGCCGATATCGGCCACAATCTGATTCAGCGTGACTCCCGTTTTAATTTTATTTTAATTTAATTTGTTTTATTTTATTATGTTTTGTTATGTTAATATGTTTCATTTTAATTATGGGTACAGTGGTTTGGCAGTAATTAATGTTTTTGGTGAGACAGTGTCATAATTCATTTTTTTTAATAATTTTTACTAAAATTTTTTGGGACATCAACTTGTCAATCGGCTGAGGGGCCGAGGCCTGAAGGGTTAAGCGCTAGCCCAAAATTTTGTTTGGACCCGAAGAGAGTCGAGGGGTCAGCTGGTTTGGCTAAGGACAGCCAGGATTTTAAACTAGCTGTCACCAGCGCATCCAGACGGGACAGTTGGGTTTTGGTAAAATCGTAAATAAGAAAGGGCCATGACAAATGTGACGTTAGATAATTGTCATAGATCCAGGCCTTACGAGGGCCAGAAATTAGCAAGGCATCTATTTTCGCCAGGCAACTTTTGAAATGCTCTATAACATGATCGCCCGAGACGTCTTTTCCCTGATGGGTGATTTTTCTGCCGAGGAATTTGAAATGATTGTTTGGGTCTATAAGGGAGATATTAGAGCCCTTATAGACCAATTTGGGGTCATAGGATGTAAATTTTGTGCCCATGCGGGCGAGTCCAAGGCAAAAACATTTGGAGGGCTTCACTTTTATACAGCCTGACCAGTCGCAGAAAAGCTCCACTTTCTGTAATAGCAGGGAAAGCTGCTTGGGGCTTCTGGTGATGAAAGTTAGGTCGTCGGCAAAAGCGAGGCACGACGAGGTGTATGATAGTCAACTTTCAGTAGCGAGAAATGTTGCAAAATTGGCTGGTGAGAAATGACCTTGAGAAATGCTCTCTGAACAATGTAATAATTAATTTATGGAACTAATAAGCTGATGCATTGATGAATGCTGACAGTAATTAAACCAGTTAACCTTTCCGCCACCAATGAGCTGGAGACTTGTTTAAATGTCACAAAAAGATAAACACTTCGTTCACTATAATTATGAGATACTAGCATACCACCAGAATATACTGGCTCTGTGGTAGGTATTTATAGGCTGACTCTCACATAGCGATGTTACCATATTTAACAGATTGACTGCCGTTAAAAAGCAGTAAAAATTGCCTCTGGTGCCTTGTTAAATTTCAAGTAGGTAACTGCTATAGAAAGGAAATGCTTTATTAATATTTCGTTTATTGTTATAAACAACACATTTTGAAATAAATTCAATGAGCGTTCATAAACAAAGTAGTAACCTATTTTCTTTACGACCACTCAATGTTGCATAAAGAAAGTAGTAATCTATTGCGCCCCCTGCGATGATCAGCCACAACTAGTGTTAGTATTGTTTCAACCAGATTCACAAATAATTTAGACTAGAATTTTGGTTTTTTTTTAATAGGATTACGATTTGGACCAGCTTTAGGTAAGCATGTGCCAGAGCGGTCGTTTAACGTCTATTAGGTTACGCAATAAACTAACACTGGCATATTATACACTAACTTTGAGTAGACCATCGCAGTGGTTGTATACGACCAGGCACTCTTAGGGCTCTTTCACACTAAGTCGCAAGCAACGCGGCAGTAGCAGCGCGACTGTCGCGCGACAGTCGAGCTGCTTAGAAGCGGCAGACTTCCATACTAAAAAGAGCAGCGCGATACGTAATTGTCAGTGGACGGCAGCGCGGCAGCCGCGTGTGATCTGTCGGCTTTTAGCCAGTGTTGCTAGACATTGGAACGTAATAAAATAAAATATATAATTACAATTTTTCAACACTGTGTATACTGTTAAATAATTACTATTCACACGCCGATTTCGAAACAAAGGATCAATCCAGTATTGTCTTTTTTTATTATGAACGGGACGTCGATGGCGCCGAAGGAGAACCAAAAACAGCAGGAGCAACAATGATGTTTCCTCGTTGGAATCCATTATTAGAATGAAGTGGCCACCCTAATCTAAACAAGTTGCGCGGCTGTAGTTGTTATAAGAAGGCATGTGCTGCTATTGCGCTGCTGCCACGCTGCTACTGCACTGCTTGCGACCTAATGTGAAGGCCGCCTAAGTCAGCGGTCGTATACGACCGCTTGGCAGTCAACCTGTTAAAAACCTACCTTCAACAGTCAATAATAACAATCCATACTCACTATATTTTTTATATATAGTCATAGTCATTAGAGGATGGTTTTACTTAGTGAGTCAAGTGAGAGATACGAGAGGAAGGGCTGCGATCGGCTCACACGGTGGGTGTAACGAAGGTCATCAGTTGTTGTTTGTCATTGTTTCGTGCTGTATCACTTTTTTTTGCTGTATTTTTATTTTATTAATTTTATAAGTCGTAATAATACTTGAATTAATGAGATAATAATAATTATTATTGTTAATAGATATTTCTCGTCAAAGACCTAATAATTGAAATATATAAAACTCAAATATCAATTAGGCATTAGAGGTGACATTTAATTTTTAAATATAACTAAAATATGCCTAAATACATATCGATGGCTTAATTTGCAAAAGTACTAACAACATTTGAGATAACTTTACAGAGGAGTGTAAAACACAATAAAATCTTAATTGATACCATTATAGAAATTCCAAAAGTCCATTTGTTAGCTTTTCCTTTCCAAGAATTTCTTTAATTTTAGGGAGTTGTTTCATTTTCCAATTTACAAATAAGGAAATTTTCTAAATTTAAAAAAAGGTTTTGATGAAAAGTGCAGTTAACACATTTGCAGATTTAGACATCGATATGCTACTCTCGAGCTTATTGGTCGGTGGGCCCAGGGCTCATACGAATAGTAGCATTCTCCTTTCGACCAATTCTGCTTTATTGCATATTCACTCTGATAATCAATGACCACTATGCAAGTGAAGCTTTGACATCATCTTTACCTTGTTCCTGTACGGAGCGAAAGTCAACACGATTGAGATCGGCGAGCATTTGTTGGATTTGTTGTTGATTGTGTAAAACAGCCCGAGCAGCTTGAGCGAGGTGGTTCAGCGAAGTGTAGCGGCGTAACGAAGCCGCCAAAGCCGCTGCCGGGGAAGCTTTCGCTTTCACCATACCCGCCGGAGCCCCGCACATCGCTACGGCCAGCCATTGCTCCACTCCTAATCAAATATCAAAATGACAAATAAGCAAACACAACAAATGGTAATTCTGTTCTTTTCCTTTACATTTACTTCGTATTGTAATTTTTTTCACAGCTGCACAATCGATAGCTATCCACCCTGATTACTGGCACTGAATTTACCAGCTTTATTTGGCAAAAAAATTAAATTAAAATAACAACTCTATTCTTCCTCGTCTGTCATATCAGGATTGTCACAAACTCCGAGATATTCTCAGTAGATTTGTGTGAGGATTTTACAAAAATTAGTCACTGCTAAGAAATGTAAAAAAAAAATTATTTTGATTTAAGGTTAAAGAGGTAGATATTCAATAGGCATATTGTATAGTGGTTCATTAAAAAAATTGGGCTTTTCATGGGAAAAAATTACTTTGAAATATAGAGGGGGTCATTTTAGGTCAGACCTGGAAGACGAAGCAATTTAACAGTTCTTTACTTAAAGGGTAAATTAAAGGATAAAATTATGATTTATTGATGTTATTAAATTCCATAAAATACAAGGAAATCAGGAAGGTCGGTAAATATGGCCTGCATGCCAGCATACTCCTCAAAATGATCAAGCAAGCGGTACACTTTGAATGTATGAAAAAAAACTTATTATTCCCCCGTCCCTGACTTATTATGGCTGATTAGCGGCCCTTGACTTAAATAAAATATATAGTGTAGTGAATTCCTTGTATTCAGGTGAGTGTCGATTTAGTTTTTGATAATGGATTGATATTTTGAGCATATTGATTCTATTTGATTTCCTCATTTGTTTTAGCCATCTCAGGTGCTTTTATGAACGCCAAATGTAATTAAGACCTGGAGTTACCTCGAGAGTAGACCCGGAGCTTATAAATTCATACTTCGGAACCAATTTCAATTCAATCATACTTTCTTCACTTGTAACCGCTTTGTAAATTTTTAAATGCTCTGTATGTAAGGTTCAAGCCAGTCATTTATTTCGTCGAGGATGAATAAAACTGGAATACATCATTGAAGTACTTCATAAATTTGTGTTTTTTTTTATATTTGTGGAAATCTACCGCTGTGCAAAACTCATAGTAATTTTGTTTGGTACTTGAGTTTTAAAACTTCGAAAGTAAAGTTTTTGGTAGATTTTTTAGATTTAGTTTCCGCGCTTTCTCTTTAAAACACAGTGGAGCTCATTCTTTTAAAATTATTTAACGGCATTTCCTTTTCCCCTTTCATTTTTATCTTGTAACATCTGTCAAAAATATTCTATTTCTTGCTTGCTGGCTGTGTTAGATGCTAATCTCAGTCAGGCGGCATCATTATCTTTGACCGTATCCAATGGAAAGATGGCGTTTGGAGGAGAGGCCTTCTTTCACGCGCCAGTTGCACAGTGTTTTAGGGCATTCGCATAGTCTAAAGTAATAATGTTTTCAGTGCAATAGATTGATTACTATATAGGTAAGTGCCGCTCCAGTTTTTTTTAAAATATCGGAATGACACTCCAGTGAGGAGCGAGGTTACCATGCAGTTTTTCGTTTATTTAAGCCACAATTCGAGGCACTAGGTTGTTAGTCCGCATAATTTAATAAGAGTTTCTCACGAGATCTATCGGGCAGAATAAACATGGCATAATCGCAATCCCATCTGTATGTAAAATCCATATTCAACACATTTTTGGTACTAAATTGTATTTTGGATCTCGGCACATTTCGGATTTCGGTGCAGTATCAAGAGTTACCTTACCTTAGATTAACCTGGTGAAAAAGATGGCCTAACATGAATTTACTGGACTAATCATTTTGTTTTATTTGTGGAAACCCATGGCTTGGCAAACCAAATAACGATTACTTTTTATACCCTTGACTTTATTTTTTTATTTAAGTATAGTATTTTCTAAATTTAGTTCCGCATTTCGGCTCCAAATGCGGTGGCGCTCATGTTTTTTGATTTATTTTCTTTTGGCATATTTATTCGTTATAGTCTTTGTTAATGTATCTCCCTGCATTATGAAAATTCAGGGTTTTAATGGTGAAATATACAAGTTCTTTGAATCTAGTGACTATTATTAAGGACACTATCTATTCAATTGGTATTCTACGAACAAGGGACCGACGTGTCAATGACAAAATCTATTCATCTATCTATTCATAATAATCTTTCAACAATATCAAGAAGGGGATTTAATATTTCAACAACATTGACAAGAGGTACAAACCTTTTGCAAAATTCCTGATAGCTTGCGTGAGAGCAGATGGAATCGGACGAAGTACATCAGGTAGCAAAACTTCTACTAATCTTTGGTAGAAAAGAATATCCACGTTTCGCACCCACTCTTGTATTTCCGGCATGATGCACAGTAGATACAGTTTACTCCTATAAATAAAAAAGTACATTACAGCTTTTTTACTTGTATCGTCTCGAGAACAATAAATTTCAAAGAGCCGTTTCATACTTTGACAAATATTTCTCCTCTTCGCAATCTTCCGCGGCACTGCTGTTGTCTGAATTGTGACGCCAGAATTCACGCCAGAGTTGCTCCACTGTCGATAGCTCCAGAGAGAGAACTGCATCTAAGAAAGCCTCCAAATGTTCGCGATAAATCGATCTGTAACCAAAGAAAAAAATAACATATTGGCTTTTCCTCAGTGTCAATAATTGGATTGGGAGGACAAAGTACCCAAAAACACAGTTTGGTTTGACATTTTTAATTTCCAAAATATTATTTTAACATCCTATTTTAAGCATCCATGATTTGGCTAAACTGAAAGTCTTTCTTGGGTTCTTTGAAAATTAGTTTTTTTAATTTTAATGTCTCTAATGTATAAAATTATAGTATATGCAACGTTTTTTAATTACAAATTCATCATGAACGAATAGAACAAATTCATCATGAAAGAATAGAAGTTCATTTTAACTAATAGAACAGATAGGCTGTCTAGATTCGCTTTGCTTATTTATGGTTCTCAAACAATTCGCATATGATCAATTATTATAAAGTTGTATTCGTTCAACTGAGAATGAAACATTGAAAGGTATTCATCTCGAGCAGTCTGCAAGTGGGGGGGGGGGGTTGCTAGGGTCTCTGTATGGTGTGATAGGGTGGTTCAATTTCAATGAATTGGGGGTCTGGGGGAATTGGGGGATTGGAGGATTAAAGGATCAGGGAGAGATCGGGTGATGGGGGAGTTGGGGGATCAGGGGGTCAGGGGGATAGGAATGGCGACTGTCATTGAGAAATCAAGAAATCAGGGGATCGGGAATTGGGAAATGGGGGTCGGGGGTCAGGAGGATGGGGGTTCGGTGGGTCGGGATGATCAGGGGGTGGGGAATCAATGGATCAGAAGGGTTGGGGGATCGGGGGATCAGCGGATCAGGGGATGGGTATGGGGGGTCGGGATGTCAGGAGATCGCGGGGTCGGGGGATTGGGAAATCGAGGGATGGGGGTTCGGTGGGTTTGGGGGATCTGGGGGGTCGGTGGGTTGAGGGATTGGGGTGGGGAATAAGGGATTGAGAATTCGGGGGGTCAGGGATCGGGGGTCGGTGGGTCGGGGGATCGGTGGGTCGGGGGATCGGTGGGTTTGGGGATCGGGGGTCTGGGGATCAGGAGGCCAGGGGGTCGATGGGCCGGGGGGTAGTGCGGTCAGGGTCGGGGGATCGGTGGGTTTGGGGATCGGGGGTCTGGGGATCGGAAGGCCAGGGGGTCGATGGGCCGGGGGATAGTGCGATCGGGGTCGGGGGATCGGTGGGTTTGGGGATCAGGGGTCTGGGGATCGGGAGGCCAGGGGGTCGATGGGCCGGGGGATAGTGTGATCGGGGTCAGGGGATCGGTGGGTTTGGGATCGGGAGGCCAGGGGGTCGATGGGCCGGGGGATAGTGCGATCGGGGTCGGGGGATCGGTGGGTTTGGGATCGGGAGGCCAGGGGGTCGATGGGCCGGGGGATAGTGCGGTCGGGGGATCGGTGGGTTTGGGGATCGGGGGTCTGGGGATCGGGAGGCCAGGGGGTCGATGGGCCGGGGGATAGTGCGGTCGGGGTCGGGGGATCGGTGGGTTTGGGGATCGGGGGTCTGGGGATCGGGAGGCCAAGGGGTCGATGGGCCGGGGGATAGTGCGATCGGGGTCGGGGGATCGGTGGGTTTGGGGATCGGGGGTCTGGGGATCGGGAGGCCAGGGGGTCGATGGGCCGGGGGATAGTGCGATCGGGGTCGGGGGATCGGTGGGTTTGGGGATCGGGGGTCTGGGGATCGGGAGGCCAGGGGGTCGATGGGCCGGGGGATAGTGCGGTCGGGGTCGGGGGATTGGTGGGTTTGGGGATCGGGGGTCTGGGGATCGGGAGGCCAGGGGGTCGACGGGCCGATAGTGCGGTCGGGGTCGGGGGATGGGGGCCGGGGCGGGCGACTCACTTGAGGGTGTCGACGTCCTCGGCGGTGCAGTCGCCGGGCAGGGGCCGTCCGAAGGCGATGTCGGGGAAGTCGGGGATGGCGTTGGAGCCGTCGCCCAGGTACTGGTGGTGCTGGTGTGCGGGGGGCGGCGCGGCGGCGGGGGGGGCGCCGGCGCCGAGGGGGGCGGCGGGGGGCGCCTCCTCGGCCGGCCGCCCGGCGCAGCGCCCCTTGCCCTCGGCGCCGCAGTAGGAGGCCAGCGCCGACTCGGGCTTCACGCGGATGCCGTAGTAGTGATACTTGCTGTTGCCCCTGCCGACACGCAATCGCAACTTCATCGAGGCTTCGTCTGACGGGCCTCGCCGCCCGAGCGGGGAAGTACCCTTATTATAGTATAGAAACTAGATATTAGATTTTATTCTATAAGCTTTGTAAAATAACGGGGGCGATACTGTAAGGCTCCGTGTGAGCGAAAGAAGAATTCAAAATTTAGCCCAAATAAGGGTAATTCATAAAAATAAGTAATTATAGAGTATGTTTTAAAAAACTATGTATTTTGCAGGAATTCATTGCTGGAATTAGGTCTTTCTATACCTATCTATGCTACTTTACGATTGTCAATCATTAGACTGCAGGTCCTTCCAAGGGTACCCCTGGGGTCCCAGATGGATGGACGAAAAACACAATCGCAACGAGCGTCACCATAGAGGGCATGCGACTAGAGATCTGAATAATCATGAGTATTGTTTGTGATCCATGGCTAACTGCACTACCGTATTCATAATGGATATTGAATATCAGGAGCGCTTGTTCTATTTTTTGTGAGAGAACAACAAAAAAAGCAGTGAATTCGTACTTCGATTTTCAAAAACTCATTTATTTTGTTTTAGCCTTTTTGATGGCATTACTTTACAGCATCTAAGGAGTTTAATTAATTTGTATTTGAGTAGTAATTAAATTGTCTATAAAATACTTTTTATTTAAATACTTCTTCGTTTTCAAGATATTAAATTTATGTTAGTAACCTGAATTCATTGCTCTCGAGTGTAGATCACCGCAACTGAACCAGTTTACAAAACCTTTCCCTTTCAAATTTATCCTTCCTTAAAACCTATTCCATAGTAATAGTAAACGCAGCTGTAATTAAACCAACATCCATATAAATTTATTAATCGACTGCACCTCGTTCCGAGTCTTCTGGTACGCAGGCCGACGAACACGGATCTTATGAGCTTGCCGAAGCTCGCCGCATTGACTGGCTCGAGATCCCTCTGGTCGCAGTGATGGAGGTAGTGATTGTACAGGGTGGAGCGAGGCAGGGAAACGCTTTCCGCTGTCTCGTAATTCTCGAGCAGCCATTGTACCTGGACATATCGTAACATCGATTTATTATGGAAATTTGTAAAATGAGCAATTCAGGAATTCTGTCGAGTTATGCCAGAAGTCAGTCATCTGATTCCATAGGTTTGAGAGAATCAAGTTAAGTACGTCCAAAGTTCAGAACGACTAAAATTATATAATAATATATGCTACAATTTAAATGCTATGCAATTTAAATACCCGCCGCCATCTGCACTAAGATCGTTGAAAGTTCAGTACTTCCGAATTGGACGCTCTGCCCATTGGCTGCACTGACCTACCCTCAAAAGGAATAACATATCACTTATGATTGATTTAAATTGCAAGGTCAGAAATTCCAAAATCGAATTGTAAAATACGCAACTATGCAATAGCTCCTGCTACTTTTCATTGCTAAATGATTTTTAATAAATAGCAGTCAACAATAAGCAAGTTTACCAATGTATCTCGAGAAAATTTCCCACAGAATCGTTGACATCTCGAAACAAAAAAAGAAAACCTGGCAACACTCCACGAACCATTATAATTGCATTTTAGACATTCTGATTGGACGAGATATCATTTTGATTATATGTTCACACTTCTATCCATTGGGGCAACCATCAGGAAAATGACTTCTGCAATGACTCCAGTGAATAAGGATACCTACACTATACAGTAAATTAAAATTCAAGCAATGAAGACATGAAAGCGAAAGAAAAACCATGCAATAAAAAGTCCAATATTAAAAAAAAAACCAACCCTGTTACTGATGTCCCGTCATGATAAATTAATCTACAGAAAACATTCAAATTCTACGTGGAAAATATCACAGTTTAGTAAATTGGTGTTTATTTGTTATTTTAAATCGCTCACAACAATATGTTCTTTCCAGAAAGAAATTATAAATTCTAGAGAAGCTAATGCGCAATCTCATTCTCATTATTGCTATTATATTATTATATAATCAACTTTATTTATATTTTTGCCTTTTAAAATATTGTAATGAACAAATCTAGCTTTTATTTATAAAGTTCAGAGATTTTAAACTCATTCGCAAAAAGATTTGCAAAAAATAGACGATTTGACAGGATATTAGTAGACTGACGTAAATATTTTTTTTGTTTCCATTGAGGCATCTCCTCTGTAGGTAAATTATTATTTTCATTAGTACTAGATGTGTGGTTTTAGTTCATTTTGTATTCAGTTTGTGGGGCTCAGATGGCATCTACATTAATTTATTTTCCATGTTATACGGTAAAATTTGTAATCTACAATTGTCATCGAGTCAATTTAGCAACTTTTGAGGCATTGCAAAATTCTTCACTGATTGAATGCCAACTATGAATACATTGAATGCCAACTATGAGTAAGCTCATACTAGTTACATATGCAGGGTGATACCTATGAGTAAACTCGTACCTGTTACATATGCAGGGTGCCAAGTATGAGTTTACTTGTAGTGTTTCATTATAATTAAAAAATCAAAACAGGTAGGTGGAATAGGTTGGGTGTGAAGCGAGACAACTTGTAGTCGGCGTACTGAATAAACTAAAGTACTCGAATGCCAAACTACGACCAAACTCGCGTTAGGATACATTTGTAAGGTGGCAAACAACTTCAGATAGGGGAAAAAGTTGGCATTCAATGAGTTAACTAGCTAATAAATATGGTGCAAAAACTTCCATGAAAATCAGCTTTGACCGCAATTTGTCTCCACTCTAATAAAAAAATTATCTACGATGCAAAAATGCAAAAAGGTGCGTTCAAAGCTACGAAATACATTAGGACGATACGTGGCGGAAGGTATTGGGCTGGTGCAATGGCGTCAGATGAAGCGACTTACTGCAGCGTGGCTCACGGTGGCGGGCGGCGTGCGCGCAGAGGCACCGGCATCGGCCGCGCCCGAGCCGCCCGCGCCCGACTCCTCCGACAGGAACGACACCTCCTGACCGGAAACTCTATTAATTCTCGCTCTAGCCACTCGCTCCATCTCTGGTCATAGATAGCAGAGATGGACATGCTAATATTAATGTTGATAATTGATGAGCGACGTGGAATCTCGCAGACACTTGACCGAGACAAATCTTTTAATGACATCGTTGAATGAACGATGAATGAACGAATGGAATGGACGATGCCACACTGACGTAATTTACTTATACTGCAAGAAAGCATCTGATCGTATTCCGATAAAAGGTCTGATCCATAAAATGGAGCACTTTGGAGTTCGTGGAAAATTACCGGAGTGGATGGATGACTTTTCGAAGGGAAGACCTTACACAGTGAGAGTTGGAGAATGCTATTCTGAACTATACGAAGTATTCAGTGGAATTCCGCAAGGTTCAGTGCTTAGCACGATAATATTTCGAATCTTCACAAATAGACTCATAGGCTATCATAGAAACAAAATTGCTCATTCTGTTATTTATGCGAATTCCATCATATCATTCAGGACAACTACAATAATGCAGCGGTCAAAAAAATGGTTGATTACGCTCAATATAGATAAATGTACCGTCCTTCAATATTTGAACTGCAATGTACCATGACCCAGAAGGACCTCGGATTAACTATTTCCTGGGATCTCAAGTGGGAGGCACATATACTGAGATAGGAGAGCTAATTCGCTCTTATATTTGATAAGAAAGGCGTTTTCTTTCATCACTGGTAATCTCTTTCTCAAATCGTACAAGACCTATGTTCGGCCCCTCAAATACTACTCATACCAGATATGGATCTCTATTTTAGGATGGTTCGATCTGAAAAGAGTGCAAAGAAAAGCAACAAAGATGGTTGCAGCGCTGAGAAACAAGGCACATAAAGATCGACTGAACTGAACTTGGCCTGACGAGATTAAAAGAGCAAAAACAACGAGGGGACGCGATCAAAACATACAAAATTTAAGTGGATATTACAGCGTCTTCGAGCTTGAAACGCTGTACGCTGTAAACACCAAAAAACACCTTCGTAGTCACACATGAACTAAATCGAACAACTGCAAAATCTAACCAAAAGCAATACTTTTTAAGTAATCGTTTAGGAAAACAGGAAGTTGTTACCAGAAGAAGTAAAAAGTGCAAAGTCTGTTAAGAGCCCTATCACATATTTTTTCCAGAAAGGCAAGAAAAGTGGATTTTTGGCGTTCTAATTCCAAGAAATGAAGAGATTTCTACAAACTTTAATTACTGAATTACCTGGACCATTTCTTGATGTTGACCATAGCGGCCTTTAATTTTAGATATAACGAATATTATTTACTTATTCAGCCCATTTTCCGAAAGTCGTTATTCGTAAAACGCTCGGAAGGCAAACTTTGAGCTCCTTAATACAGTAATATCACTACAACGAAAACCGTATACTATTTTTTTTTATGTCCGTCATGTATTCTTGATGTACACTACGGCTTTATTTTTTCGTTTTTTGACCACATATCCAAGGTATACATTACTTACAATTACACAAAATTAAAAAAAAATCTTCCTGTATCATTCTAATTTTCTCAGAAATAAAATAAGATTCTTATATAATACTTATACTATATTAAAGTTCACTCTTTTAGCAATACGACATAATATAAATTATTGTCATTAGAAAGGAGAAAACACTGCAAAAAACAATTAGAAATTGTGTATATATTTGCTTGCGCAAGAGAAGAGCGCTCAGTGCCGCGGTTTTCTCCCAGGGTTGAATAGTTATTTATTTATTTATTTATTTATTTATCCTATCTTTTATAGTTACATCCAAAAAAAAATGCGTTCATTTTTTCAACTCATTTTAAAAGAATACCTACGCTATTTTGTAATAAGGCTCTTAACAGTTTTTAAAACAATCTGGATACCTTTATATCATCTAATTCCGCATTCACACTTTCGGCCGAATAGGCGCTCGAAAATCGCTGTTAAAAGTAATGAAAACACTCTATTCTGGTGCATATTAAGCTCAATCGACTTATGGCCTCGAAACTAAGTGACACTCAGTTCATAATGATATGTACACAAATAAAGTGTTTTCATGGACTTCATTGGAGACTATTCGACTCATTTGGCCAAGGAGTTAGATATAATAAAATAAAATAAAAACAAGTGTATGTAATATACACGCATTAGGTTAAGCTGATAGTGTATCAAACTATAATAATAATTGCGCAAAACGGAAAGTGAGCTGGGGAGACCGCAGTGCCAGAAAATTAAACTCCCTTGGTTATTATCATTGACACCTTTGTAATAAGATATGTAAGGATGGAAATATTGAGAGCTGTTATGTTAACCAGCGAGTCTAATCCCCTCACCACAATTGTTATTGAAGCTAGAGTGGAACAGCCCTCCTCTGGCTACTAGTGAGGAAGCTTTAGGTATAACATTAAAAAAAAATAAACTAAAAACTTGCTGGATATACTGATGATCAGATATATATGTCTTTAAAATAAAGAAAATTAACCATAGAGTGCGCAAGGAAAGAGGGTAGAATTTTTGTAACACGGTAGACGCATCTGTCTGGCGATTTTAGCAACCGCATTTTTTTTGCAGTAGGCTTATGAGCACCATACAGGTATGTTAATAGTGATTTAATGTTATTTTTCATTGCTTCGTTGGATACTCGGAAGTTTAATAATTTATTTTTAAACATTAACGGCTTATTACAAAAAAAAAGTATGCAGACCAATGCAGATTTCAATTTACTCTTAGAATTTGTCAGGATTGTTTTTTTTTAAACCTTTACCTCTTCTCTGAATCTCTAAAATAGATAAAGGTCAGTGGCATACACGCTCATAAAAAAAAAATCTCAAAAGGTTAAACGGAGAATGTAAATGTTGCGATTGTCAGAATTTGATTACTAAAACAATTTTGTATCTGCCTATGACCTCAACGAGTGACCTGCCTACGACCAGTATGCATGAGGTCACTAAAATTGCCAGACAGATGCGTCTACCGCGTTACAAAAAAACTACGTTCCCTTCGAACACTCCATCGGTCGATGAATGAGTTTTTATCATTGAAAAGCATCAACCGATCCGGATCGAAACAAAGGTAAAAGGGTTTTATTGGTAATCATGTGAGAAAATATAGAAAAAAATAATATAAAGTTACAGATTTTGAGTATAGGAATATTAAAAAATATATTTTTTCGAAGGAAACTTAAGATTACATACCTCGAGTTTAATCATAGGAGAGGAGCGAGGAGAGGCAAGGAGGAGGTAAATTTGCAGCCGTCGGTCAGCCTAAAAGGGGAAGGAACGTTTAACGATGGGTAAGAAGCGAGAAAGAGGAGGGGCACTCACGGTGGCGATGGCGTCGGGCGAGGCGGTGCGCTGGTGGTGGGCGGCCACCATCTGGTCCAGCGCCTGGCCGGCCACCAGGTAGTGCTGCGGGTACTGGCCCGGCCAGCTGGCGGAGGACGCCTGCGCGTAGCCGCTCGCACCGCTGTTCGACTCCGACGCGTAAACGGGATACGTGCGCAGCGGATCCCTGAACGACCGAACGACATTTTTCAGAACGGATATGTCAAACGATAGTAAATGTTTATTGTGCTTAAGTGCATTAGGCAGCCTCGCTGACTATGCCTACAATATCTCACGGCCAATCCCAACGTTTAGCTATTATAATGCATATATTATTATAAACAGTATAGACCTTACTTAGAAATTAATAGGTACAACAATGGCCCGACTCGAGGAGAGATGCGGGTTAGAAATATAAATATCCAGATCTGGAGCTGTCGAATAATAATAATAATATAAATAAACAGACTGCTCCGGAACTGGATATTTTTCTGGAGCTGTGGAACGAAACCGACAGCTCCAGATCTAGAACGCCGACTTAGATTCGATTTATAAATCGGCGATGCGCTCCTCGAACGCAAGCTGAAGATCGCAGAGACCCGATATCCTTCCTTTAGCTACCCTAGCGAGCGTCACCGGCGATGAATTAATCGAACATCACAGGCATCGACGATCTAGCTAGTGTATAACCTCCCTGAATCGGAGATTTTTGTACTGGATCAAAGACCAAACGAGCTCTCAGACCGCAGTGGTTCCAGTGGACGTGTACAATTTAATATCGTCGGCGAACATTATGCATTTTATTAACGTGATTACTCAGATCGTTGACAAACGAATTGAACAGCAAAAGCTTGAGGTTCGACCCCTGACACACCAGAGGTTTTCATTACTATGCTTCGATTGAGGATATAGAATTTGCATTTCTAATATAAAATGGGAGCTGGTTCCATAGCCAAGCTGCATGAAATAGAAAGAGAAATCGTAAAATTATGACTAATGAAGAGGATTGAAAGTGTATTACACTGAATTGAAAGAAAACCAAGACAGACAAGACCAACCAAGAAAAATATTTTTTTCCTTTGGGTAATTGTGGGAAAATAGGGCTGTGTAAAACTCTTCGCTCTCGTATTATCAGCCACTGCCTTATGAAATATTATTGGTATACTGGAAAATGTGACCTAGTCCAAATTTTTGGTAAATCGACTAAATATCGAGTGACCAAATATCTTAAAAAATCCTATTCTGCATAAGAAAAAATGCTCAAACCTTGAAAATCATCTCCATCTACTAGAACGAAAATCCTCGCTTTGCCTATGTCCTTACACACTTGCCTATTACTTCTGGCAAAAGTGGCCAAGCGCAGACTTGATCGCATGGACTTAATCATATTTACTTGGGCTTGATATTTTTTATTTGAACAAGATTGGATAGTGTCGTTAAAGCTGTGTTCAGAAATTGGGTATAGAACACTTTAAAAAAGACTGAAATTTCAGTTTATACTGACAATGAAAATGACAACTGAAGAGGAATACCTACTTAGGAAAGAAATGTTTAATTTGGTGTTTGCAATGGAAAATAAAATTATTTTGGTTTTGTAATTGAGTTTTTTTTTTCATTTAATTTACTTGGTTAATATATCTTGTTCTTTTACAGTAATGGTCTGTACTTAAGTCATTACTCTTAAAATAAAGCTTTTTATACTATGGTACTAAAAAAATATTATGGTTCCAGGTTCTAGTGTAATTTAAGGAAAAACAAATGAAGCTGGAACCTGATTATCAAAGGAAATCAGAATGATGTTATGTGAGTTTAATCACTGTTTGTAACAAATTGTGATCAACTTGTGGAAGCTAAAAATATATTTAATACAGATATTTGCGGTCTCTCTAAGTCATTCAGATTTTGAATGTCCTACTTCGACTAAAATTGTAGTGAAAAAATAATAAAGTTGCGCTTACATTTGATTCTGTCCTTGCTGAGGTTGCGTGTAGATTTCTTGCGGTTCCACATACTGGACATGGTAGCCGACACCGCTGCCATCACCTAAAGAAAATACATTAAAAAATATAGAAAATGATGGAGAATTATAATATTAACCCGTCAAATGTGAGGCGTCCAATAATGGATGCCTTGGCAAAATGTATACAAAATGTATATAAATTTATATAAATGTAAATATAAATGTAAATGTGCGCCGCTTTATAGTAATCCGCTCTATAGTAATGCTATAGCTCTATAGTAAACCCCGCTCTATGTAAATGTAAATGTAAATATAAATTTATATACATTTTGCCGTAGGCAAACCCGAGCTAATCGCCAGTCATTTGTGGGGTTAACAGGTATTTAAAAAGGACGTTTTTTTCTTTCAAAATGGCTGATGCAAAAATATTTCTTTGTTACGGATTGGAGCGTCTCGTTATTGAGTGGCGAGGCGTCAGGGACGGGGCGAGGTCTGCACAGTGTATACAAACGTGTGAATGTGTTGAGTTTACACGCACAGGAAGGGTAGAAATGTCGATAGCGTGTCATCTCCATGGATATACCCTCGGAGAGTGCGCGGACGCGATCCCGCCTAGCAACGGAGAGAGGAATGAGACTCCGCGAGCCTGTGTTGCCCGGACAACTCGCTCTCATCGACTGAGGTGTGCGCCGAGTGCCTATATTCAAAGCGGCCTCATCCCTTCCCCCTCTCGCAAATCTCCCATCCCGCTCTCCTCTCTTTCATTCGGCGAGTGCGAGATTAACCGCACCTCCCTCACACAAACTTATTACCAACCCACTTCCCCTAATAAATTTAATCCTATTGTTATTTTCTACATCGATCCCACCAGTCTAGATTTATATGTTACCTGCACCTATATATGTCATTTTAATATAAATGACACTGTCTGAGACTAAACATGAGCATATTACTGGGACCTCACACCAAGTAAAAGCTGTGTATATACATAATTATGGCTGCTGAGAAAAACCTTAAAAAAAGACAAACACTTTTACACAAAGCAGATTCGTGTTTCTAGCACTCAGAGCCATAGGCAGACATCCAAATTAGTGAATAAATTTTATGATGTCTTCGTAAAGATCACGAGGATAGATGGAAGTCAATTCTGCTATTTGGAATCCGTATTAGGAGCTTTACATTCTTATGCTGGAGAAAGTATAATATATCCAAGTAATTTTATATGTAGTATAGTTGGGTACAACTCTCACTTAAGAAGAGAGATGAATTTGATATTACACATTCATGAATATTAAGCAGGGAGAGTGGACAGTGGACAACCACCTGCCCATGCTGATAATGATAATATGAGGAAACAGCCAATCACACAGCTAACCGCACATAGTCCTACTTTTAGGGCCATTTTGGCTTACCCCTTGGCCATCTGTCACTTTGGAGACTGGTAGCAGAATCAACGATGGACGAAAGCCAGATATATCAGCCATTTATCTCCTGTAGCCATTACAATAATATTGTATTTTTTTATTTTTAGGGCAATGGGAGCAAGGGATTGAGAGTACGCCACCCTGTTGCCCTGGTCACTGATTTGTCTTTTGACCGTCTGATAAATAGCAATTTTATCTAATGCCACTATATTAAAAAGGATCACCCTCAGGATTTATTGCATAACCTTTCCTGAAAATGAAGTCAGGTAGCGTTTAGTCTGTATTTCTTTTCAATAATGAAATTGCTTCCAAGATCAACAAAGCCTGATAACAGGGTATCTAAGACGACGAATCTTGTTTACTATATATTCGCTTTCAATGAAAATTTAACATTTGGTGAATTTCTCACGAAATGTTCACTCTTTATGATATAATAAAATGCCTCCCTCTGCAAAATAAATAAATCCCTCAGATAGAAGGATCAAAGAAAAGCAGATAAACTCACAATTGAATAATAAAACCCCACAAAGCGAGCAAAAGGTGAAATATCCTAAGAGATTTTGCGTTAGATTCTGAGATCAACTGGATCCACGTTGTCCATCTAAGCTTCCTATTGTCAAAAGGCAGTATCGTATTTCAGTAAACAAGAGGGTGAAGCAAAAAGGGAGGCCGGTGGGTCTTTCATTATGTTATCAGATGTCATCAGATAAACCCCACTTTAACGAGACAGGTGAACGGGAGCGGATATAATTGGAACGGGAGAAATGAGGTGTGCAGATTTCTTCCTCATCTTCTTTTAGTGCCATCTCCTGTCGCATTTATCAGCAGGAGAGACTGTTGTACATTGGAACACTTTTTAAATATTATTATGGTTTTACTTTTGACTATTTATTAAACATATTTTTTTACTGACGGTTGTGTACCTATAGGTTCTAAATGTAGGTTCTTGTTCCTTGAACATAGTGAAATTTAGATGAAAATTTTAAAAAATATATATTATTAGGAATTTAGGTTAACACTCATTGGAGGTTGAAAATTATGAGGAAATTTAAAGTATATCTAAAGAGTCATACACATTTTCTATAATCTATTTAATAGAGTCTTTTTATTATTTTTTTTACTCTACAGCTTAGTAACACTATTACAAGTAATACAAAACTAGCAGTAAACTAAATGTAAGTTCTGATTTTTGGAATACAGACGACAACTGCCTGCGTTATATTCTCTGCTGACATAATTATCGTGTACCTTTAAGCGGTGTTTACAGTATAATAACTAAAATTGCTTCACGGTACACCATGTTGCATTTCAGAAATATAATCTAATTTGCGTTTTTGGAATACAACAAAAAAATAGTGACTAGTTATCGGAAATAATCAAAATAATGGTGGAAATGCTACAAAAAAATAGAAACATCATACCGAAATTCCTACTTTAACCGCCCTACTTATACGAACGTACGTGATATGTCTACTATATGCAACAAAACGTATCACATACGTTCAAGTACAATTAAAATAAAAAATAAAAAACAAAATAAAACAAAACCCACAAAGAGGATGTGATACATCAAATTGTTCCTGCTATTCTAAATACCAAAAAGGGTCATAAATGGGTCTATTGTGTAAAAAAGTTTTCTGACATATTGTAAACAAGTATTGTTATTAGGAAATTTCATGAAAATAACCCAACGATTTTTCGCCTACGTTTTGAATAATAACCCAAAGGTAGGGCGGGTAAACCAGAAAAAAAAAGTTTGCGCTGTAACCAGAAAATGACCCAGCAAAACTTTCTAATAAGGTCTATTACATTGCCCTTAATAAAATTTATCAAATAATATTTCAGTTTATCATTAGAAGCCAATAGTAATAAGAGAATATTACACAGTATTTCAAGGTAAACTATGGTAAATGTACAACAGTCTACAGTGAATCTGATTAGAGATCCCCAGGACATTAAACACAACCCATACAAGTAACAGATTCAAAACATCCCAATTATATCTCCCCCTTGTAAAATATAATGAAGCATTTAATCCGATGCGCCACCAGCAACTGCATTCAAACTCGCTCAGGTGGGTAAGATAAAATTGCAGGTGAAACTATTGTTAAGGTATCACTTTCCCCCTTCAATATTATGTACAAGGCCCCCTCTTTTGAAATCGCACAAAAGCAAGGGTCATCAAATAAAACTCAATCTTCAAAGGGCTTGGGGCTTTGGTCTCATTTGGTTGCTGCACATAAATTGTTACAAGGTGATAGATAACATACAATTTTATCTTTGATCATGTTCTGAATTTGCGGACATCCTAATTTTATACAGAAAAAACATGCTCTCAGGACGATCTTTGGGTTAAAAAGAAACAATCACAGGGGTCTGAACTTTAAAAAAAAATATATCAGTGTTCAGATTATGCAAAAGAAAACTTGGAAAACCAGGAAAAGTCCTCGAGTTTACCATAAACATACCACATGCGATAAAAATAACATTGTAATTCCCAAAGTGTAGCTGTGATTATTGCAAAAATCATTTTTATATTTGGGCTTTAAATTTTTCAACCTGTTGCCATTAGAAAATAAAAAGATCCAAGAGGTTGCTCAAAAAGAAACCTAGCCATGCATGCTCTATATAATTTGGATGAATTTGACAAGGTTGTCTTAGATTTTATAAGATAATTATAGCATTCATAAAATCTATTTGTTTGTTCTTGAATAAACACTTTTTTTAATACCTAATTTTGTGATAATATAATATTGATTATTTCTATATCCTTTAGAGAACTTTTTTTATTTTTTGTAAATTAATTTTGTTTTTGTATTTTGTTATCTTGGTATTACTTCTGGTGCTGATTATTCTTTAAAAAAATATGGATCATTTTTAGAAATATATTAAATATCATTGATATTTTTGTAATTTGAGTCTGATTACTGTCTATTATTGAACCAAAAGTACCTCAATATAAAATAAATATATGTACATGTAATGAAGATATGAATAATTTTGCACTAATGTAAAATGATTTATTTCACAGTCTGTAACTTTTTAAGATTTATAAACTATGACTATTTAAATGACTTGTTGTAATGTTACGACTTTAATTATTTATTTAAATACTAAATGCAATAACAGAAGTTACTCTGGATCACTGCTGTGCCCTTGCAAAAAACGTAATTAGTCCATTATGATGGAAAATCCTAAAACATGTGAGTAAAATAGTCAGAAAGTGTCTTTACGGCGGGTTTACACAATCGATTACCTTTCCATATCCTTAAATTATTATTTTGAGAGTTTCTTTATCTGAATACTGTTTTAAGCATAATAATAAAAAGTCGTGTAATTTAAAATTTGGAAGCCATATTTAAAAAAGGATATAAACTTGCTTGAGAAGGTTCAGAGAAGGTGTACTAAGATACCTCAGGAACTAAAGAGACTTGAGAATGAGGTAAGGCTGCACTTCTTAAACCTGACATCATTAGAGGACCGGCGTAAACGTGGTGAAACGATAGAAACATATAAAACACTCCATAATTTATACAGCGGTATTGATGCAAATGAAATCTTCACCTCCAATCAAAACACTCTTGTTCGTGGAGCGAAAAGCGATTTTTTTAACCCTAGGAAACACTTCATCTGCAATTGCGTGGTCGACCAATGGAATAACCTTTCAGAGAAGACAGTTTTTGGAGACAGTTTCAATAAGTTTGAAAACTTTTTTGATAATGTAAATTGATTATATTATGGTTAGTATTTTACACGAAATTCTATTTGTATAGTTACTAGTTGATGTCTTTATTATTTTTACTTTCAATGCATTGATTTTTCTGTAACGTTGAGTAGTAAAAAGTAAATAAATAAATAAATAACTCAATAAAATGTCGCACAATTCACGTAGTCCTGCATGACCAGCCTGAGTCAATTTCAGTTTATCCATTGTCTCTTTTACACAGGTAAAGACAACCGGTTCTGTTACATCGGTCGGTCAGTCACAGCCCGTCTTTCGTCATATGTTGTGGCAATCTGTGCTTTTTCTAGGTTTCTACTCATATTCAGTTGTTTTATATTAACTATTCAAGTGCCTGTTTTGCTGCTCGATTGGGACTTCATTGAAATGGAAAACGTTTTGTGTAACAGATCAGTCTTTACATCATACACATAATAATATTATAAACCTTTCATGGGCAAGGCATCAGGATGTAGTCAATGCATTCGCGGCCGTTTTAGAAGATATCATTGATTATATATGGCAATAGATTGCACAACTCGATAGAACAATTTGGCAACCCTTCCGATACGGCGAAGTTCAGGTGGCGCTGATAGCATAAAAGGCCAAACTAATAGCAATTTCTTTGGCCATCTATAATAATATTGATAATGAATAGTTTTTTATAAAGGACTGATTGATTATAAAAACCCAATAATTTAACCAACGATAAAAATAATAACATTCGATTATTAGTGCCATCTGTCACGTTTTTTATATACGCTGATTACATCACAGAAATAGTGCCATTATAATCAATGATAATAAGGAGAGATAGAATGCCATCTAACAGTCAATCTAAACTTAAAGTGTGTAATTATTACGTATTGAATTTTGTATGCCAATGTGAAAATTGACATATTCATGTAAATAATATTCAAAAAATAAAAGCTACGATTCAAAAATTCGTTTGTTTGTATATTATTATTTTATATGTTGAGTAATATATTTGCATGTTGAGTAATATTTTAAACTTATTTTTTACATTATTAGTCGCTCTGACTAATCAACCTAGTATATTCACGCTATCATTAAAAGGTATTGTCTTCTATAAAAATATTTTGCCCTTATTGAAACGACACTTTTATATAACTCCAATGCTTCACAGCAATGTCACTCATACCACTCATGCCATCAATGCCACTCATGCCATCATATTAAAGTGACCATTGTCTACAAATCTTACTATAGCTCATCTGTGTCCACATTGGGCATTTTTTCCATACAAAAGTGCCCAATAACCTTAAAAAGTGAAAAGTAACAGAAACGAAAACCATTACAATTCAGATAATAGTACATCAGTAACTTGCTGGTTGCCCATATTGAAATAATAATAATAATAATTAATAATGTAAAATACTTACCCACTGTATTAACAGTTGTTAGAGAAGCATAAGATCGAGCTACAGATCCTTGTAGCATGAAAGTGAAGTGATCAATGTTAAGCAATCGCAGGATTAATTACACAGACGCTTTCTATAAACACTAATTTACAGCAAGAGTTCCTAATTATAATGGACCACTATAAGAAGTTCGTGGACGAAGACCACTCAGCAATGCCATGGACCAATTCCCGAGAATGAGGGGAGAGGTTAGCGGGGGAAGGGGGGGGGGGGGTTATATATCTCAGAACACTCTTGTAGAAATTTGTGAATTAGTTAATTTAATATGACCATTTTTTATGAATTTTGGCCATGAATTAAAAATGGTCAGTACTGGAATAGGTTTATTTAGAGCAATTACGATGTTTCCTCATCTACTTCTTTTGATCGTGCAAGTATAAGGAGATAATTATTGTGATATTTTGGACTGAATTTTTAATAAGTTGAGTGACTGTGGAGATGTTTCTTCTCTTTTCATTGCCCAAGCATTCCAACTTATCAACATTTTGAACAGAATTAGCATCACTACCGCAGTCCAACCGATCAATAAACTCTGGCCCATGTACCGACAGCCGTAGTGAGAGTGGCTTCAGCGAGGGACAAATAATTTGCCCGCTTCACCCACGCCTGTCTCGCTCTATACGCCATAAAAATCCAGCAGCTTGAGCAGTAGGTGCGACGCAGTGTTACTTGGTTGGCGCCTTTTGTGCCAGTTCTGATGATTTTTCAATATTTTCACCGATTACTACCGGTGGGAAGGCAAAATTCTCCTTGCATGCCATAGAGACTAGTTTAAAAACCCCTGCTTTACAGTTAAATAACCATTATAGCTTAGGTATCAAATTATATAAAGACTAGTATTGCAGCCTTTCACTATCACAAAAGAAAATATAAAAAGTAAAATCATTCTCACCGGATACAGTGATAAAATGTGATCCTTCGGTTTCTTGGACGATGACGGTTCCCTGTTCGGTTCCAGGACTGGAGTGACCTGAACTTTCAGCCTCACCGCCGCTGGTCTGCAGGCTGCGTACGTCCACTACCGTCACACCATTGGCCTATCGGAATAATAAAAATAAAGAAACGCTCGAAACCTACTAGTTCCCACTTGCAATACTAACTTGTATGGCATGCTGTAAGTTCAACGGATCAGATGCCGGTATTAGAATAACATCCCGAATGCGACTGGTGGAATTTCCGGCCGACACTTGCGATGCTTCTGACTCTGCAGGATCTGGAGAATCAGCGTCTCCAGAGTTGCCGGATCCTCTTTGACTCGCCGAACTGCTCAAACTGAATACCTTAGCAGGGAGAAAAAAATATTAATTAAGTTGTCTTAAGGGGACACACGAGCATGCAGAAGCTCCAAAACAACACATAGCATAACCAAAATAAATTGCATAACAAATATTTCGACTATACATGATATTTCAATAGTTAGATAAAGGTCTAAACTTTCATCTGATTAAAGTTTTATTTAATAATCTTCTATATGTTGTGAGTAATAGTATAAAACGGTAATAGGCGACGATTTTTAAGTCAGTAAGTTAATGAACCCTTTAAAAGAGTTAAAAATCTTTCAAATTTTATTTTGCAATGTTGCAGATTTCAAGTTGAATTTTTGTGAAAAACTAGTAGACTGAAAGGGTTTCAATTCATTTAAAACCTTCTTCAACTCTTTAAGATTATATAGGTTAAGTATATTGATAAATGTTTTAAATAACTGAGAATTCGACAAATTGTTAGGACAAAAGCAGTTTTGTAATTTCTCATAGTATTAAGTAGTTTAACAAAATGAGACTTTAATCGGAATGTACTTTAGACCTTTATCTACCTATCCAAATATAATTTAAGTTTGTAATATTTGAGCAATGGTGATCCTACAAAGTGATGTTTTTCAGGTTTAGGAGGTGCCGAAACTTAATGGTAGATGTTTAACACGCACTTGTTGTGTTGCGGCGAGACGGGCTGTGGACATGACGACACCGTGGCTCTGGTTGTCTTCCTGTCCATTCAGAGTGATGGTGTCGCCCAGTAGCATCGACTCGGACTCAGACTTAATGATAATCTCGTCCGTTGGGCAATCGAAATCTGAGAACAAAATCAAATAAGAAAAAAGATTTTAATTAGGATATTACTTGTATTCATTTCAAATATAAACAGGTGTGTCTTTGCATTTATGTTCTAATTGACTCTTTATTTGCGCTTAAAAAGATAATGAGTGGAAAAGCCCGTGCTTGTTGCTACATGAAAATATCTTACCTAATACATAGTTGAACATGTGTGTGTGTGGAAATAGATATATTAGTATACTTAAAAACTTGAGATGGGTCTAAATAAATGACTCTATAGACGGAGACTATAATTTTTGTTCATAATCATTTACTAGATTATGTTTTTTGGGCATTGTCTTAGGATGTAAACTCGAAGATATATTTAGAGTTTCTTTTGGATAATGCATGCATATGTATTCGTAGACAATTTACAACCTTGTAGGTGTTCAATACTCAAAATTTAAGGTAGTTGTTATTTTGATTTACCTACATTATTTGTAACGTAATGTAATTTGATTTAATGCAGTTATGTAGTTTTGTTCCACAAATGTACATTTTTTTTGACAATTTCAACAGATTATATAACTACCTATATGATACCTAGTCTTTTTCGAAATATGAAAATTATTAGGATTATTATGATTAGTTTGTAAATTTGCCTTCAATTCTTCGACAACTGAATTTGCTAGAAAGAACAGTTTATGGGGTTCAGGTCAAGTTTTATCGTAGCTTTTCAACGTGTATACTTTCTGGGTGACCAGTCTTTCTTCATAGGGCTCATTGTGGAAACAATGAGGTATCTTGATATTGTCTTAAAACATTGAATATCGAAGAAACAATTAACTTTTTGAAGATATGTTTCCCAATGTCTGTGGCTAACTACCACTATTTCTAAAATGGGGGCTCTAATTTGTTGCCATTATCTCGATCGATTCATAGGGCTCATCGAGGAAATTTGAAGTAATTTGATATTGTTTTGAAACACTGAATATCGAAGAAGTAACTTTAATAATTTTTTCCAATGTCTGTGGCTAAACTAAATTAATGATTATTTTAATACTTCTACATCGCCCCTCCGATCAAATACAGTAATAACTTAAAAAATTCAAGGTATGATGTTTTTTGAAAAAAAAAACTGCCATTTCTCATTTAAAACACTGCCAAAAAGAATTTTAACTGTTACTCCACTAACTTGTCAATGGCACTAGTGAAGTAACAGTTATGACTCTTTTTGGAAGTGTAAAATGAGAAATGGCGATATTTTTTATAACGAAACTCCATATTATTGGAAGTTTTAAAGTTATTACTGTATTTGATCGGAGGTGCGATATGTACTCATTTAAATGCCATTTAAATTTTTTACTTATTTTTAATGTTTGATTACTTATATACTCTATTTTTTAGCAATGATAACTTAAATACTTTCTATTTTTACATATTTTTTTTATTATGGTTGACAATTTTATATCTTTCATCCCATATTTAAATTTTAATTCTTATTTTATTTTATTTTTTTAATAATTTTTATAATTTGGTTTGACTCTCTTACTCTAATTTTAAACAATTATATTCGTTCATAATATTTTTACAACAATTTAAATGTACGCCTTAAATCAGGCTATTGCCTAGTTAGGCGACATTAAAATAAGATCACTGGCAATAATTTCTGGCATAACATGTTACAGTTTTTTGCTACTGGATTTTCGTCTATGACATTGTAGTTGTATATGTCCATTTACTATAGATAATTGTAAATTACCAAATAAAATATATAACTAAAAAAACAATGAGGTATACGGTATACTGTCTTGAAACATTGAATATCTAACAAACAATTAACTTTTTAGGGATATGTTTTAAAGTGTTTGTTTAACTACCGCTATTTATAAAATATACAGATTATAAAAATGAAAAAGAAACACGGGGTATTAATTCGGTGCCATTATCTCGATTGCATGGAAATAATCCTACGCGGTAGCTTTCTCACTCCCTCTCTCTTTCTCTCCTTCAGTGAGCGTGTTTCCACGGCCACGGAAGTGGGAATGCGGGGAGGCACGGAGGAGCGGGACGGAATCACCATAGCAACAGCCTGGGAAGGACTTCTCGGAGTGAGGGTCGATCCGCTCCGGGGAAACATCAAAACATTCGAAAACAGGCCTCTTAAGCGGGGGGGATAAAATGCTTTTTCAAATATTTTAAATCTAGCTTTTTGTAGAAAAAAATTGCACCATCGGTAAAGGATTTTCATGATATTTTGATTTTTAGTTGATAAACTGTATATAAATATATAGTCCGATAAATATGCAAACTGATCTAATATGACGGCAATGCCCACTCAGTGGCAGACAAACATTGAATGCTGCCTTCTACGTGGAGGTACTTAAACGCTTGAGGGCTCGAGTGCTTTAACCCTTCAGGCCTCGGCCCCTCAGCTGATTGACAAGTTGATGGCCCAAAAAGTTTTAGTAAAAATTATTTAAAAAAAATAATTATGACACTGTCTCACCAAATCATTAATTACTGCCAAACCACTGTACCCTTAATTAAATTAAAACATATTAACATAAAAAACATAATAAAATAAAACAAATTAAATTTAAATTAAATTAAAACGGGGCAGTCACGCTGAATCGTGTTGTGGCCGATATCGGCCAATTGGGGCTCTAGGGATTAAGTGGGGCCAAAAAGAATGAGTATTTTTTTACCCATTTGCAAAGTTTGTTGTAACAATTTGCCACATGTACAAAGGAATGCTTATTATAAAATGAAGGGTTGCAGGGAAGAACGATCTATGTCAATTTTTTTTTTTTTTGCTAATTCCATGTTGAAAATTTACTAACTTAAAAATGACCAAGGTTTGTTTAACCCTTGGAGTAAATGGGTATTTTCATGGATGCATCTGTCTCTTTTGCAGGATATTCGGCGACATCGACGGCGCTCAACTTAAAGTACTATAACTACGAAACTACTACACCAATCATAAAAAGAACAACTGCACAATGATTGCATTGAAATTTCGAATATAGAATATTGAAATATCATTTTGTAAAACAATTAGATAATTATGAATAAATATGAGAACGTCAAAGAAGTGAAAAAAACGCGCGACCAGATTTGGTCGACTCGTACTCAACGGATAATTGTTTCGTGACCAGATTTGGTTGACTCATACTCAACGGGTTAAGAGAGAACAAAACATATTTTGTCTGTAAAGCAAATATAGATGACTTTGTAAAAAAATGTAATTAAATTTATACTCCATAAAAAAAGTTAAATTGCCATTGATAATTCTTCCTTGTAACCCTTCAAGTGTAACATTTCATTTAATCTGAAAAAAGTTATAGATTGTTGAAATTGCAAAAAATGTTACATTGTTTATTCAACAACTACACATTTTTAAGTAAAAACCTTATTTACTTTGTTTCATTTAATCAATACAGTTGTTTATATTTTTTATATACATGGTATATAGATTAAATATATGGAAAATATCACAAAGTATAAACCTATATCAATATCAAGTATTAATACTAATAATAGCTGCATACTACCGAGTGAGTACTTTTATCTTATCCCGAAAGCTAAAGCAGTAAACAAGCTTATGGATGAAAGAGAAAAAACCAGTAAGTAAGATAGATATAGATAATTAGTGTGTGGGTGTCAGGTAAGATTATGCACCTCGGCCATTGGCATTATTTTGTTTTATGTTACTAAACAAATTTATGGATGAAAGAGATACAGTAAATAAGCAAGTCAGAGATAGATACTCAGTGTATAGGTGGCAGGTAAGATTTTGCTACTGGGCTGTTGTCATTCCTTTGTTTTATGTTGGGGTGTCCTCCTTTCCCATTCCTTGATTTTCGTTTTTACTTTCTGGCTGTGACTCTTTCTGTGTTGATTCAAATAACGACATAATAAAGCCAATTTACATATTAAATAATATTTAAGAAGATTTAATAACTAGTTTATTTCACAAAAACTTCCAGATATACAAAACTTCGGATGTGTCTAATTTGAATATGAAATGCATTAAGGAGTTGAACTTCGATATTATTAGTTCTTTAGACAAGCACAACTAATTGTTATAATCCCTAGTTGTTACTCTGTGGGTACACTTATGTGTCATGGCAAAGGATGTATCTTCACGACACGACAATGTCCCTTCACATTCAGCAGTGATTGTTCGCAAGTTTCTGGCCAGAAATTTTATCACCGAGCTTAATTGTTCTCCCTACTCCATAATGTAGCTCCATGTGTTTTTTTTCCTGTTTTCTTAATGCAAAATAATCATTGGGACAATAAAACGAGAAACGACGAGGCAGCTGAAGAGCCTAACTCCTCAGGACTTCCGAGGGATGTTTCGAAAAATGGAAACAGCGATACAAGTGCATTACTTTAAAAGAGTACTTTAATGGGAATAAAATTATATATTTAACCTTAATTTTGTTTATAAAGTATGAGTCATTAGAACTTCAGTTTGCATATTTATCGGACAAACCATTATATGTTTCTTTTATAATAAATGTCATTTGATAACAAAACTAAAGAAACTTTGATAAAACAATACAAAAAACTGTATAAATATAATCAGGAGATTTTTATTGAGTATTTTTATAATTGTATAAAGCGCAGAGAAAGAGGCTAGTTTTTTATAATAAGCTATACCCACCTGATTGGCATTTTTAGCAACCACCGTCCCGGTGTGCTCATTGAGGTTAATGAGTTTAAATTACACAAATAAATTGACAACTTCAATAATTAACAGGCAAAAAAAACAAAAAACGATACTTAATTTTGATTAACAAATTATGTCCGGCCCTTGCTGTTCCTCAAACTTGTTCTCACATCATCATCATCATCACAACATCTTTTGTTCACTCATGTGTAAAGAATTTTTATTGTCAAAAATATCATTTTATATCTGATCTTCTATCTATTCTGCCTACATATAAACCTAAGTGCCGTTTAGCAATCTCAACCCACTAAGTCTTATCTTTTATCTCCAGTTAGAGAGAAAAACAGATTCCAAAATACAAGGGTTAGCTTTTATTAGCCAGCACCTGAGTGATTCTACAAATAAAACTAAACCAAAAACCATAATAAAATTTCTTTAGACTTATCATTTAAAAAAAAAGATCTTTTACTTTAGTTTTGGTTTATGACATTATTTGGCATAAAACACTGAGTCGAGAAAAAAATACTGGATATAAAGAAAGTTGAACACTAATATGCTTTCCTCAGTAACAAAGTCCTAAATCAAAAAACTACTGAAACATTTTTAACTCAAGCTTTCATATTAATGCATTACAGGAACCTTTCTACATTGTGGATTTTTTAAAGTCACCCAACTATATTTACCTACCGAGTTGATTCTGAATCTGCAATAATTTTTATTCGGCCTCAATAAATATATGCGAGATATACGCATTCAAAGAAGCGCCAAACCTGTGGCATTATGGAAGGTTAAATTAGTTTTTTTTAAAATAATACATAAACACCTAAGTATATGGCGGCAGGTTAAGTTAGTTGTTTTTTTAACAATCTTTAAAACCCTAGTGTTTTTTTTAATGTAAATTTATTTTGTTTTGTTTAGAAATATTGCTTGTCCAAGGCTATTTTCTATTACATTTAGATTCTAGTATTTTTTTATTTTTGAGAAAGTTTCCAGAGTTTATTTTCAAGTTTTTTGTGCAGAACAATCTTCCATAAAAAAAAAACATATAATATGAATAACCAACAATTTCGAAAAAAAACTGTTTTGTATTTTTAAAAATTATATTCATGTAGATATCACCACTAGATAGGTACTCATAAACGAAATCTAACCCTATATAACTAACACTTGCTCAAAAATGCTTGTGTTAGACCCTGCCAGACCTACAATGGGTTAAAGTAAAACAGACGTTTTTATTTTTTATTATCGCAGTATAGGAACCTTTCTCAGAAATCGAAAAAATAAAGAAATACTACTAGATTCGATCATTGTAATGCTAAATGTGAAAGAAAAAAGCTTCGGCGCGTAAAACTTCAAACCAAATTTACATACAAAAAAAAAGTTTTTTAACTCAGTTTTAAGGTTATTTAAAAAAAAAGTATTCTAACCTACCGCCAAATAGGCGTTTATGTAGGTATTATATAAAATTAAAAAAATAATAACCTACCGAAATGTATGGGTTTGGCGCTTTTTTGAATGCCTATTATCTCGCTTATTTATTGAGACCGAATAAATATGGAATTATTGCAGTATAGGAACATTTCTCAGAAATCGAAAAAATAAAGAAATACTACTAGATTCAATCATTGTAATGCTAAATGTGAAAGAAAAAAGCTTCGGACGCGTAAAAATTCAAGCCCAAATTTACATAGAAAAAAAAAGTTTTAAACTCAGTTTAGTTATTGCAGATTCGGAATCAGCGTGGTAAATCTGGTGACGTTAAAAAAACCACAATCTAAAAGAGGTTCCTATACTGCAATAATACCATAAATATTATTGCAGATTCGGAATCAGCGCGGTCAATCTGGTGACGTTAAAAAATCAACAATCTAGACGAGGTTCCTATACTGCAATAATACCGTTTTTTTTTATCTTGGTTTCTGAGATGGGAAAAATAGTTTTTACAGATTCTGAAGTTTTTGCCTCATTTGTCCATAACACAAAAACTACACAAAGGATTTTGGTGTAATTTCCCTGGTGGTGAATAGAAATTTAAAATAAACTCACTTTCGAGGTAAAATACGTGTTCCAGCACCATTTCAGACATGATCCACGAAAGTTGAGGAGAAATGACGCGGCGGCGCGAAGTTGAAACTCGTATGGGCGGCCTGCGGCTTGTGATAGGGCGGAAACGGTATCAGCGCCGCGCACGGGCGGCGGCGACAGCTTTTATTGATCAAATAATAATCTCTGGCGATTATTATCGACGAGCGCGCGAACCACGGCAACGGCGCGTACGCCCGTAAGTAGCCCCGATCACTATTTATTTTTTAGCGGGACGAGAACAATCGTACGCTGCAACGCGGGAATCGGGTGAGATTCGTTTCAGTTTTCAGCATGCGATTAAAATACAGCTTCGCAGATTCCTAGAAAGAAAGCTATACAGCGCGAACGATACGAGCTTTATTCGAAATTTCAGTAACGTACGAATATGGAAAAGCGGGAAAAGTGATACCTCCACTTTATATCGCATGCACTCTTGATACTGAGGAAAACTTTTTTCCGAAGTACGTGCTATCTTCTTCAGATACAAATCCTAGAGCCAATACAACTCTAGAATAAATACCTAGTAAACAAACAAAAAAATAGAAATACAAGCCACCATTTTGTAAATCTAAACGTCAAAAGAATTTCGAATTTCGAACACCCACCGAGCGCACCTTCAAACCCGCAACAGTAGAGTTGCGCCTACAAAAAATACTCCTTTAACTGATATCTATATAGAGAGCCTTCCGAGTTTTATTAAATTACTTAAATGAATAGTCTAAAATATCGTACGAATATCGCATTTTCATTTTATTGTTACACTTATCCAAGAGACAACCGTTGTGAGATAGTGACGGTTGAGGGACCATGAATTGCCGTGAGCCGAGGGGATGTCAGCGGCGAGGGTGGCGACCATATCGAAATGAGTAAAAACGCGACGCCCGTGCGCCTGGCACCAGGTACACTACGCACCTGCATGAGGGTGAATTCCATTTAGCTACAAACCCTTCTAATTTTGTCTGCACCGGCAAACGCGGCAATATCGGATAGTACACACGTGCGTATTTTGTATAGGCACGCGACAAAAAATGTATAATCGAGATCGATTCCGTCCGCCGGTAATCTCTTCACATTAATTTATCCATTTCAGTTTCGTCTAGCTCTCTTGCACGTCATATAAAACATTTTGGATCTCATAACCGCTTGTTAACACAGGAATCAAGAAAGTTTTATATCTTGGGGTTAATTGTACTGGGGTTAATTGTATCTGCATACTGCACCCCAAATCGTTCTCTATTAGAAAAAAATACCACAGCACGCCTGATACGATGTCATTACAAATACTATCATGACCAGTATAAATTAAAAATAGTTGAAACTGTTGGATTACGTAGGTAACTAATACCCATACAAGTCGAAAATTTCGATCAATGATAATATGACAAGTGCGTTTCTATGTAAAATAAGCATTTCATCATAAGCTCGATTGCCTTATCAGCAAACTAGCAATTTCCAGCGATAAACAAAAGCATTCTGTATCAAATGAGTATTCTTCCTATCTGAAAATCGACGTAAAGTATCGGGAATGTTGATAACACGGCGCACGCGAGTGCGTACGCAAGGGTGACCTCATATCAAATATTACAATTTTACTGATGTGTACCTACTGGCAGTGTACTGGAGAGGGAAGGTGTAGGTATAAAGGTACAATGCGCAATCAAAGATACAGGGGCGTAGGTAGAATTCTACTATTCGTATAGGTACGAGTGTTATTCTGTATGACAAAGCAAGCGTTTTGTGATATTTTATTTTTCGGGCCCATCAACCGGCCCGGAGGGAAAAGATTAAGAAGGAAATATCCATTTTGAGCCCCCCCCCCCCCCTCCAAACGATTAAGATCATTTCCAGACTGGTCTGTCTGTGTATTCATCCACGATAGCGCCCAAACGCTTAATCCGATTAACCCTTGGAGTAAATGGATGCATCTGTCTCTTTTACAGGATTTTCGGCGACATCGACTTAAAGTACTATAACTACGAAACTACTACACCAATCATAAAAAGAACAACTGCACAATGATTGCATTGAAATTTCGAATATAGAATATTGAAATATCATTTTGTAAAACAATTAGATAATTATGAATAAATATGAGAACGTCAAAGAAGTGAAAAAAACGCGGAACCAGATCTGGTCGTATCATACTCAACGGATAATTGTTTCAGAAC
The DNA here is from genome assembly GCA_944548615.1 of Micropterix aruncella. Lineage (NCBI taxonomy): Eukaryota > Metazoa > Arthropoda > Insecta > Lepidoptera > Micropterigidae > Micropterix > Micropterix aruncella. Next base: position 19,628,438 of record OX155956.1, read on the forward strand.
CAGATTTGGTCGTATCATACTCAACGGGTTAAGCTGCAAGTTGGTCATGGCAATAGTTAAAAAGATTGTGGTTGAAATGCGCACTAGTCATTAAACATCCTCGAAATATTGAACTTAGAGACTTGAAATTTGGCACAAAGATCAAAAATTGGTACTTGTACAAAGTTTGGTACAAAGTACAAAAATTGGTACTTGTTGGACCGAAATCACATTGTGAAATTTTGGTGGTGAACGGTTTCGTGCAGCTTGGGCCACTAGATCCATTTTGTTCTCGGATCGGCTAAACTCACGATTCAGCTCCTATTCAGAAGCCTCCTCGAGTGGAAGGCTACCCCGGGTAAGACTCCCGTGTCTTAGGCCTCAGAGCTGGTGGACCGGTTTCACCCGGCGGGATTGCATCCCGGCGCCACTGGACGGTTTGCGCACCGGTCGGCGAAGCCAATCGGTTGTGCATTCTGACTAATTGCTGAAGAGGTCTGGTGACTATGGAAATACACTGTTTCCTAAGCAGCGGGAGTGAATGTTTCACCTGATGCCATGCCACTCTTGAAATGACCTTAGGCCACTCGATCCTGTGTGGCACTACGGGCAAAGACCGCCCAGGTCCGCGATAAATTCAAACTGAATTACCGCTGTAATACAACAGGTAGAGGTTGCGTAAGCGACTACGGACCCGTAACCAGTCGGGAGGACGGAGGTAATTTCAGACAGAGATATCCTGCCAAAACTGGTAGTTAGAGGGTGAGGCTGCCCGCTTTTACCTTTCCCGGTGCCTCGCCGTAAGGCGTTGGTCTCATCCCACGGCTGAAAGAACGACCTATAACGTTATACCAGCCTGGGGTGACGGGTTCGCCCATTCTAGTCGACAGCGCCATCCTGTGAAACTTTGGTGGGAATATCTCATAAACAAGCTGCAGAAATAATATTTAAATTCTGCCATACTGTATGAGGGAATCAGATGTTTAAATTTGCGGCATCGCGCGTTTGATATCGCACACACATTCGAAATTTAAATCTTTATTTCGTTGTGTCGCTCGTTCGAAATTAGAATATTTAACGGCGAATTTTACGGCGACGCGCGTTTGCAATTCGATTTTTAAATTGAATGAGATGACGTCCTTCGCTAATTGCCGGGAAAGTCTTGGGGTGATACAACCGTTTTTTTTAATTCGTGATTACGGACCGTAAGGTGAAAACAAATATTTGGACATTTTAAGTATGTAGGAAAGTGGGCTCGATTGCGTTTCTTCGTAAACTAATATCAGAAAATAGTTCATGCGAACAAGAAAGAGTAGTGCGCTAAAGCGCAATGTAAAATGAACGATCGTATCTTTTCCCGTACAAAACGTATCTTTTCCTGTACTACCTGCCAAACATAAAACCATCGAATTGGTTTGAAAACATTTCGTCCGGTCTTAGATTATGCCGCCTTATGTTCGATTGGTAGTCTTATGCTGAAAAAGTGACAACCGTTCATTATTTTAGTTCACGAAGAAACACAATCGGGCCCAGTGCGCTCGATTGCGTTTCTTCGTGTATTAAAATCGGAAATTAGTCCGTGTGAACGAGACAGGGCAATACGCTAGAGCGGAATGTGAAATGAATGGTTGTCACTTTTTCGCATTAAAACTATCCACAAAAGATAAAGCATCTGAATCTAACGACGCACGAAATTTGTTCAAATTTATTCGGACGAGTATAAGTTCGACAGGTAGTTTTTAACGACGATCGTTCGTTTTGTATTCCGCTTAACGTATTGCTCTATCTGGTTCGCTTGAACTAATTTAAGTTTTAGTTCACAAAAAAGTCAGGCCCATCTATATTAAATTTAAAATGTGTTATATATGTACTTTTTAACGAATTGTGAATATCACAAAACGCTTCCTTTGCATTCGAATACCCCTCATCGTTTGCTCAATCACAGGGCAGACACACTCCTATTTCAATATATGAAATTTCGCTAAAAGGACAGGGGTGGCATGTTATCAAACTTTTAAAATACGTATCATCAGTGTTTCTCTCAAGTGTTCTGACTTCGAATAGCTATAATAAGCCTTCGAATTAATCCCGATAAAAAACGTCAAGTACAGATTTACTTTAATTTGGAAAACGATCTAACACAATTTTATTATAGCCAGGATAGTTTTCGTCATGGCAGTTTGATAATAAATTAATTTAATAATTTGCCGCCACTGGCCATGAAAAAAATTACTGACTAATAACGTTTAACGAGAGCATTGAAGCATAGCACCCACCCACCTGCATCATCCCTATATCAAAGTGCGACCTACCTATACTTGTTACTACTATGTTATTACCTATGTACAGATACTTGTCGGAGGGAGCAAAAGCTATCAACGTAGATGGGAACATAGATATCGATATACTCAGGCATACATTTCAGTACCAACTAATTTGCATTTTTCAAAATTATTATAATTTTAATTACGTTTACTATTAACGCTCGGTGATATTTATTGTAACGAATATATGCATATAAAACTATAGTTTTTGCTATTATCGGATTGTATATATATATATTCTAGAATTACAAAAAAATATTATATTCAAGCGAAAAACATTATAAAATATTATATTATATTTAAGTACTGATTCGCATTTTTAAAATAATTTAACTTTTAAACTGCGCTTCCAATTAACACCATGTGATATGTATTGTAACGAATGTATATAAAACTATAACTTTTGGTGTTATTATATTAAATATATACTAGAATTGCGACGATCGAGTTAAGTACCTATACGCAGAAGGTTTTTTTCTGAAAAAATTGGTAATTAAAAGAAAATAATATATCCCGTTTTTTAATAGGAAAATCGTGACTTTGTGGTTATGAACATATGAGTATACTTATACTACATACATTATGCTAATTAGGAATAAAATTTCAGAAAAAATCTTCTGAATATACTTAACTCGATTACTGTAATTCCAGAATAGATATAAATTCCAATAATAGCAAAAACTATAATTTTATATATATTAGTTTAATAGTAAGTACAGTTTAAAAGTATATTTTGATGCTATTTATAAGATATACGACCTCGAGGAAATATTAATATTACAATACCTTTAATATAAGTATCTTTTTGTTATGAAAAGTAATATCATATATCTAATATACCTACCTGTATTATTCTTATGTTAAAACATACGAGGTAAAACTCGTAGCAATAAATTGATAATATTTGATTATTCATTATGATTATTGTCGTTTTACGTATGACATTATTGAGCATTTATCTTTTATTTTAACTGACTTTCGGTTATGTTTAGTATTATTTTTACTGATTTGAAAAAAAAGGAAATATTTGCTACATTTATGTTGATCATTGTGTTTTAAACAATTAGGATTATGACATATCCAACTGTATTTGTAATTTTGAATGAATAAAGGACTATTGACTATTGATATTGACTATTGTTATTGACTATAATAATTTTGAAAAATGCAAATTAGTACTGAAATGTATGATTGATTATAATAATTGGGCCTTGTACAATAAAGGAGAAAGGTGCAATTGCAAAGATTTTTGGGTCTTTCCATCAGACTATTCCTACCAGTTTCTCTATGAAAACAAATCGGCGCCTTGAAAAACAAATGATATCAAAGGACGTATATATAAGACCTTGAAACGGATACGTAGCTGCTGGCGAGAAATACGGTCTTACAAATGTTTCTTATGTAGGCGTTCAAACATAAAATTTCAAGCGTAGGGATTTTCTCCCCTTACAAAATACGGACGTACTAAGACGAAATATACCTACTATTAACAAGGAGGTATGTATTTTGCAGCCGCGAGCGAGTGAATCACATTGGGAAGTGGTACGAACTGGTACCGGCGCGCTATAAACTGATTTATCCTAAGTAGCATTTCGTTTTCAGTAACATTTAGGGTGTAACATGATAGGGTTCCGCCTCGAGCACGCAATAACACGAAACCAACGATGATTTGAATTTGTCCTCTTTATTTATTCTCAATTTGACGAAGAAGCAGACGTGTCTGGTTTATTTCCAAATGGGGAAATTTGGCGTCATGCGAGTAATAAATACGCATTGGCCTATTACATAATACTCAAAATGACCGCGCCCGGCTGCACAGCTCTAAAATATTCGAAATTCAAAATTAAAAGGAACACCGCAGCTGTCAGCCATTGTGTCAAATCGTTCGACTGATAATACTCTAATGTACTCACCAACTGTTATTTCACGTTATCACATCGAAACTGCACGCACTACGGAAATCGCGCTTAATCCCCATCAGAAATATGTCAATTTCAGCGCCAAAAAACAGTGAAAAACTTAGGAATTGAAGTGCAAAATATTAGCATACCAATGTTGTTGACTCCCGTTGCTACGCTAGTCGCCTTGGCTACGGCATAATAATTATTAATGGCGGACGCCAGCATGGCAACGCATGCGCGCGAGAATTTAATTTATCAAAAATGGGCAGCTTTATCAAGACGCCGATAATTTAACTTTTAATTACTAGTTCGCCGCGAGAACGGATTGAAAAGCGTATTATGTAAATTAAAAAATACCCCGGTTATATATTTTGTACGGGTTACGACCGTTTCATGAAATAAAACAAACTCAAAAAATGGCAATGTCCATCTGTTGAGTAATATTATTACAATTTTACCGAATTACAAATAAAATTTTCACTCTGTTCGATTGCGTATTTCAGCGTACGTGGGTTATTACGTCGCATTGATGACTGAACTTCCGTCGTTTCTATGTAGTTCCTAATGTGATAAAAATAATGAATTTTCCGCTTACAGGAATAAAAATCCGTTTCGCATTCTCCATCTGGCTGGATGATGACCGTTGCTCCATTTATTAGCCTTCCGAAACTGTCGAAATTGCTATAAACACTGTCCATCACCAAGGTTTTGCGAAAATAACTGTTTACAAATCACCTAGGCAACTATTGAAAGGATTATTCGATCCAATAAAATAAAGTGACGTTTGAGTATTTCTTTATTTAAATTTGGAAATATAATTAAAAATACAATACACGGATGATTATATTACACCGATATTTTAGGTTTTATCATGATCACCTCTCGGCGAATTTTGGTTGATAAGCGTTGATTTTTTCTGTTGCTGCATTCTAACCAACTCCAGCCACGGATCTTGAAGCATCGAAGGGTGGAAGTAGCAAGATATATCGGCACTTCCAGAGGAAAACTGCTGAAAACGCTGTAGAAAACAACAAGAAATGAAATTGGCATATCGCGGATTTCCAATCAAATAAAAGTACGAATGCAAAATTTACTCTATTTTTGTTCTGTCCTCGATTGTAGGGGCTGAAACTCTGCCTCAAACCGTTGCTAAATCCGCCGGAATGCTGCTGGCCTTTTGAAAAACGATTATTCCAGTCCCTCCTTCCGTGGCTCGCAGGGCTTTCGGTGAACGATAGGAAATCATTGGATTGCGAGTTGTTTATTCCGCTGTTATTATCCATTGTATAAAAGGACCTTTTTTCAGATTCGACGGTATTAATAAACAAAATAATGATATTTCTTTTATAAACATATTTTGACAGAACTGACCGCGTTCCAATTAATTCGATATCTGCCTACCAAGTTTTGCTGAACGCTAACTAGTTCCCTAATAAAGGGGCGAACATATTTATTGGACGCGTCCATTAGCTGCGGCCACAGCTGCGGCTTACGGACGCGACCTAAAGGTATCTGTGTAATGAATGTATACTGTGCCGTGCACATTATCGGACGTAAGTCTTCTTCTTCTTCTTCTTCTTGTTGTTTTATGGCAATCACCGATAGTCGGTGCTTTTCTGCCAAGTCGTTTTCGGAGGGCATCTAGGTTAGTTTCACATGCACAGTTACATGTATAAGACGGCACAATACTGAAACAAGGGATACTAATTTATAAAAATGTAGGTACATATAGCATAAAACATGGTTATTGGGGATGATACAAACAAGGAAAGGGTGTGAAATAAGCTATTACACTATACAGAAATATTATTAAGGGAAATAAATTTACATATTACTTTATAAATTTTGGGAGAGTTGAGGGATAACAAGTGGAGAACACATAGAGGGAGTTGGATGTTATATTTTACAAGGTCTGGGATAAAACTCGGATAATTATTGAGGATGGGACAGTTAAAAAATAGATGGTCCAGCGTGCAATCTTCGTGTCCACAATCGCATTGCGGAGACGCGAGAACATTAATACGGTGGAGGTGCGATGGGGTGGAGCAGTGTCCGCTCCTCATGCGGCAGATTATCGAAATCTCTTTCCGACTAAATGGCTGGTGGTGGTACCATGGCTTCGAAAGGATTTCGGCCTGGATAAGTGAGAACCTCTTGCCCTTTGTGTTAGAGGAAGTGCGCCATCGTTGAGTCCAATTTTTTAAAAGTTTATTGTCTATCGAGGGGAAGAAGTCGGAGACAGGCAGACGACAATCGACTTCGGAGCCGAAAGTGCGAGCCGAATTCGCCAGCTCGTCCACCGTCTCGTTTCCCCTAATCCCCGAATGACTAGGGATCCAGCAGAATATCACCTGGACGTAAGTCGTGGACGTGACCTTGAGGCTTTGGACGCCCAATAGAGATCTGCAAGCCGCGTTCCAAACGACTGTGCATACTATGAGTCACGTCCATAAACCGCGGCTATGGATCGCGTCCGATAATATGTTCACGCCTTAAGTCTGTGCTGAACGCACTCTTCCGCCCGGTCGGTGTTGCCATAGGGTGCCTATCACTGATCATATAAATAGTGCCTGTGTTGCACGGTGCGTGCATGATTTCAATGTGGCACAAATTGGAACCATCTCTATAAAACTACCAGACTTCCTAGTTCCCTAATAAGTCTGTGCAGACTTCAAAAATCTACGTTTGAAGCACTCAGACGAAAACGGCGTCAAATTATGCTGTTTTAGCTATTTTAAAATTTTGGCGCCTTTTAGTAATTACGGTATTTTTTTCGTTGTTTGTTTATAAATGAAATTGTGATTAATATAAACAGGGTTTCGCAGTGGTATTCATAGGGGTTTAAACGGCAATTAATACAGTAAACCGCACATAGCAATCCCAAAGATAATATACCTAATGCATTCCCTAACAAAAAAATGATTCCTCCTTTCATTCTCATGTCTCCCCTTCTCCTCAGTGCGACTGCGGTCATGCGTTTGGCACTCTGGACCATCTCTTCTTTAATTGTCCCATTGTTAATAACTATCCTAACTTCATTTCGGACCTCTTAAATCTCAAAATTCAGCTCCCTATTAGTATAGACTTTTTATTATCTCTCAACTCCCCCAACGTCTACAAAATCATCTGTAAATTTATTAAACTCAACAGTATGTCCCTTATTGAATGTTCCTCCATAGAGTTTTTGTGTTAAACGTATTTCACGTATTTCACTATATCTTAAATTATTATTCGATTTTGTGTCCTGACGGAGTGATGTTTTACTTGTTTCAGTGACGTCCACTATCATAAATAAGTCTCCTCCTATTTCAACGGCACACTTGGCAAAAAACACCCTATTTGGGTCGAGCCATCAAATCAAAAAAAGAAGAAGAATCATTCTCATTAGACCTGATTAACTTAATATCTGTGTAGAAATTCCGGATTCTCCTCAATGCGACTGCGGTCATGCGTTTTGCACTCTGGACCATCTCTTTTTTAATTGTCACATTGTTAATAACTATCCTAACTTCATTTCGGACCTATTAAATCTCAAAATTCAGCTCCCTATTAGTATAGACTTTTTATTATCTCTCAACTCCCCCAATGTCTACAAAATCATCTGTAAATTTATTAAACTCAACAGTATGTCCCTTTAATAATAATTAATTAATGTTCCTCCATAGAGCGTTTGTGTGTTAAACGTATATATGTATTTCACTATATCTATTATTATTCGATTTTGTGTTCCCGACGGAGTTTCAGTGACGTCCACTAACAAAAAAAAAGTTTCCTCCTATTTCAACGGCACACTTGGCAGAAATCACCCTCTTTGGGTGGAGCCATCAAATAAAAAATGAAGAAGAATTCCAGATTCGTTGATAAATCAAGCGGTACTCCCTATTTTGAAACCTAAAAACACCCTTCAATCAAATCCTTCCTAATATCGACCAAGAGTCGGCTGAAATAGCACGTTGGATTCAATCAAGAAATGATTTATCTAGGAACCAGTTTTGTTTTTGTAAGCCCAGAATATTCTTCTTGATAATGTTCTTCTCCATATCCTACGCGAAAAACTAAATATGTTGGCAACCCTTATAAACTTGCCCTTATCGACAAACTTTTGAAGGGGTCACTATGCATGAAAGACTAAAGAAGTTTTTTTAAATATTTTTATTTATTGACTTTTATTACATGTTGTTGGATGTTACGAGATTTTTTGTACAGGGGATTTTTGTGCATAAAAATCGTCTTTAGTGATCTATATTTTATCTTTAGTGATGTAGGCATTTTTTTGCTAAGAAAAAATCTGAATATCTCAAAGTTCAACATAAAAAACGCTTTTCCTACCGAGGAAAAGCGTACTTCATCTCTGCAAATTGAAATTCCTTGATTCTGGATTCACAATTCTGGACCCTATAAAGCATTACTACCTTTCAATCGCTAAATTTAAATTTGATCTTCCTACTAATATTATTTTGATCCTGGTATTTATATTAATAATTGCAAACTTAACTTGTTCTTAAATTTTATTTCCCTGAACAATATCAAGATTTGATTATTTTTTAGTTAGGTTTTGTAATGTGATTTTTTTATTTTTTCCAGTTTTTATTTCGTTTATTATCTATGTTGTCACATTCTTAGTTGCTCTACTTTATTTTTTTTAACTAAAGGATAACTGATAAAATAGTTGTTTTTTTCCTTGTCCAGGCACTATTGCGAACCTATGTGAAAAAAATAATAGTCGACAATTTGCCACTGGCCATCACAATCTCAAAAGGAGAATATACATTAGTATAATAGATCTAAGCCATTAAAACATAAGAAGAAATTGATAAGTAGGCCTTTCAAATAGAAGGAAAAATACATTCTTTGCTTTAACATAAAGGTGACAAAATCTGAACAAATGACATTTTGTGCCGCACTTACGTTAGATGACCATCTACATTTATTTTTAATTTTGAAATATTAGCTACCTAATTTAAATTTGTGAAAATATGTCTTTCATATGAGACTGATTTATAAATATAATATTACATCATGCGGACATTATCTAAATTATAACCGTCGAAGAAATTGATTTGAAGCCATCTAACTTCTCATTTTCTATAAATGCTCTGCAAATCTAGATTTTTGGTTCATCTCTATTATAAATAAGCTAAATGTAATATTTCCAATAAAATATCGCATGAAGAATCATTTATTTATTTAAATACCGAGCCAATATATCCATTTTCCCTGCATTTCATGAAAATGGACATTTGCAGGAAAAGTGTAGAATATTTATTTCGTAAAACCGCCAGATTATTTTGTGGATGTTTTGTGGTATTTTTAGCCACTACAAAAAAATAAAAAAACGTGCTGCTTCTCTAAGTAGTTTAAACCCCTCTTATCGCGAGGTAAAAATTCAGCCGTCACTTCTGCGTGTGATAGTTTATATTGGATTTCATATCCAATATTGGAACGCTCACATTCCGCTGTAGGTAGGCTTGCATCCAATGATAGACGGGTCACATCAGTCGGATTAATGCTGTTTCCTGTAATTTTAACAACAACATGTTCGACTTTGGCACCAATTGAAATTTTGGAAGTCATTTTTGAATATTTTTTCCACTAACCTTTGGTTTGCGTACCCCCAGGGGTACGCCATAGTAAAATAAGAATAGTATAATATCTCCATAGTACGCACTGATTTCGCACTCATACAAGCGCCCAATCAGTCGGGTTAAGTCATTCCGCTTGGTGGTATTCTTCATGCACGGGTACTCTGTATGTTGCCAATGCTAATGTTCCAATGTGCCAAAGATGCATATGTTCCATATGTTTCAATGTCCCAAGTGTTCATATCCTAAGTCGAAATAAAACAATATCTGTAGTTTTAACATTTTATTCTTATAGACGGGTCGATATAGGTAATAGGAGTATTCTAATACAGTAACATGATTTTTATGCTAAATTTGTATCATGAATTTAAATACTGCATTTTTTCATTATTCCATCAAAACATCCAACAGATTAAGATTTTCACATCGGTAACATCATTAAAGATTTAAATGAATGATTTATATTGATTAATACACGAGCGATAAGTCTCTTAGCTTTTACAAAAAATAAAAGAAGAATAATTTGCAAAGTAACATTTAAATGGGACGTTAAGTCTTCTGAACGAGACTGCCACTTATAGGTAATGGAGAGAGTGACAGATCCGCGCACTAAGGATCAACGAAGCAGCTGACTTAGTTTATATATTTTATTATAGTACAATCGCTATCTTTAGTACATTCTATTTAATTATGGAAAGTTATATACTTAGTAATGCGTTATAAATGTCGCCGAAAGATTAAATGATTGCATAAGATCGTTTCGATATGACTTCAGTGATAATAGTTTTACAAAAGTTCATTGAAAAAACCTACAACAGTCATATAAAAACTTAGGCAGTAAGTAGGTATATTTTATGTAGACGAAGCAAAATTTTGTAAACAATTCCTAATTGTAGAAAGGCATTATTTGTCATGAGGGTAGTAGTAATGTAGAGGATTGTATGGTAGCGATAGTATGTAACAGTTCTTTGAGATGATAGTTAAAAAGTCCTATTTTAATGAACCTAGCGGTGAAGCATTTTCATGAATGAATATTAAGGTTACGCGAGTGTCTTAAGAATAAAATGGCAATGATTTAATCGTTGAATTTCAGAAGCTTAAATAGTTCAATTATAAAATGAAACTAGATATTTTTTAAGGCCAGATTCAGACAAGCGTGTGACTATGTATCCGTTAACGGTAAGTATTTATCAAAATCTATATTACTCTAAAACCCCACATAGGCGCATATAGAAAATGGAGTAGTATGCGATAAAAACTATTTTATATATTAAATTAGGGTCCCATAATTATGCTCATTATCGTATCCCTCGGTTAGGTGAATATGTACTTCTGAACCTGGCCGCGGAGAATAGTGGATACGGCCGATATTACCTAGTTTACAAAAGATTAAACCAAATTGCTGCTATACAATATGTATCAAAAATGTAAATGATTTACCCATTTGTTTGTGGACAAAAAAAGTCTAGAAAATCTCAATCTATGGAACAGTAGGTACTTATTGGCTATGCGTAACAATTTCTGCATTAATACTGCTCGAAAAGCGTGCCCACGAGAGGTTTCCAATCCCCAACCATCCGAACTAAGTAGAGCGCAATAGCACCTTCTACAGATAAACTTCGTAAAAACATTGCTTAATCTTCAATACCCTTCCACGCGACGCGTTGATATGCAGCCATTTGATATTTTTCATATGTTAATTGCTTTATAAAACACTCTCGTGAAATTGAAGTCTAATTTGTTTAGTTATTACAAACGCTACTAGTAAATTGAGCTAAAGGCTAGCGGCAATTTAGAGCCGACGAGGTCGGCCCCTGACAAATCGAGTGTTAACATGATAATATCGACGAATCACCTAGTGCTATGCCACAAAACCATCGCTTCAGTGAACCGCGCTACCCTCGAATCTCCTTACCCGGCCTCAAACTATGCACACCGAAAGCGTTTTAGATTCACTTTTAAGTTTAAATTTCCAAACATTTATGATATTTCTACGTAATTACACATTTTCTAGGTGAAAATAAAACAAAGTCAATAAAAAGCATATCCCAAACGAAAAAACAAGACTTTAACAGCACCGAGTCTAGAAGGACTTCTATATTTTTGACTACTGATACTTGTGCATGATAAGTCAGTTCTATTCAACGATACGTGCATTTAATAATATTTACACAATCGATATACCGAGTGTGACACTTAATTTTATATGATTAATTCATTTTCAATACTTTAAATTTAAATGATTCAACGTCGATATATACACGAACCTTATCGAGGAAGGACTATCATTAAAAACGAGGAGATCACTATATAGCCATGCTTTGTAAATAATATAGTTATACATTTATTCATTCGAAACTGGAATAAGAAATTTGTCTTTTACTTCAAAATATATTTTTTAAATTGACTAGAAATATTTCACCCTATAAATGCGTTAAAAGAATTTATTACAAATTGACTACAGTTCTTCGAAAGATCCACGGTGAGAAAGCGTGCGCTTTTGAATAGATAACGAAAAACGAGGCTCTCGCTACGGTACCGAACGAAACCTTATCGAATCGGAAACTAGGCAAATATAACAGTGTAATTTGTATAAAACGTTTATAGTAAAATTCTTCACTTGTCAATAGTTTATTAGAGAGACTATTCCGTTTATCGTTAGAAGAAATCTCAAAATTAGCAAAAAACAAACGCTTAACTACGCTATTAATCGATTGACGATTAGTCCGCGCGCGTAAAATTTTATTAATTTTTAAGGTTCTCAATAGGAATACAGAACCGAAAACGCGCTAACATTCATTAACTACCGCCTTACGCAGCTACGCAACAATCTCCGAAGAATCATCGGTCTATAGTATACACGTTTAACGATAACTTAAATAACTCTAATCGTCCTAAATAGCCGCAAAATAAATATTGTGCAGTTCGATACTATTTTATTTTACAGATGAATCGACGCGCGGTACGACGCCGTCGATAGGAGTATTGTCATGGAGAAACCGTCGATACGCAAGCGCCGCGACGAAACGACGGGGAGAGACGGAGGAGGCCAAAGGGGCTCCGGCGGCCTCAGTCGCTGCGCTCGCCGTCGCCCTCGCGGCCGTTGCGCGTGCGCGAGTCCTCCGAGGCGGCCGCGCTGGACGTGGGCGTGGGCGAGTCCTCCGCCTCGTCGGCCGGCGCGCCGCGCGCCGACGGGTCGCCCTCCTCCTCGATGGCCTCCGAGTAGTTCTGCAGGAAGGGGTTGGTGCAGCCGTAGTTGGGGTGCGGGCGCGCGTACGCCGCGTACGAGGGGCTCGCCGCCGGCACGGCCGCCGAGCTCACCGCCGCCATCTTGCGGCCGTAGGCGAGCTCGGCGGCGAAGGGGTCGGCGCGCTCGGGCGGCTCGGCGGGCTCGGCGGGCGCGAAGGGCGCGTTGAGCGTGACGGCCATGCCGGCGCTGGTGCCCGGGATGCCGGAGGAGGAGCGCGAGAGCGGCGAGCCGCCGCGGGAGGCGCCGGGGCTGCGGCCGTCGCGGCCCTCGTGGCCCAGCAGCGCCGCGGCCCGCAGCGGCGTGCTGCGGCCGGAGGAGCGCCCGGGCGACGCGGGCCGCCGCGCGATGGACGACGTCGAGCCGCCGTGCTTCACCGTGTCGGCGCCCGACTGGCTGTCCGAACTACTGCTTGCGGAACCGGGCGAAGACACTATCACCTGCGGATGCATTCAACCACCTCTCTGTCTAACCTTATTTCGATAATTGACGACCGACGCTCCGTAGAGGCGGAGACCGACCTTTCCGATTGCGCGTAAGACCGTCCGGTGGAAACTCAACGCTCCGGTGACCGTACGGCGCCGCCGATAAATTTAAGCTCAGGCGAGTCTTCGATTACGGCGTCGAGCTATTTCCACTACGGTTCGTTTCTCAATAACCGGTCTTTCGGGTAGACCGGTCGCAAGATCCTTAGGTTGGGAGCTCTTACCGTTATCGGGGTCGGCTACGATGGTCCTCGACGAAGGACTCGATGCAGGCGCTCCGACGACCGGTCCGCCCCCTTTGCCGCTCCGCGGGGAGTACATTGGGAGGTGTCAACTACGACGGGCGAACCCCGTTCGTTCAAATAAGTGATCGTTCTTTCTGCTCGGAATGAGGGTAGAACTCCGCGACTAGGGGGGCCTTAAATCTAGACTTCAAACCTATAAAAGGACAATTTGTAGGCAAACAGAGGTATGTATCATTGGGTTTATCTTAAATGATTCTCCCACATCGATAGGAGTTACATATTTTGAAAATAAGTTTGATACGATATTAGGTTTTCAGAATTCAACATTTATTGAACAGCCCCGGATCTACGTTTTCTCCGAGCCTGGACAAAAACTTGACATTGGCATTTGAGGATCATGATCCCCTTCAGGATTTGAGGATTATGATCCCCAGCAGCATTTGAGTATAATGATTACAAAATACTCACAATACAAATATACTGGGTGGGATTTTATGTGACCGAGGAAGAAGAACCCTTGAAAAAAAATATAATTCCCCATTGTCTATTTGCTAATAACTATTCCTTATGTGTTACATTAATATAGAATACATACAACCAGTAAAGACAATGCACAAGCCAGACTGTACTCACACCTTCAATCCTTAGGTCCCACCAAATGTTACTATTTAATCTTGCTACAGCTTTACAAGTCGAGCTTTCCTTCCCGCGAAAGAATCTATTACATCAACTACTAATTATAGTGAAACCTTTGAAAGAGTAGTTGTTAATAAGGAAAACGACCTGAATTACTCGCACACCGTCGCTTGACACATAAATATCAGCCGGGTTTACTCGGCTCCGCTCGTGTAGCCCCTGTGGGGAGGACTTTTTCTAAGCACGACGGGAATTTATGAGGCAAACACACACACACAAAGTGACACAAACTGAGACACTCACACACAAAGATACACACACTGTGCACACGTTCAAAAATCAACTTAGTATGCATTCTAAAATCAAATGAACAATTGATAGTACTATGCGTCCTGAAAGCTAGGCGCTTTAGTGACACAAGTTTTTTTCAATCATGAATTTTTCGCTCCCCTTTAATTGCCACCCAGGGAAGGTACCCCATTTTGCCCCCCCCCCCCCCTTATTTTGTTACTGATTGCAGAATTAAAGTATGCTTACTTTGAAAACTAACCCAAAATAAGAAAACATTTTAATACTATTATTAATAATATTAACCTGTCGGGAGCGAGGAGGAGCGGGTAGAGGCCCAGCTCGCGGCGACTGCGGAGGATATTGGCCGGGCCTGGCTGATGAGAGAACCTGTCGAATGGACATTTCTTTAAAACAAAAGAACATAACTCGTAAAACAACATCGCTGGGAAAATTTCGAATGTATGCAGCAAAACAGATAAGATTAACATGGAATAAAGCTTTCGGCCCTTAAAATAACGGATATATCTCACGTTGAATCTTATCTATTCGATCCTTTATGGTTACAAGAAAATCTTCAATATTACCAGATTAAAAAAGATATTCCCCGTGCGCTACAAAAAAATCTACAAGCCACCTTATATTCGCATCTATACTAATATTAAATGTGATGCGTGCTCTTTTGGGACAATTTTTTTTAGGATATATTTATGTCATATTACAGTTTAGCTTGAATATAACTGTGATTTTTGGTTATTCTCTAAAGGACATAACAAAATAATATAGATAGCCGTGAAACTTAAGGTCGTCAGAGCATTGTACCGCAAGTTCAGAAAGCTTAAATCCTAAGCTTTGTCCGAGACCACTTTAGTGTTTTCAGTTTTTTTTTTACTTTTTAATGTCTAACACATTAGCAAAACGGAGGATGATATCGAAAATATATAAATCTTGCGAATTTTCAGTTCAATTATAAAGTGGCGCATCCACAGAATTACACATTCAACAGCTAATTTTTTCTATAATGGTGTTTAATTATAAGCGGTAAATAAATAAATGAGCACCAAGTTCTTTCGACCAAACTGCGTAATATCTACCAATTATGAATTGGTAGACTTTGCATACCTACTTTATGCTCTTTTTTCATTGTTGTTATAATAGGCTAATAAGCAGACCCGTCTCGAGAGGTTGGACGCACCGGGGCAGAAATTACATAGCACCCCTGTTGAATTGTTCCAGTCAGGAAGTTCCGCGTAAATTAAAGTCCTAGCAAAAATGAAAACGGGACGCGATGAGAGAAAAAACACAGCGACTCAGTTTGAGGTTACAAACATTTATTGTGACAGTTCTGTGCTAGTGTTGCCAGACTTGCAACGAAAAACCATAATATTCAATACTCCCACTTTTTGTTACAAGTCAATGCCAAAATCAAAATAAAATTGAGAATACAATTAACCAACAAATTCAAAATTAAGATTAATTCCTTGAATACTCTACGTTAATTATTTGGCATGACATTCATCAAAGTACAAAAATGTTGATGTTTTGGCCTTGATAATGCCTTTGTCATTATATCAGCTGTCTGCTCATCCGTCTGAACGTATTTTAGCTCAAATATTCCGTCTTCGAATTTCTCTCGGAGGAAGTGATATCGCACGTCGATGTGTTTTGTCCTCTTGTGAAATTCCGGGTTCTTCACAAGTCGAATTGCGCTCTGGTTGTCCATGAAAAATATTGGCACGTCCAATTTCGATTGCTGTAGCTCGCACAACAAATTTTTCAGCCAAACCAATTCCTTTATGGCATGTGATGCTGCCATATATTCGGATTCTGTTGTAGACAGTGCAACCGATTTTTGTCGTTCTGATCCCCAACTGATAACGCTTCCTCCGAACATGAAAACGTATCCTGACGTCGATCTTCGCGTACTGACGTCTCCGGCGTAATCGGCATCGCTGTATCCACAAAAATGTAAATCGTTTTGTGTCTCGAAGCGAATTCCCATGTCCACCGTGCCCTTGACATACTTTAAGATGCGTTTTACTGCATTCACATGGGCTGCAGCTGGTTTTTCCAAATATCTGCTGACACTTCCAACTGCAAAGCTGATATCTGGCCTGGTAGCGACAGCCAAATACATCAGACTTCCAACTGCTTCACGATATGGAAAATTGGTCTCTTCGTCTGTTTCAAAATCTCCAAGATTCTGAGAAATGTCCAATGGTGTTGACACTGCATTGCAATTCGTCATGTTAAAACGATCAAGTATCTTTCTTGCATATCCCTGTTGGTGAATGTGAATCGATCCGTCAGATCGCTGATCAATTTCGAGTCCCAAAAAACATTTCAGCTCAAATATTTTTATCTCGAATTCCTTTTTCAAGTGTCCGATGACTGGAACAATGGCTACCTGCTTTTCCGCCGCAATCAATCCGTCGTCGACGTAAATTGCCAGAATTAGCATGCCGTTTTCTCCGTTGCAAACGAAAACACATGGATCCGATTCACTTGCTTTGAAACCAAATTTGTTGATGAACAAAGTAAACCTTTTGTTCCAACAGCGTGATGCCTGTTTCAAACCATATAAGCTTTTTGATAGCTTACATACTCGCCCGCTTTCATCATCATATCCAATCGGCTGGCTCGTGTAGACATTCTCCTCTAAATCTCCATTTAGAAATGCCGTCTTGATGTCAAACTGCTTCAACTTCATTTTCTTCGATGTCGCCAACGCCAGGATTGCTCTGATCGATGTGAACTTTACCACCGGGCTGAAAGTTTCGTGGTAATCGATGCCATATTGCTGCGTAAATCCCCGCACTACCAATCGCGCCTTGTAGCGATCAATGCTTCCGTCTGGATTCTGCTTGACTTTATAGACCCATCGATTATCTATAACTCTTTGATCAACTGGTGCCTTAACCAAAGTCCACGTACGATTTTCAATGAGTGAATCGTACTCCTCGTTCATGGCCTGTTTCCACTGTCGGTGGTCACTCGATTTAATCGCCTCTTCAAAAGTTCTTGGCTCTTCGGTGACTGCTAACATTGCCGAATGATGTCCCGATGCGAAATATGTCAAACGCTTCGCTGCTGTAATTGTGTTTCGATCGCGCAAACGCCGATTTATGACATTTCTGTTGTCAAGGTCGCATATCGCACCACGTTCCTCGCGTTCCTCTGGAGTAAAGAGTTCCTCTACATCCTCATTATTTACATCATCTTTATTTGCGTTTGTATCGCCCGTGCTCTCAATAGTTTTTTTTTCAGCTCCGATGTCCAGTGTGGCCATGGATTCCTCCAACAAAAATACGACGTCTCGTGAGATTTCGATTTTGCCTGTTTTCGGATTCCAAACTCGATATCCCTTCGAATGGTTGTCGTAACCAACGAACATACATTTTTCTGCCTTTGGATCCAACTTCTGCCGTTTTTCCTTTGGAACGTGAATGAACACTTCCGAGCCGAAAATTCGCAGATGATCGACCTTCGCTTCCTTGTTGTGCCACAATTCATACGGTGATTTGTCCGCGACTGTGCTCGTTCCAGTTCTATTCAGCACATGAACTGCTGAATTTACTGCCTCGGCCCAAAACTTCTTTTCTATTTGCTTCGACTGAAGCATCGTTCTCGCTGATTCGACGATTGTTCGCATCTCCCGTTCCGCACAGCCGTTTTGCTCAGGCGTGTATGGTACAGTTCGCTGGTGATGAATACCAACTTCCTCGAAAAATGCTTTCAATTTTCCGTTGACGAACTCTGTGCCGTTGTCGGATCTGAGAATGCGAATTTTGTGTCCATATGTCCTCTGAATCAGCTTCACACACTTCTTGATGATGCTTGCTACTTCTGACTTTTGTTTCATGAAGTAGACAAAACGAAAATGTGAGTAATCATCTTTCAATAGTAAGAAATACTTGGCGCCACCTATCGAATTTTCTTGGAATGGTCCGCACAAGTCAGTATGAATGACTTCGCCACACGCTTTCGACTTCTCCTCACGATTCTTGAAGGTACCTCGATGGTGTTTTCCAAGTACGCATGCTTCACATGTGAAATCTTCATTGATGAATTCAATATTTCGAGTCTGCAGAAACTTCTTCACATGTATGACGTTTTGATGTCCAAGTCGCTCGTGCCACGAACAAAGCGATCTCTTCTTTATTACTACGTTTGCTGTATCCTCGATTCGTGAAATCTGATTCACCTTGAACAGCATCTGGAACAAACCGTTTCTACGAACTCCCACTGCAACTACGTTTCCGTTTTTCAGCAGTTCGCAACGTTTGTTGTCCATGCTCAGCTGATGTCCATGATCTGTCACCTTTCCTGATGAAAATAAATTCATCTGAAGATCCGGTACGAATAGAACTCCCATGACTCGCTTGTGAATCCAATCATTGCCATTGAAAGCGTGAATGCTGATGTCGCCTTTGCCTCGAGCCACAATTCTATCGCCATTACCTATCTTCACTTGTTCGGATATTTCAGTGAAATTCTCGAACCAATCGCGCCGGTGACTCATGTGATCAGTTGCCCCTGAATCTAATATCCAAGTGTCTTTGTCTCCACTCGTCGCTGAGTGACAAATGAACGCGTCGACCGAGCCATCTTCTCGTTTCTCGTCAGAGCTATGCTTCTTCTCTGGGCAGTCCCGCTTCCAATGACCTCCTTTTCCGCACTTAAAACACTTGCCTTTCGGTTTGTCGGTTTTATTCGTCAATTTGTTGTTGCTGTTCGACGAATTTCCCTTTTTGATGTTGTAGGTTTTCTTGGGAAAAGTTCGCTTAGCTATCAGCGCTTCCACCTCTTCGACTTGTCCCTGCGATTTCAGGCGAAGCTCTTCTGCCATTAATCGCGCTCGCAGATTTGTCAAAGTTTGACTTTCAGAACTTGCAGATTCCCATGCACTGTGAAAATGATTGAATTCAGCAGGTAACGTTATTAAAATTTTCGAAATTACCATGGAATCGGATATGGTCTCCTTTTGATCTCGCAGCTGTTGCACAATTTCCATTAATTTCGATAAGAACGTCGCAATATCATCTCCTGCCTTCTTCGCATAACTGTAATACTTTTGTTGCAAAAGTAGTGTGTTTGCCTTCGATGTATGCTCATAGGTTCCTCTGAGCATTTCCCACATCTCGTTTGCTGTCGCACAGGTCATAATTTGCATTACCGCCTGCCTTCTGCATGCTGTCGAAATGATTCGTCTCGATTTGGCGTCTTTCTTCTTCCAAACGACGATTTTTGTTGCATAGTCCGGCTCTGCAGCCGTTGGCTTCTCTTCGGCTCCATCGACAATATCGAATAATTCATTGTCCTCCAGAATTTGACGCATTTGGAATTTCCATGTCAGCCAATTGCAAGACTCACCGACACCTTCCAATTTTTCGATATTTATTCGATCACCTTCCATTTCTTCTGTTTTCGAATTGCCGGATTTGAAATTTTCCGAAAAAAAACTTTTCAATTTCAATCCAAAAGAAAACTCGCTCCCGAAAACTGCGCGTTGAGAAAAACGTTTTCCTTGTACCACGCGATGATGAAATCACGCACAAAAAAACAGCTATCGACGCACCACAGTTTTTCAGACAGAAAAATTGCTGATTCTAACCTCAAAAGTAATCGGTGCACCCACTAAAAAATACCGCACAAAACGAAATGACACTTTTGTTTTTGTCCGTTTATCTAAAATCGCACTAATTCAGTTGAATTATTCCACGCGATTTAAAACGATTCACCAGAATAGTCACTTTCTCCGCTTGCACTATTTCAGTCGCGAAAACCGCGTTTTCAGCATTTGCACTTTTCTTTACACAGTCGTCGTGAGCTGGGCCCATAACCTGTTGAATTGTTCCAGTCAGGAAGTTCCGCGTAAATTAAAGTCCTAGCAAAAATGAAAACGGGACGCGATGAGAGAAAAAACACAGCGACTCAGTTTGAGGTTACAAACATTTATTGTGACAGTTCTGTGCTAGTGTTGCCAGACTTGCAACGAAAAACCATAATATTCAATAACCCCCCACCCACACTTTCGTCAGTCCCATTATTTTAAATAATAAGAGACACCATTCATTAGTTTAAATTAGAAGCTCCATTCATCTACTATAAACATATAGAGGGGTTGAGGGCATCTGGACCTCTTAGAGCATTGGAAACTATACTCTGTACAGCGAGTGTTATACCAACAAGTGCTTTCTCTTTCGAATAGTTCTCTTTTGGCTGAAAAGAGGGAAGTAAATTAACTCAGCCGGAGAGTAGTAAAATGATTATTATAAAGAGTAGCACACTCAGATCTTATTACTGATTTTTTTTCTTCTTAAAGTTTCTATCAAAACAAATATTAAGTCCAAGAAAATAATAGGCTTTTTTAAGCGAGTCCAATTCCATTGTGAGTATTTTGGCTCTATGTTTAGTCTTTGATAAAAAAACGCCTCACCATATACGTCTCGTTTTATCAATACCAGAGAGAAAAGAGCAGACTGTGTCACTGGCGCTTCCACTGGCATAAGATAAACAGATTTTACTTATTTACTGCAAATTCAAAACCTAAATAATCTAACTCCTCTAGTCACTAGATAATGGTATCGTGCTTCTTATGGTTTATTTGGAAATTAAAATCGTCAGTTTCGTTCAATTATTTTTTGTCGTTTAGGCGAACATGTGTTGTTTACTTGAATTAGAGAAAAATCAGTTATTTTGAGAAGTGAACATTTAGTGTTTTGTTTTCTTTATTTTGTTTAATACTCCAGAAACGATATTGTGAGGTATCCAATATCAATTTTGTTTGATAACTAAGCGAAATCATATTTGAAATATCCCGATGACCATCGAAATTCAAAAATACAAACCAAACTGGTGGTAGGTGTGCATTTTTGAAACCAATACCAACTTTCAGTAAAGAAAAAGTCGTTTTGATGTCCGGTTTTGAAAGAAACGGACCTCACCATTGAAAAGAGCATGATTTTTTTGAATTAGAATTCCCTTCCGACTCAATTTTGGCCTGGGGGGCCAATGTCAGCCTTTGATATTGAGGTACTCTTGTATTTAGCAGCAAAATTCTGTTGTTTAATTCTTTGAATGGTGGGCCCCTTATCTTAAGGTGCCCGGGACGGTCGCCCCGACCTCGAGACGGCCCTGCGAAGGAGGGAGTGAGACAGGAATAGATTACTCACATGCCCTGCTCGTGATGGTTCTGGAGAGTGCCGAGCCGACTGAACTTGCGGCTGATATGCTGCTGATGCTGCCGCTACTTGCCGATATTGACTGGCTGAGTGCTGATACGGGCCTACGAACCATACCATCGCAATCAGCTCACCCGCATTGACAAGCGTAAGGAGCGTGCTACGTTTGCCAACACCACCGATCATAAAGCGAACCTCACACTAATGCTGCGATCGTACAAAGTATACAAGAAGCTCGAGGCGGTTAAGGATAAGAATACAGTAATCCCTCAATATCTACGGTTGAGATAGTACACTCGATGTTCGCTTATTCTAGAAATGCGAGGGTGTTATTGTTGGTTGTGATAAGAATGTTTATATCCTGCACTTTAGAAATGCAGCACTAAATACAGACGTCAAAATGAAAACTGAGTTCAAGGCGAGGGGTATATCGGAAGATAATCCTTATCAGAAGATTTGAACATTAAAACAGTCAAAATCTGCAAATTTTAATACTTCCTTCCATCATGTAATATCATACATCATGCATCTAATTATGTAGGCCAAGATTTAGGATGAATAAAAACGTATTAGCTCTTGAAGGTATTTGATAGGTTTCAGAAGTAAGACGATAAATTCAGTATTTTTTTAAAGTAGTTTCCAAAGCACTTTTGTAAGCACAAGAACTTCTTAGGGTGCCCGCGCACTAGGCAGCCATGGCAGCCTACTGCGGCAGCCAGTAGAACGTATGGTGTGTATGGGCGTCCGCGCATTAGGCAGCCATGGCTGCTTGGCTGCCGCAGCCAGTAGAACGTGCGCTAGAACACAGCAGCCAGCTGGCTGCGCGCAGCCAGAGCCAAACAATCGTCTACCTACAAAATGTAGTGGCTGCCGTCAGTCACCGCGCACTTGTCGAAGCAGCCACACGTTCGTTCGCATTTTCACGATGACTTTCGATACGGAGAAATTTATCATGGAAATCGAAAGCCGAAACGCAATCTGGGACATGTCTTCCGAAGATTACAGTGATCGTGATATGAAGAAAAGGAAATGGGAGGAAATAACAAATATAATGTGTGATGACAATTTGACAGAAAATGAAAAAAAGGAATTTGGTAAGTTATTTTTTATTCATATTTAATTACAATCAATACAATTAAATATTTTAATTATAATCTATCACAATGCAACTCTGTTTTGCCATTCTAGCGGATTTTCATTTATAAAATAATCCGCAAATAAATCCCTATAAGCCGCTGCTCCTCGACTCGTTCTCCTTTGGGGACCTGGAAGAATTTCCAGTTCCGGAGGATGCCCGCGCACTAGGCAGGGTGCCCTCGCACTAGGCAGCCAACCTTAAGGGTGCCCGCGCACTAGGCAGCCATGGCTGCGCAGCCAGAAATATGAGCAGCCATTTACAGCAGCCAGAGCAGGCAGCCAGTGCCACGTCAGTTGTGACGAAAAATCTGAGAAAGATGGACGTGGAGGATCTCATAATAGTTTACCTAGCTCGCAAGAAACGCAAAGCAAAGAAAAAATATTGGGTTCATCCTCTACTTACTGAGCGGCACTCCAAGGGCTTATATAAAAGTTATATTAAGGATCTCCGAAATTACCCGGAACGTTTCTTCAACTACACAAGAATGTCAGTGAGATCGTTTGATAACCTTTATGAAAATCTAAGAAATTCAATTATGGGCACTGATACTCGCATGCGAGCCTGTATAACCCCAGAAGAAAAAATAGTAATTACTTTGAGGTGAGTACTCAAACTATCATTACAGTTTAATATTTTTATTTGAATAGTTTTTTACAATTTTTCAAAACAGGTCCAGTAAATCCGTTTCCTGTGACATATTTGATACGGTTGTGTCAGTTGGCGACAACGCAGTCTCCGGTGAAAGCACACTCTCTGTAAATCGTCTTGGATCCTGGGATAACACATTCTCTTGATATCGTGTTAGATTCTGCCTTTCTGGAGCAGGTGCAGGCGTGTAATATCCACGGCGATAATCACTGCCTGAAGCTTCGAGTCCAATATTTGGCCGTGTTGAAAATCTACGGCCCTGTAGTTCATAATCAGAATAACGGTCCTGTGGAAGCATCTGTGCTTTTTGTATCACTTCAATTAATTCCATTTTTGTAGAAAGCCTACGATGTTCTGGAATCTTTTTGAAATCATCTAGCATTGAAAGCATAAATAGTCTGTCTGTGTCAGATTATTGCTTCCTTTCATTGTTTCTTTCACGCTCTTCTCTCATTGCGATACTTTGCTTTAATATTTCAAGCAGGGCATCATCATCAGTTTTCTTCTTCCTTTTAATAATAGGTGAACGAATTTCACCACTAACACTACCGCCCTCCTCGTTACTTTCAGCAACGCTTGTTTCATTGATGCTACCTTGTGTTGCATTATTTACAACAGTTTCCCTAAGAAACTGTAGTCGCTCGAAATATACGTAAGGGCTCTTACGCGAGGCTGCTGATCCACTTTTAACACCTGCTCTCCGTTTCAATTCCCTCGTGAAACTAGTCCTTATGTTCTTCCACTTTAGCTGAAGAGATTTACCTGAAAAATAATATTATGTTACAGATATCTGGCTACAGGATGTACTATGGCAGAATTGAATCACAATTTTCGGATTGGATATACTACTGTCCGAGATATCATATATGAAGTATGCTTGGCTATTTGGGAGAACATGAGACAAACAGCGTTTCCAGAACTAAATGAAGAAAGATGGATTGAAATAGCAAATGGTTTTAATGAAAATGCTAATTATCCCAATTGTATAGGTGCCATCGACGGGAAACATATTAGGGTAATAAAACCAACTGAGTCTGGCTCACTGTACTATAATTATAAACATTTTTCTCGGTCGTTTTACTTGCTGTATGCGATGCGGATTATAAGTTCACTTATATAGATGTTGGAGCCTACGGAAAATGCAGTGACTCATCTATTTATAAACATTCAGTTTTGTATAACAAACTCAACAATAATAATTTAAGGATACCGGAGAAAAGCCCCATAGTAAACAATGGAGTACCGATGCCATACGTCATTGTGGGGGATGAGGCATTTGGTTTAACTGAAAATTTAATGCGTCCTTATGCAGGAAGTAGATTAACAAACAACAAAAGAATCTTTAACTACCGATTGTCTCGAGCTAGGCGGTATATAGAATGCACATTTGGCATTCTGGCAAATAAATGGAGAATTTTTCACCGCCCACTGAATGTCCGAAAAGAACTTGCAATTGCCATAATTAAAGCGTGCTGTGTGTTACATAATTACGTGCGAGAAAGAGACGGCTACAGATTTGCAGATACGTTGTATGTTCCTCCGGAACTGGAAATTCTTCCAGGTCCCCAAAGGAGAACGAGTCGAGGAGCAGTGGCTTATAGGGATTTATTTGCGGATTATTTTATAAATGAAAATCCGCTAGAATGGCAAAACAGAGTTGCATTGTGATAGATTATAATTAAAATATTTAATTGTATTGATTGTAATTAAATATGAATAAAAAATAACTTACCAAATTCCTTTTTTTCATTTTCTGTCAAATTGTCATCACACATTATATTTGTTATTTCCTCCCATTTCCTTTTCTTCATATCACGATCACTGTAATCTTCGGAAGACATGTCCCAGATTGCGTTTCGGCTTTCGATTTCCATGATAAATTTCTCCGTATCGAAAGTCATCGTGAAAATGCGAACGAACGTGTGGCTGCTTCGACAAGTGCGCGGTGACTGACGGCAGCCACTACATTTTGTAGGTAGACGATTGTTTGGCTCTGGCTGCGCGCAGCCAGCTGGCTGCTGTGTTCTAGCGCACGTTCTACTGGCTGCGGCAGCCAAGCAGCCATGGCTGCCTAATGCGCGGACGCCCATACACCACCATACGTTCTACTGGCTGCCGCAGCCTGGCTGCGCAGCCATGGCTGCCTAGTGCGCGGGCACCCTTAAGGTTTTTTTTAAAGGTTGTGAAAATGAAATGCTATTATTTTAATTGTTGAGTTGGAATTTAATATTTTTCATTGGAAGAGCAGACAACTTTTCAACTTTAACATTTCCCGGTATAGACGCTGAAAGTAGAACGCTTGGATTTGTTTCAAAAGTGATTCTGTTACTGAAATAAGATTTTAAAGCATTCCTGCAAATCAGCATTCCTGTTTTTTTAGGAACCATAGCCATTTTAGGTTTTTACATGCAGTTAAGCGCTGCAGTTGACTACCGCTTACATGAGATGCCCAGGTGCCTGTAACTATTACACATCAGCTTACAGTTCATTAATCAGTCCTGTGATTCCTACGAACTCCAGTTTCTTCAATTCCCTTTGGTTTCAGAATTTGTTTTCCCGAAAGGGTCGTTTCCTTGATTGCAACAGTGGTCCACTTTCAATGATAAAGCCAAGCGATGTCTCCGCTTTTTCAAATATAAATCTGCGAAGTTCTCTTGTTTGTTATTGCTAAGATATTTTCACATGTGCAATCAGGAAAAAGTTAAAAATTTGTCTTTTTTTCGAATATGAGGTCTGTGTCGGTTTTATCCAATACGTTCTGTGTCGGTTTTATCCAATACAGTTTTTGCATTTTCTCCCTCTGAAGTCTTTGGCCATCGGACGGTAATCGTGGGTCTGAATATGGCGTTATTCTCAAACAGCCCAAGGATGATTTTGGGCTTTTCAAGCCTTATAGAGGAGGAGAAGATTAAATTGCTAATTGGTTTAAATATCGGCAATTGATCAGTGTCGATGTTGTTGAGTTGTCGAAGTTGCAATTGAGAGTCACTGATTGTTTTCCATCCATTGTTATCGTCCAACTATAGCCTCCACTATTTCACCAGTCATATAGCCACCACCGCGAAGAAGGAGCCCGGTCCCTGAGCTCAGGATTTGAAGAAGAGGCGCATGTGGTCGGCAGGCTTGCAGGATCCCTACCTCTCCACCGGTAAGTGATATCTGTTCATAGCTTTTTGAAGAACTGGCTAATTTTGCCATTGCTTGATTTCCGAACCCGACACATTGAGTTATACGTATACACAACTCAATGACCCGACATTGGGCGGTACTATCATTTTGTGAAATAAAGGGCTCTGTATCTCCCAAGAAGTTTAACCTTTGCAGCGCCATCGAATTATATTAATAATCACAGAAAATTATATGAAGTGGGATTAAAAATGACAGGTTAGCAGATATCGAGATGGCATAGCCAAGCTAAAATAGCAATAGGCGGGTCAAGGCAACTGTCAAGGCACCAAGCTCCTTCCTATAGCGGAAAGGAGGATGGCCAAAAATGTATGGGACGCGTCTCCACCACTGATAACGACCAGACATATGTATGTCGTTGGAAAGCTCTTTTCATTTGTCATTTAATAGTATGGCGGTTAGTCTCAAATCATTGTGCGAATAAAGTTACAGCTAAAAGAAAAACCTGTGTCCCTAAATGAAAAATTGTCGCTTATCATTGGCCAGGTATGCGGAGCCACGCCAAGTCGCCAAGATAATGTTTCGCATCATCGTATTTTTTTTTTGCGGTAAGGAACCGCCAAAGTAACAATTGTGATACATTATGGTTGCATTATCAGTTTTAATATATGATGGTTGATTTATTATTCTGACACTAACTCGTAATAACGATGTTTTACTGCAATAAACGTTTTAGATACAACAATATAGGTTTTTGTTTTAGCTGTAACGTTTTCCCCACAATGAGTTGAGACTGACCGCCATTATTTCAAATGACAGCCATGAAAAGACCTTTTCAACGACGTATTTCCAGTCGTTATTGGTGGCGGGGACGTTTTGTCGCATCCACCTTTTCAACGAGAATACAAAGTGCCAGCAGACCATTACCAAAACGGACAGTAGACATCAGTGCAGTAGCAGGATCGGACTGTTAGAGAATAACAGACACCAATCAAGTTTGAGACCACCGACGAAGATGAAGAAAAACGACTTTAATAGAAAAACTGTTGTGCTATGAAGCATGTTAATGAGGTATAATAATTATAACATTGAGCAATAGTATTAAAATAAAATAAAATATCTCATTAACCTCCATGGATAATGATGGATTACTGTATATTATTATATAAATATAGAAGCTGCGTAGAAATAATTAGACATGCATGCAATTTCTAACGACTAAAAAAAATGGCTTCAATGAAAACTATCGCTCCAACTTTCTGGGACATCAAAAATATTTGCGCTGCAATTAAGGACAAATGAATCCTATCTACTTGAATGGGAAATTATGAAATTGATTGAAACACATAATTATATTATACCTTCAAGTTTACGCAAGACTGAAATGCAAAAATTAAAAAATAACATTAAAACATTCTCTTTATCATTTTAATCTGTCGCTTGTTTTTAATACTGTGCAAGAGCTATTTGTATGCTAAACTCGTCGAACTTATAACTGCGGTTATCTTCAAAGAATATTGTAAATGCATCGTTAAAGTGTTTATATAATCGTTTTTAGAAATCATGCTTTCCATGCTATATTCGTACGTGGCATAGTGTGATTAAAAGCGTTTTGCGTTCCGACAAACATCTAATTCACAACGCCGATAAGTTTTAAATTCTCTCATGCACACGCATAAAAATGAATATTCATCGAAATCTCTGGTTTTAGTCTTCGGAAATTTTGGAAGGATTGCTTTTTCCGGTTGCGGGGTGACCCGGAGCGAATGATGTTCGTTCTTTTACCTGTGTTGGAGCGCAGAGTGGACATTGTGGTTTGCGTGTGGATTTGCGACGGCACCGCTGCTGACGCACTGACTCTGCCTCCACGCGGCGCGACTGGCTCCCCGCGACCAACTGTCTACACACACACACGCGTTACATTTGATACCACGAATGCGACAAAATGGACCTGGCGGCCTATTCTTCAAAAATTGCTATGCTTGAAATTTGGTAATTTGTGCATAGCCCATGTAAATCAAATGGACCACAGACAAATTTAGCATGCAATTTTTTTCAGGAATTAACCTTCTATTTCTGCGTTTTCTGCTATTATTGGTGAAGTGATTTAAATAATAATAATAATAATAATTAAACGCTTTATTTGCTTTAACAAAACGGCGAGCTTATTGCCTAAAAGCAATATCTTACAGCTAACCTTAACCTAGTGGAATAACATGTTATGCGGTAAAAATAAACTAATAAATTAAATTTTAATCATTTAAATTCAGCAGGGAAACAAAACAATAAATTAAATTAATTAATTAATTAATTAATTAATTAATTAATAAATAAATTAATTAATTAAATGAGGTTTTACAATAAGACTATAGAGAGCGATATAGAATATTGGTAGTTATGTTGTTGCCCAATGTTAATTAGTAGCTGTCTGGCAATGAGATGAAAAAAACGAGGACACATTGATCAATTAATGGGATTCCTGATGAGGAGCTGTGGAAGAAAATGCATTAATTGCACCTTTATTCGTTTAAATATACTCCCAAGCCTTATAAATAGCATTTTATATATAATTACATTTTGTAATCACGAATTTTCACGAATTAATCAGAATCAGAGGGTCATCATTAAACCTACTGGACTCTTTTATGTCGAGTAGGTTTGAAATGACAATGAATGAAACTTTCAGGATTTCCGCAAGGGCCAATCTGTTTTCACTTTTGTTTGTGATTTTTTCTTAATGATATAAATAATAGTTTCGAAACATCTAATTACGTATTATATGAAGATGACTACATTTTTTTTCAAAGTAACTTCTTTCAACGAAGCTGCACAACTTCAAAATGAACTAGCCTTATTTCACATTTCATTTCATTAGGTTAACTTTTTTATGAAGGGTTTTGTAAAAAGTTTTGGAAGGCAAAAGAAAACCACCACATTATCTAGTCCCATCGTAACTGAAAATTCGAATGCCCAGGTATGCAATCATAGTCGTTTCCCAAGGGGAAAAAGAATTCAAAAGGTGTTGATGCCGCTTGAAATCAAAACAAATGAAAAATTTGTCAATACAGCAGATCCTCATACTTGGAGCTCTTCGTGGGCCGGATTAAAAAAAATAACATTACGCATTATAAAATGAGCCTGCCAAAACGACACAGTCGAGTCCTAGACTACTGTTAAAACATTAACACGAGAAAATTAAGGCGTCCGGGCTCATTCACACTAACGGTTTGAAAAAAATATACGCATAAACTATGTCAGAACTTCTATTGCTTTAATTAAAATGATTTGAATACATTGTGGAAATACTCTTTACTATGTAACAAAACTTAGAATCCGTAACTATGCAATTTTTGTACTATGGAACTGCCCGGATTAAGCAGTCTATTTTAACAGTCGACTCAATTCCTAAACCGCGAAATATTCTGTAAAATTGAGTCGACTGCAATGTGAGAATTTCGTTCCTCAAATCCTCATTAATATGAGTCGACTGCAAAGTGAGAGTTTCGTTCCTCAGATTCTCATATTGTGAGGGCGTCCACGTATCTATATAAATCGCAGGCTGCTACGGCCGACGTCCGCGGCTTCCCTACGTCGCGAATTCTGCGCCTAGTCTCGCAGGCGAGCCGGTTGCAGGATTTATATTATGGACTAGCGGTCGATAGATATATGAGCGGGAGTAAGTCACGATGGCTCTAAAAGTAGGGCCAAGCGCAGGTAACGGTGCGATTGGCTATCGTCATCGCCGTTTCATTGGAGCTTTTGGTACTTGAGCTAATCCTAGCGGAAGATGTTCATCCGGACGCCGAGGTAGGGAAGGAGCGGGACGGGTGGGTAACATTACCTGAGCGCTTGGGCGGCGGCCAGATCTGCAGCAGGTAGCGCAGCAGCGCGATGGGCTGGGCGTGGTCCAGCTCGGCCGCGCCGCCCGCCGCCTGCAGCATCAGCGGGGGCGCCAGCGCCGCCGCCAGGGCCGCCGGCGGCATCTGTCGACCCACAACGCACGTCCGCCGTTAAACTTCCTCTATAGCCCCTTCCAGAACAGCCTTCGCTGCCTCCATGACACCTTATTATCGGAAACTAGCGCTAAACAACTCAAAGAACCGCTTAATAAAGTCGGCCAATTCGGGGGCGATATAACGCCAAAAGGTGAAATTATGTTCGATAGCTCTAGATAGGCGTTACTTATATTTAGACTCTAGCGTCGAATGAAATCCTGTCTGCTATCCCGGAGGACAGAGGCAACGCTCTACGAGACGATCGTCGGACCGGCTTTAACTTACCTTTCGGAAACGTGGACTCGCACTGAAGCGAATGAAAATACGCTAGATGCCTTCGAATGCAAAATACTCTCGCGTGACTTCGGCGTCGTGCGGGAGGATGCCGCATGGAGAAGACGAACGAAAAAAACCTGTATAATTAGCACGTTGTAAGATACTCAAAAATCGGAAGGCATGCGGAAAGGCTGGAAAATAAACAGCCATTAAAACGCATTCTTTGTAGAAAACTCGAAGGGCATCATAAATTCGGATGACCGAAACTGCTCGATTCTGTGATTAAAGATAAAAAACAACATCTGAAAAACCACAGCCCAGGGTAGATGGAATGGAACATTCCCTACGAGATCGAGACTCATAATAAGTCACAGTGATAAGGATGATGACTCGGTTTTTTGTCACTTTTATCGAGTGTTTAGAACAGTGAAGCCTCCAAATGGTAGGGTAGTTTTCACTACTTTCCTGAAACAGCGAGTTTTTAGCATAGAAGTAATAAATTTACCTTATTTCTATCAGCTGCAGCAGCGACGAGTGCAAGGTGATCCAATAAAAACGATAAGGTGGCTCGAGATGCCCGAGGTACACTGTCCAATATGGACAACATCAGCTTTGCGTTGCCGCTCGGATCATCAGGCAAACATACGCCTAACAAACGAACAAAACTCACATAAATATCAATGCTTTTTGGAATTACCGACAATACGTAGCATCTTTTTTACCTAATGCATCTACAGTCATTTGGTATAAAAATTTGGTGAAAAGTGGTTGAGGTAGTTCTCTAAGATAGTCTTTGAGCACGCCAGTTATGACGTTGATATCGGGAACATTGTCGGGAGTCAATTCGACGTTCCTACTGTTCCTCTCGAAGGCCTCGCGTAGTATTCGTTTCTTTGTCGCTGAGCCACACAACCGATAGAGACCTACAAATAACAAAAAAAATAGTAATATATCCAAAAGTAAGTAATGTAAGTAAAGTAAATAGGTATATGTACTTAAAAAGTCAATTAATAGCGATTTTGTTATCTTTTTTATGAAAAACAAAATGAGAGTAAATACAACGTAAGTGCTGTCAGACCACATAAAACTGTATGAAATCGAAGACTATCGCGGTTATTTGACAAAGTAAAAAAGATAAAGTTTGTAGCACAGTTGCGTAGTGTCCAGAGTAGACTCTACCCTGTCAGTCTACTCTACTAAGCCTAGACTCTACTCTGTCTACCCTAGGCAACTACGGTTGCAACATCACCAAAATATCAGGTGCTACAAACTTCACGCGGTAAATTCGATTTATCTTATTTATAACAATCAAAGATGGCGAAAAATGCCTTGGCGCTCGTCAACAGATCATAACATTGCCAGATGCACTGCGAACCTTTTTGTCTCAGTGCATTTTTAGCAGCACTATATTTGGAAAAAGTATTAAAGAAATTTGTTTGTAGGGGGTGTTAGTGCACGAATACTGATATGTAATGATAGCTTATTCGATGAAGGCGACTTTCACCGCATATAATTGCATAAATATGGATATCGGCCGCCTGTGAATTGTCAAAACAGGAAAACCACCGATCGGTCGTATTGGCATTTCAGCGGTTTATGTATTATATTAAGCTATTGCATAGCTTTCATCGCAGGCCTAGGCCAGCGCGGCGACCGAATGAAGAAATTTCTTAACGAAAATTAATGATTTTAAACTGATAATTACGTCTAAACGAATACTGCTTACGATTCGAAAAAAAAATATGGTTAACAAGAACATTTTCCTAATATTCTTAGCTATGAATATTTTAGATTTTATTTATATTACATAGTGTTATTAATTTGTGGAATTAGGTCTAACCGAACACAAAAACGACTACTACGCAAATACTATCTGGCGTATTATTATGAAACCTGCACCATTTTAAAGATAATTTAATTATCTATCTTTTTATCTACGATTTTTTCGAATAATCTGGTTTTTTTTGCTTTATCGAATAAAAAAATTCGTGCGCGGCGCTCTATCGGAAGACGTTTAAATTATTCCGAATCATTTGCTTCCGCAGCCGCAAATGATTCGGAATAATTTCAACGTTTTCCGATAGAGCGCAGTTAACTGATATCAAAAAAATAAAATAAATAAATAATTATAATTTCATAGGTTGTTAAAAATGCTATGCAATAGCTTTACCGCGGCAGTCCTTGAGTGCCACACGTATTTTTTTTTGATTTATTTTATTTTTTAAATAGGGAGAGTGGGGTTGGTTGAAACACGGGGACAGTTGGAATAGCATCATTAATCACTATCACTTCCCTGCAGGCTGTTCCAACTGTTTATATGTGGATTTTTAGGACGGAAGTGTTTAATATTGTTACAGAATACCAGCAACAAGAATCTAGAAGACAGAGAATGGAACCATGCCGATCAAAAAGAATTTTACTCAAAACAAAGGGAAAAGGTTAAAATCTACCTTATCTACCCAAAACCAAAGAATAAATTTGCAACTTTAAAGAATAAACTTGCAACTTTAAAGAATAAACAGAAAAAAAAGAAGATTATTGCTTCGTCTGGTATGTTATGGTTATGTTCGATACGACAACAACAAATTTAGCAAAATGTATGGTTTATCGTTTTGGACCCATGCTAGGTGGGTTTTTGAACTCACACCCATGCTCGAATGCTCGATTGGAACGAAGACGTTTCAATATCCTCATAAGGAAGCTTCAATTGTCCTGGCTATCGGGACGGTAGGAACCCCCGAACATGTTGACTATGTTTATTAACCCCTAGAGCCCCAATTGGCCGATATCGGCCACAACACGATTCAGCGTGACGGCCCCGTTTTAATTTTATTTTAATTTAATTTGTTTTATTTTATTATGTTTTATTATGTTAATATGTTTTATTTTAATTATGGGTACAGTGGTTTAGCAGTAATTAATGTTTTGGTGAGACAGTGTCATAATTCAATTTTTTTACTAATTTTTACTAAAATTTTTTGGGACATCAACTTGTCAATCGGCTAAGGGGCCCGAGGCCTGAAGGGTTAATGTTACCTTCTAAATTAAGTTAGGTAAAATAAATCAATATAAATAACAGGGATTGCCTTGCTTCAACAGACAACTTCAAGGTGACAGTGCAGATACGTAATTGGCATCGTAGATATAAATGGGTTGTCGCGGACGATAATTACCCTTTTGCAATACCTGCAAATAATAACAATTTTATTGGAAAATCATTAGTGAGGTATTTTATTATTGCAGTATCGCATCTATACCTACGCTAGATCGATTGGTAATCACGGTATCGGGAAAAATGCATAGGAAAGTATGTATCGATACGGTAATGTTTGTTTACCGACCTATTTGTTTTTCTTTTTTTTTATATTCACGAAAGGTTTATTGCCAACTCCCTTTAGTCACAGTGAATTAACCATATATATAACGAGATATTTAATATAATTTTTGCAGTAATTTTGAAATCAAAGATCTATCGGGACCTCACCGATGATGTCGAGTCCGCGGCGCTCGATCTCCTCGACGCAGCGCTTGAGGATGAGGGGCACCTGGTGGGAGGGGCAGCGCGCCTCCCGCGCCTCGCGCGCCACCACGCCCTCCAGCTCCGCCCCGAACACGCCCCCCTTGCGGCCCGCGCGCCGGTACAGCGTGGCCGCGTCCGTGTGCCGCAGACGGATGTACAGGGTGCCTGCCGGACCGCAAACCGCTCTCGTCAAAATTAGACAATATTTTTATATATTCTAAGTACGCAATCGGGCATCGTGGACTATGCGACCGTTCTCTCGGATGGACCGGTTGCGAGATCTGCGAGTAAAAAGTCCCCACTTTACGGGAGTAAGTAACGATGTTTCCGAAGGACTGAGTGCGGATGCGCCTTTCGAAAATATATCTGAAGCGTCGCTCGAACTGGGTAAACCCTAAATAAGAACGGCGTCGGGACCGACGACGAGACATATTGCCCTCGACAAATACCATCAAAAAGACTATCGGAAAGAGGACCGATCCTCTTGCGGAAACCGCGGAAAGGAAGAAGGACCGCTCTACGCGTTTTGTGCGAGTGTAGCGCTTTAGCTAATTTAAGGCTAAAACTTACCCTTATCTGAATCCTAACGAACTGCACACGGCACTAAATTCTAACTTAAGGTTACTACTATGCCTTTATGGGGGAAGCAGAGTAGACTGCGGTGCGCGGACACCTGGGACTGCACGATGCACCTATTTAGAAGCCGGAGGCGACGGGCGGCGGTTACAATGTCGTATACCACTCCCAGAAAATACGAGGAAAAGCAAACCAACCATCAGGCTACTGTCCATCCCCAAGTTAACATCATAATTTTCATCATCGTCAAGATTAGTTAGAGCTCTTTATTTGTCATATTTCTTATGTTACAGAAATGAGAACAATTCGAACCAAGATGAGAGAAAGAAAATAATTACATAGCATTTGCGGCACTACACAAGCTATATTAATTATGCTCAATCTGAAATTTGTTTTATTATTCAATAGGCAGAAATGTTGGACTTCACTAGGCGATGCCGCTTTCCTCAAACTGACAGAAGAGCTGACCGTTAAAGTGGAAAAATGACAGAACATTCGTATCCTCTTTGTGGTTTATCGCCTCTGTATCCTCATCTATATGAACATCTGTATCTTCATCTGTTTATGGCCTCCGACAATATAACCATATCATCGGAGTATAAAAGTACATATAGTGGCTTACCACCAGGGAGATGTGAAAGGTTAGAAATCTCTGCTTGTTCTATGAAATCCTCATGAATGACATTCCGCTTTATTTCACCGAAAGGTTCTCTGCTCTATCAGCACACGGCTGTCCCCTTAGATAAGAGGGCAACAACTTGTCGTCCATCCCTGGTCAAAGCAGCGACTTTTTTCTCTTATTCCTTCTATTTTATTTTATTTTCATTTCTTAGGAAAACTCACAGCTAGTTAAACATATATAGGTACACATTGAGAAATAAGTGCTGAAGGCCAATTAAAAGTTTTCACACATAATAAAAAGATACAACAAGTGAATAAAAAACAACTATAACTAGATAGACGCTAATATTTCTAAGAAGAAAAGAACATATTGTTAAGTATAAGTTTCAAATTTCGAGAAGAGGTGTTGAATAGGTCAATATCAACTTCTCGCGCCAATACATTAAAACATCTACTCGCTCGTATGACATAAGAATTATTCTTATAATTCGTTTTTGCAGTGGGCACGTAAAGCAGGTTGGGATGCCTGAGACGCGCACCAGGGGTACGCACCAGGGGTACGTGACTTGAGTCAAGATTCTCCGCGCAAGCTGCACGATTCTGGAATGCGTTACTGAATAATGTCAAAACAGCCCCAAGCATAACCATGTTCAAGGCCCTGGCTTAAGGAGCACATCATACCATCCACCCTCCTCATCCTCCCCAGCGCCTCCCCTCCTTCCTGGATCCCTTTCTTTTGCTTCATTCTTTGCCTCTCAAGTTTTTGTTTAATTTTATTAATTTGTTTTTCTTATGTCATTGTCTTTTTTTCCGAAGTTCAGTTTACTTTATCATTTTAATATTTATTTTGTGTAGCCAATGCAAAACTTGTGATATACACTTTAGTCATAGATTAGCTGATAACTACTGTCGCAAGGCAATAAACTCACCTTATTTCTAGAGAATAAATAGTTTTATTATTATTAAATTCACATTTCCGAGCTTTAGAGTGTATTTCAAAATGGGGCACAAAACAAAGCCATGGCTGCCCGCTCGCTCACATACGATTTTAAACTGGCCACATAAAATGGGTCACTTTCATTTGACTCAAGAAATATCTTAATCGAGTGGCATCATATCTCTATCACTTTCACACTCCAAGTTTGAATCTTAAACAGAGAGCATGTTTGAATCTTAAAGCAATAGAGAACGTCATCTCACATTTTTATAACGATTTGAGAATCACCCCATTCTGTGGTCTCATTTTGCCAAAATAATCTGTTACAATCTAGTACAATCTCATATTATAAAAATTTGAATATCCAGGTCAAGTGGAGGTGGTGGCTGTGCATCACCTTTCGTTTATAAATGAGATATGACAGTTTTCTCACCTCTAGGTTCAATTTTTAAAGCTAGTTGATGCACAGGACTCTGCTGCAGTAGTTGAACTAGGTTGATAGCACCGCGGTAGCAGAGTTTATGCCTATGCTGCGGATCCCAGGAGTAAACGAGCAGATCCAGCTGCCTATTATCTACGAGATCCAGCTCGAATGATTCGTCCCAGTCAAACTGGAGTTCGCCTGTCCGCACCTTTACAAGAAAAAAATAAAAAAATAAAAAATGACAGGGTGTGTATCTATCTCCATGGCATGTTGCCATGGGGAATCACAAAAAAAAAGATTACGTGTTTATATCCATGGCATGCTCTCCATGGTATTGTTTGTTTTATTAAATTGGACTGAATGGTGTAATGTATTGGGACATTTTAGAATGGGCCGGGAAACAATGTGTAAAACGTATGACATGTCATGACATGTATGACAACTGGCGACTATTGTTTATATACGGAATATAATTATTAGTTGCTATATACCAGTTATATCCCGTATATAATCCAATATATTAATAATTACGCTGTAGATCCGAAAGAACATTTTTATTTGACGTCTAAGGACATACGTTTTACACACACATTGTTTTCTAGCCCAGTCTAAACTGTCCCAATACATTACACAAAATTATGCAGCACAAATATATTATAGAACAATGTGAATATTTATTTAATTTGATGACTTACGACAGTCCTAGCTTTATGCACACGGTCGCACTCGAGTACGCAGTAGAGATCCCTAACTTGGCTATGGCCGGCCATAGAGGAAGGGCCGGTAGGAGTGTTGGCCGCCGACCCGTGAGCGCGCAGCCCCCTGCCAGCCAATAAATGCAACCAGAGCAGTCCGTGCACGCCTTGTCCCTGACCAGCATCCGACAGAGAGAGGCCAGATAATCCTCCTACAGACGCTGATGTACCGAGCGATGGTTTATCCAGTTTGTACTTTGAGAATTCTGAAATATAAAGGAAAACAGTGACATTAAAGTTTTTAGGGTTCCTTACCAAAGCGTACAAAAGGAACCCATTGGTGAGACTCCATCATCTGTCCGTCTCTATGGATGTATGTTACTTTTGGTTATCTCGGCCAGATCTTACTTCTGTTTATGTAGAGAGAAACATAGTGACAAACGACTACACTAGGACTCGAAAAAGGAAAACCAAACCAAGTAGTAGACTTTACTGAAAATTACTGACTGAATTGTAAATGAAAAAACTGATCAGAGGTTCCTTCCAAAGAGGATCTTGCATCTTTTCACAAATTGACTAGAATAAAAGTTTCAGATGTCTGTTGATAGTATTTAATTGTATAAGAGCTTATACACTCTTTTATAGAAATGTATAGGTTTGAGTAGAAATTTCTTTCAAAAAATTATACTTGAAAATGTTACAAAACATTGCATTTTCTGCAGGTTTAAAGTTCAACTTTTTTGTAAAATACACTTGGTACAAATACAAAAACAAAATATATTTGGACAAATACATTTTACACTTAACGCAACTGACAAAATATGTTAATCTAAAACAATCCGGAAAATGACATTTTGACCGTGAATGTTTATGAATGAAATGAAATGAATGAAATGAAATGAAAATCTCTTTATTGCACAATAAAATAAGGTACAATGGCGGACTTATTGCTACACTACAGCAATATCTTCCAGTCAACCAACATGCTGGTGTGAAAAGAAGAGTAGGCAACAAATTATAGCCTAAAATTAAATTTGAAATTATAGCATATAATATACATTGCGTGTGTATCTAAAGTAAAATGTAAATATATAAATAAATTTTTGAGTTTGACATATTATATGTATGTATATGTATATACATACATATTTTGATATATTAACAAATAAATAAATAAATAAATAAGTAAATAAATAAACTGCCAAAACAAGGTAAGGAAAGGGAGGGGATAACGGAAAGGTTAGAATTTATGATTAATATTTATTGTGAAAGGAAGTGCTTTTTCAATGATTGCTTAAAGGTGAACAGCGAGCTAGCGCCTCGAATAGTTAAAGGAAGCTGATTCCACAGTCGAGCTGCATGTACGGAGAAGGAGTAGGAAAAAAAAAAGAGTGGTATTGTGTTTTGGGATACGTAGGATATTATTCTGATATTAGATGAATGATCATTCCATTCTATTATGTGAACATGGTTTAAGATCCCATCGTAAATTTAAGTACCTATCAGTTATTTAATCAAATTGTGATTTAAATGGAAGTTTAAACATAGGGCCATAACATGCCGCAGGGTTGACTAGCAAAAAGCAAAATTGCTAAATATAATACAAATTGCACCTATTTGTTTGAAAGGCAAATGAAATGTTATCATAAAGAGACCGATCTAAACAACTGGAAAAAAATAGGTTGCATAAATGCATGTATCCTTATCTATTGCACAGAGTAGCGTGCACAGTCCTCAATCTCTACCTCAATTAAATGCTGAAAACCCCCAGTTGTGACAAGTTTTATGCAAGCAACATTATTCCTCCTCGTTGAGCGAGACAGCAGTTTCAATTTGGTGTTAAAATCAAGTGAATACATGATAGATGCATTAAGCGATGAAAAATAACCTGTTTGCACCTGGCAACATAGGGGGGTCAAGTGTGACAGGTTGAGGGGTTGCAACCTATTTTTTCCAGCTCGTTAGATCGTTTTTATTATAATAACACTTCATTGATCTTCCAAAAAAATAGGTGCAATGTGTATTATATTTAGCATTTTTTTTTGTACTCGTGACAAGATTTTGCTAGGCAACCCATTTAAATTACATTTTGATTAAATAACTGATAGGTGCACAAATTTACGGTGGGATCTTATACTAACAGCTTCTTTCAATCTAATTGCAGCATGTGGCACCGGCTTAAGAGAAGTCTTAGATTTCCCAGGTTAAGAACAGCATTTTCTTGGTTTGTATCTGTATACGTTTCGATATTGTCTTTTGCGTTTCCTTGACTAAGCAAGACGGATGCAGTATCCCATTTAAATTCAAAATAATCCTTGTATTTTTTGCGGATGTTGAGCTTGCAACAGAAGCTAAGTAAAGTAGAATCATTGATTATATGTGGTATTAGATTTCTCAATGTTATAGTACATTTTGGAAATCTTTCTGCGCCAGCGACATGCAGGTGGCGCTGATAGCATTTTACGGCGAAGCTAATAGTAATTTATTGGCCATCTATAATAACATTGATAATTTTTATTATTATAAAAACCCAATGATTTAACCAATAACAATAATATCATTAATGTATTAGTGCCATCTACCACATTTATATATAGGCTACTACATCACAGAAATATTACAGAGAGATAGAATGCCATATATAAGTATAATCTTAAAGTGTGTAATTATTATGTATTGAAACCTATATACCAATTTTAAAATATATTAAAATTTGACATATTTATGTAAATAATATTAAAATATGAATACCTAGCTATCATTTAAAAATTTGTTTGTTATTATATTATTATTTTATTTCGAGATATGATACCATATAGGCGTGTTTAGAGTGCCATACGCCGCCATACTGTTATACCGCAAACACCGCCATATTGAACCCAAAAGAAAATTAATCAAAGTTTGAAACTAAGTGTCATCTAGCAGTTACGTTTCGTATTAAAATCCTAGCTGCCAAATCGTAATACTGCATTGAGCAATATACTCGTAATACGTTAGGTAATCAATGGTAGAATCAATCCGTGCCAACCTCGGTTATTTATACAATCTTAATTATAGAAATATCTCACCATTAGGATTGATATCGACTTGTCTATGCGGCGTATGCGGAGTGTGTGGAGTATGAGGCGTGTGTGGCGACCGTCCCGGATCCATTCCCAACTCTAACAATTGCCTGACTCTCCGCGCCGAAGGGGACGACGTGAGTCCCTGCAGAGCGGTCAGTCCTGAGATTCCCGTCATACTCGTTAGGCCGGTCAGCCCCGTTAGCCCGGTTAGGCCGGAAGAGCCTGTAAGACCTGTAAAAGAAAACATCTATAAGAAAGACCTTTGATCCTGGATTGTGCCGATCTAATTTGATTCACCAATGACCAACTGAGTAGTCATTGGTATATCATGTGGTGGATTTCTGGAATCATTCTCGACTTCTTATTCTTGGATCTCATTTTCCGGCTATCTTCCCAGATGTATAATGAGATACAATATGTTGTAACGTTCTGGATGTTGTATGATAAGGATAAAGTATTTGAGTTTGCGGATCTTTAATGTCTTCCATAATTCTGTGTTTTTGCTCAAACACTTTAAAATTCATTCTTTACTGCGTCAATTAACTTGATACGCCGCAGTATCCTCCGATAGACGCGCATGTCAAAAGTTTCATGTTTTCTCAGCAATGTGACCGTTAGTGTCCAGCTATCAACTTCATAGAAGCAATATGTAGCATCTAATAAAACGGATCTTGAGGTTTCGGCTGATGTTTCTCCCGCATATACCTTTTTGAGCTTAAAGAAAGTAGCTCTAGCTTTTTCGATGTGTATTTTAATCATCTTGTTGTCATTTGAATAGCAACCGAGGAAAACGATACTCAGACCTGTCATGACAAAGTCCTTGCTGTTATTCGCGAGGTAATTAGTATCTTGAGAGGTTTGACAGTACCCTCCAAAACTCCATTACAGTTCATGCGGGATGGCTTAAAAGGCAAAAAACATTCCACTCAAATCTCTCTCTAATAATCGGGAAACCTTCAGACTGAATTCTGGAAGTCGATTAGGAATCTAAGCGGTATCATTTTCCCAAAAATCTCGGATTTACAGCCCTCTGTCAAATAGCTCTTTACGCCTTATCTTGGATGATGACTCTTATTGTAGAATAACATTTCCTTGGGAATCATTATATTCCCAAAGACCACAAGTACAAACTGATAATTGATCTTCACTGTTTATCTTCACGGTCCCCTTTAGGAACTCTGCTTGCGACTCGTCGTACAGTCGTAGACAAGTTGGGATCGGTGGTTCCAGTCTGGGGGGACGCCTCAGGCAGAACTGGGGGGTTTGCGAATCGTTCGGCATTAGCCAATCGACTCTGCACTCCAGCGAATTATCAGGGGAGTCTGAAAACATACGTTTCCTAAGCAGAGGGGGTAGTTGTCGAGCTGACGTCATCTATCCTTAGAAACGATCCGTTGGTCACCTGATCCCGTCTCATGGTGACGAGTAAAGGGCCCCTCAGTCTGCGATAAATTCGAACTGAATTACCGTTGACATCAGGTAGAGGCCGCGCAAACGACCTGAATCTGTGACCAGATTGGAGGATGGAGAAATTCGTCCAAATCTGGTAGTAAGGGAGCGAGGTTTGCCCGCTGCTCCGCACGGTCTGTGCACCGTGCGGCGCAAGCCAATCGATTGTGCTCTCCGACTAACAGTCGGGGGAGTCTGGGAACTGTATTGTTTCGTATAGAGCGGGGGTGGTTGCGTACCTTACGGCGACTGCTCTTGAAATGACCATTGGCCATCCGATCCCGGTTCAGAGCCGGGCAAAGGACGCCTTGGTCCGCGATAGATTCGGTATACTCCGTTTCACCGCTTCGTAAGGGAGAGGCCCGCGCAAGCGACCTCGAACTCGGAACCAATCGAGAGACCGGAGAAATCTGGTCACAATTGGAAGTAAGGGCGCGAGTTTCTCAAGCCGCTGGGAAGTAATTCCTGGCTTTCTCGCGGTAAGGAGTTGGTCTCTTACGGGTTGTGGCGTAGCTAGACGTCGGATCTACGTCGCATCTACAAAGTCTTCTACGCTCACTGCAGGTCGATAGAACGACTAATCGCTAAAACGTCCTGTGGTGACGGGCTTGCCCGTTGTAGTTGACAACTCAATATATGCTCCTCTCGGGGAGTTAATGGGCCCTTGCTAAGTTGGCCACCAAGACCCATTCTGTTCAGGGTTGGTCACACTCTAGTGTCAACACCTATCCGACGGCCTCCACGCATGAAGTGCGAGCCTGGGTAGGACTCTAGCCTTATGGCTAGTTTCCCCTAGGAATCAACCTTCTGGCGCTCCTGGACGGTCTGCGCACCGTGCGGCGTAAGCCAATCGACAGTACACTCTGACTAACAGTCG
Organism: Micropterix aruncella; assembly: GCA_944548615.1. Classification (NCBI taxonomy): domain Eukaryota; kingdom Metazoa; phylum Arthropoda; class Insecta; order Lepidoptera; family Micropterigidae; genus Micropterix; species Micropterix aruncella. The sequence continues at coordinate 19,671,656 of OX155956.1, forward strand.
GGGGATTCTGTAAGCACTACTGTTTCCTATAGAGCAGGGGTGGTTGTGGACCTTACGGCGACTGCTCTTGAAATGACCATCGGCTATCCGATCCTGGGTGAACAGCCGGGCAAAGGACGCCGTGGTCCGCGATAGATTCGGTAAACACCGCTTCACCGCTTCGTAAGGGAGAGGACTTGGTGTGACAGACAGCCCTCTATGCAGAGGATGCATGGAGGAAGAAGAAACGCCACAGCATGTGCTCATGGAATGCAGGAGCGTGGCAGAGCAACGGGCAAGAATACTACAATCTCCAGCATCTCTCCCGGAGGCCTGTAGCAACCCAAACAGGCTGCTAACCTTCTGGGACAGCCTGGGTTGGCTGGAGTAACATAAATGGAAACATGAGCCACGCACAACGGCCCAATCAAGAGGCCAAGTGCGGGAAAAAGCCCAGTCAAACTAACTAACTAACTAAGGGAGAGGACTGTGCAAGCGACCTCGAACTCGTAACCAATTGAGAGACCGGAGTAATCTGATCACAAATGGAAGTAAGGGCGTGAGTGTAGGCCCGCCGGGTAACACTCCTGGCTATCTCGCGGTTAAGGCGTTGGCCTCTTACGGGCTTGTGGCGTAGTTAGATGGTGGACTGTTTTGTCCTCAAGTCTTCTGCGCACACTCCAGGGAGATAGAACGACTAATTGTTAAAACTTCCTAAGGTGATGGGCTCGCCCGCTGTAGTCGACAACCCAAGTTGCTCCTCTCGGTAAGGCATTGGACTCTTACGGGCTGCGGGCGTAGTTTGACTGTGGATTGTGCTGTCCGCGGTCTTTTACGTTCACTTCATGGGAGACAGTATGGCTCGATGTCGTCATAACTCCCTGGTTCGCCACTTAAATCGACAACCGTCAATGTTCACCTTGACGCGGTAGAAGTTGGCGCTCTTGGTTTGTCAGCCAAATCTCCGTTTCACCACTTTAAAGATTTCGGTCTCTCTAGGAAAATAATCAACTCCTTCGAAAAAAAAATCTAAAACTGCAATTTCTGCATCTCAAATTGTATAGCTTCGAAGGGGGCGTAAGTGTGTGGTAAGGTAAACACTCCTAACCTACCACAGCCGGTTATTATTTCCGGCTCCACCACTCAAAAAGTGTAATATTATGGTTGGTGAATTTCATGGCGGCTTCGTTTGTATTTATTAATTATTGATGGTGTATTTATGGTGTTCAGCTTCAACCCATATTAGTCACAGTCTTGAGTGTCTACTCACCAGATATGTGGTGTGTGGAAAGTGAGCGAGAAGGCATCGCTATGTGTGCGGCAGAATTTGCTCTAGGGAAGTGTCTATCGAGGGTAGCAGTCAATCCTCCGGAACGACCACCATAGCCGCCATACGGAGATCCCATCAGTCCTTGCTCCGCCTAAAAACAACAAAAGGGTACAATTATGAAATCTAAGCTGGCAGGTGTATCTGCAAAAAGAAAGGCCATTGCACTGTACTACAGTATTCATATAAAAGTGAGAATGAGTGAATTATAGTTAGGTTTTATTAAATGTTATTTATTTTTCAACATTGTACCATCACCTCTTAGGCTAATACGAAAACCTCTAAAATTAGTGATACAATTGCGGAAACACCTGTATAAATCTAACATTTAATTACTACTGTGTAAATTCAGAAAGTCAAAACTGATTTCTTGTCATGAGTTTAAGACGGCTGGAGGCCTGACCACAAAAGCCGCTTAAATTTTGACATAATATTAAATAAAAGCATACATTTTTGAGGGCATCGTGAATGTTTTCAGCACTATAGGTGTATCGGGGTCTGGTGGTCCTCATTCCGAGAGAAGACATGGGTGTGGTACCGGCTCCGCGAAGTTGTTCGTAGATTGCTGACGTTGAAGGGGCGCGAGACGGCCACGATCGGAAGTCATCAGATGTTAAAGCTGAAAACAAACAATTACAAATCATTCATAGGACCTGTTCTTCAGGGTAACAGAATAGACATTAAATGGGTGCAGTCTGGTGCAGATTTGAGGGCCATACAAAAAATTGTGGTGTCACTTTGTATCTAAACATGCTATCGTCAAAAATATCATCATTATCATCATTAGCGCTTTGTCAAGAATCATCTTCCATTGCACCCTATCCTGGGGTTTTGCTTTCCGGTTGTTCACTCCAGGTCATTTAGATCTTTAACCACAGAATCAAGCCATTGCGGTTTTGTTCATCCGACTTTACGATGCCTCTTAGATTTTCCATAAAAAATGCATTTTAACGGTTGTTCATTTTCCATCCTTTCCACATTGTAGCATTGCCAGATGTTCGTGCGGTTTTCGACCGGATAGTCCGTTTTCAGTCTATCCGGTATTCCGTCTGTCCGGTCAAGAAAATCTTGGTAAACCAGATGATAAAACATCATGTAAAATCTGGCACTTGTGCATGGGCCGACAACCCACAAGTAGAACTAGGATTCTTAATAAGGGCTGCAGTATGTGTGTAGTATTCGTATATATAATTCTTTTATGAAACGAATCTTTGGCGTCATCGTTGTATGGGCAGACAAAAGAAACTGTCTCTGAATTGGCGTTTTCTTGAATGTAAGTGACAGTTGCACTGAATTCAAAGATGCCATCTCAGGCAATAAACCTTTATCAAAAGCAATAGCATGGAATGCTATATAAAAAAATAGATATCTTATTAATTTAGCAATCGATGCCAATTAGCAGAAAATTTGTTACAAACTTTAAGTTTTCGAGTGACTTTCAGTAAATTTATCAGTTAATGAAAAAAAACAAACATCCGGTTCTTTTTTCAACACATCTAGCAACCCTATCCACATGCCTTAACAACATGAGCCTCTCGATTTTCAGGAATCTAACAACAAGCAAAAATCATAATGACACTGAAGGACAATTTCGCATTGAAAGACATTTTGCACTTGCAAAAGCATTTTCATCTGCTATGGCATCTGCCATGTTTCTAAAGCGTAAGTTAGGACTGGTCTGATGTCTTGTAGAGGCTTTCCTTCGTCCTCGAAGATAGCAGATGGGATTTCATTTGAGACTAAAGTTCGAAGTAACACCTGTTTGCAGCCATTAAATGTACTTTCACCTCTTCACTGGTGTTGCTGTCGCTGGTAATTATTGAGCCGAGGTATGTGAATTTGTAAACAGATTCAAACGTATAGAAACCAATAAAAAAAGTAGGGCTGGATTCACTATTTCCACGTGGGTAGCTATATATTTAGTTATCACTTGATCTATCTTTAGGCTAATTTTATGCCTTCTCTACATGTTGTCCAGCATGCTAACACAGGTATAAGCCAGGAATTTGTGAGTCCACATGCTGGAAGGTCGTTCAGTTTGTGTCGTTAAACTGACATTTCCGCATTTTGCCTTCAGGCCAAATGCGGAAATCAAAGCGTGCATCAAAAATGGATGTCGAGCTGGTTTTCTTGTGCTAACTATGGATAATCAGCTTTTCGCAGAACGATCGAGTGAATTTGATAACTTCATTCGCATGTCACTGAGTGATTTTGAGTTTTGAATATAGAACATATCCCCAAAAGTTGGCCAACGTCTGGATGCGATAACAAACTTTGCGTCAACGCCTTTTGATTTGTGTTGAAAAACCGACAACACTGCGGAGGATCTCACGCCAATGTATAGGCCAACTCCACAATACCTACCAAGGCGATCAATAACCCCTCTCTACCTGTTGGTCATAAGCATTGGCCAGAGCCATTGGCACATATATTGGCCAACATGATGAAGAGCCTTTATTGCATTGTCCAATGCTAAAAATTCCGTGATGGCCTGTGGACAGCGTGTAATATATCAATATAAGCAATTTTAATTTTACCAACTTGTTGAAGATGTTGCCGGTATTATCATTATCAGAGTTACATAATATTGCCTTCTCAAGAGACAGATTGTCATGTTTTCAAAAATAGGTGTACATTTATTATGACAACCTCTAGAGTACCCCCATCAAACAGCAAAATGAACAGGTGGAGAGATGGAAACATTACCGAATGGAAACATTAGATAGGGGTGGTTTGGAAGGGGGGAGTTGGGTGGGAGGAGTTGGTGGAGGGATGGGGGGGGGGGGGGGGAGGTTGAACCTGTCTATATCTGTCTGGGAAGAAGAAGACAAAAAAGGAGAAGACTTACGTCTGCCAGTCCTCGATGCTAGTGGAGGCATCTCAGGTGCGGAGAGTGCCCCATCCAAATCGTCCTGCAGATATGACGGAAGACCCGGACGGTCAGTCATGGTTCCATACCGCTTACCCATCGCCATCCTTTGGAAGAAATTCACATTTTTATACAAACGAATCAAAAGAAATGTCATCACCCTAAGTGGAATAAAAAGCATTACAGTGGAGTGGGGGATCTTAGTGATCAGGGCGGCCGTTCTGTTAGTTTTTAAAATTATTTTTGTCAGTTTAACCCTTCAAGCCCCGCGACTTCTATATCGAAGTCAACTGAACGCGTCCAGGAAAAGTGATTTGATTGGGTTTTTTGTGTCATTCCATATTCAGTTGTATTTTATTTAAATGCACGATGATATTTGTATCATCGTGCATTTAAATAAAATACAACTGAATACGGAATGACACAAAAAACCCAATCAAATCACTTTTCCTGGACGCGTTCAGTTGACTTCGATATCGAAGTCGCGGGGCTTGAAGGGTTAAGATAGATCTAAGTCGGACATTTTTATTTTATTATGAATATTCATTCAGAATAATAGAAAACATTATAACTTACTACTAATTCATTGCCTAAAACAAATTATAACTTCCTTAAACCGTTGAGTATGATACGACCAAATCTGGTTCTGAAACAATTATCCGTTGAGTATGATACGACCAGATCTGGTTCCGCGTTTTTTTCACTTCTTTGACGTTCTCATATTTATTCATAATTATCTAATTGTTTTACAAAATGATATTTCAATATTCTATATTCGAAATTTCAATGCAATCATTGTGCAGTTGTTCTTTTTATGATTGGTGTAGTAGTTTCGTAGTTATAGTACTTTAAGTCGATGTCGCCGAAAATCCTGCAAAAGAGACAGATGCATCCATGAAAATACCCATTTACTCCAAGGGTTAATCTACGAACAATAATATTACCAAAAGATTTTTGATCGATAGAAACAATATCGTAGCTCTGTGAAACCTCGTACGTGCCAACAAGCAAACTTTTCGAGGCATGGACATAACTGAATAACTTCGTTCACGAGATATCTTTTTTAGTTGTGTAAATAAGACAAAAAAAAAATACTTTACTGTACTGACGATTAAAACTGTCAAAGAGTTAAGTTGTTTGCGAGGAATCTCTACTAAGCGAGTAAGAGGTATCACCGGACAAAATCATCAAATCATGATTACAAGATGCCACTGCAATGAGAATTACAAGAAAACTAAGCAATTTCAGCCCTCAGTACATGGACATAATCATTCGGAGCATGACTTTACACCAATAACAATAATAAAAGTAAATTCAATTTTTCGCCATGTACGAGGTCTCACATATAAATCGAAAATATAACCATAATAATATCCATAAATTTACTGGGATTAGCTGTAAATATTGAAATAAAAGTGCAGGTCTACCACTTGCGTAGTATTCAAATATTTTGTAATTTTTCCTTAAACAAAGGTTCAATCTCGTTTAAGGAAAAATTACCAAGTCTAAGTAAATATGACTAAGTCCATGTGTCATGTCCCAAAGTCTAAGTAAATATGACTAAGTCCATGTGTCATGTCCCCAAGTCTAAGTAAATATGACTAAGTCTGCAAGTGTGTATGGACATAGGTAAAAGTAGATGGAGATGATTTTCAGGTCTTGAGCATATTGTCTTGTACAGAATAGGATTTTAAGGTGTTCGGTCACAAAAATTTGGCCTTGTTCCTCGTTTTTCAGGATACCGCTAATATAATGTTTTTTTCTGGTTGGTACCAAATCTCCTTAGCAAGGCTCTGGTAAGTCTATTGACAGGGATTCATACCTTGTTGAAGCTCTAATGTCTCTTGGTAATGAGTTAAATTTGTTGGTCATATCCGTTCCTGCCATTGTGGTTGTCCTCGATAAAGTATTCATCGTCGACGAAGGTTGATTTCTGAAACAATAATGCGTAAAACAATACAATATCTTATAGGCAAGACGAGCGCTAAGATGGGAAGCATTTGAGAAGATAGCACTCACCTGTAGTTATAGTAATAGGAAGAAGGTGATCTGTTAGTACAGGTAGCTTCGGTGTCGGAAGAATAGTCAAGGCTGCGATGCCTTCTACCGGGTGCAGGCACGGGAGGTCCCAGGGGAGCGGGCAGGGTACTGCCCATGGGTCCGTACTTCAAACCCGTGCTGTTTCGCATCTCAGGTCCGGTCGTAGCGTATCGCTGGTTATACCGCGACAGCGTCGAGCCTGCAATCGAAATCATCGTACCTACAATAGGAAAAGCAATTATACTATCATACAAACAATGTTTTATTGAAAAATACTACTGGAGAATGCGTTCTTCGTTTCTAATCTAGGAAGTAGAAGTTTTTTATTGCTAACCCTGAAACTGTCGATGCGCTTACAAAGAAGTATTTTGAACATAAAAAGGCTCTGATTCAAAGATTTAAGATTTAATCTGTGCAATGTGCTGAGCGTACCGGTGAGTGCAGACATTCACCAGACTTATGGTAATCGTGCGTTATAAAAAAACTACCCTCTTTGTTGGGGATACAGTTCAGGATAACAGAATGGGTCGATGCTTGATTTATCCTTGGAGTATATATTGAAAATTTAGCAAAGATGTCAGATATGCAAAGTATTTGGTTCTAGAAAGACACTGTGGGCACTTTTGAAGGGAATTAATATTCTCACCGTTGCTTGTCAGTTTATTTTTGGAAATATAATTTATGTCCCTAAATATCTGAACCTGTTCACTAAATTCAGTGACGGCGATAAGAACTTCTTTTATGGGATAATGCATACATTTGTGTAACAGAATTCCTCTCTAAATTCTAAGGTTGCCAGTAAAACAATTTAAGCATCATATTAAAGACCTACTTTGTAAAAAACCATACTATAAGATTAACAGCTACTTAAATGTTAAAGATACTTATTGTTAATAAAACTAGTTTTTCAGATTCATTTTGCGATTTTTTTGTTTTCATACTTATTTTTCTGTTTTTTTCTTACTTTATTTTATCTGTTTCATACGTTCCAACGGACTTGAAAATGGATTATATATTGGTAATAATAGTATGAAAAAGTAGTCATTTGGTTTTTTCGACAGTTCTTTCGAGTGGAGCTCATAGGATCTGTCTGTTATTTTTTATTTATAAAATATTGTACTATTAGTGTATGTTGGCATTCAGCAAAATGTAAATACATTGAATAAAAACTTTTTATTTTGATTTTGTCTGCAAGGAGTAAGAAAAAGTAAGAAAATATCTGATAAACTTGCGGCTAAAATAGTAACTGATCTGAAAATTTTAAACCTTTTATGTATGTAATATAATTACAATGTTAAATTGTAATGAATCGTGTATCATGAAGTATATCCACCTATTCATTTCTAGACACCAATTATTTCTAAACAGTGGTGCAGTCTGCTACAACGGGCGAACCCGTCAACTCAGGAAGGTATAACGATCTATAATCGTTCTTTTAATCTGGGCTGAGCGTAGAGACTTGGGGACGAAACGATCCACCAACTACCTCCGCTAACTAGCCCGTGAGAGTCCAACCCTTACCGCCCGGCAATAGGTAGTTAACCCAGCGGGCTGTTTAAGCACCCTCGCTTCGAGCTATGGCCAGATTCCTTCGAGGTTGCTTGCGCAGTCCTCTGCCTAATGAAAGCGGTAATTCAGTTTGAATTTATGGCAGACGATGGTGTTCATTGCCCGTCTCTTCACTCGGGATCGGTGCCCAATTGGTCGTCTCAAGAGCAGCTGCCATTAGGTAAACAGCTACCCCCGCTCCATAGAAAACAAAGTCGTTTCCAGACACCCCCAGTTATCGGTCGGAGTGCACGATCGATTGGCTGACACCGCACAGTGCGCAAACCGTCCAGGTAAGACCAATTCCCAGTCCCAAAGACCAATTCCCACGGGAAACTGACCCACCTTAATTACTGTTTCCCTTACAATTGACTTAATTGCAGGGGGAACAGAGTCCTTACCGGGCTTGAACTTCTGCTTGGAGGTTACCGGATGGGTGCTGACCCACGAGTTAGGCCGACCCAAAACGAAGCGGGTTATAGTGGGCCAACTGCACAAGATCCATTAGTACCCACCTATCTAAACAGTAAAAAATTCCAAAACCTCATTTATTTAAAAATGAAATAATGAAATTAACGAACCTGATTTTAAGCTTGACCTGAGTAGAGAATGCCGCCCAGAAAAATCTGAAAGCTCGGACCGCGGGAGCTGTTGATCGGATCCGGACCGGGGTAATGATCGTTGTCCCGGAGAGAACCTGAAGGTGAAAATGACTTAATAAAAATAAAAATTTGTCCGGTCGTATGTACTCCCTGCTAAGCTATGCAGTTTATCTTTCTTTTATCAAGAGTAAATAAAATGAGGACAAACCTTGAGGATTGTGTCGTTCCACCTGAGGGCCGCCTTCCAACCGGTGGTCCACCTAGAGGGCTGCCGTAAAATGAATGAACCTTTTCCGCCAAGCTCTCTAGAGTCTTTGGGTAACCTCTCTCGTAGGGTTGGAAGTGCTGGATGGACGACTTTGGCTGCTCTGTTATTACCGGCGGAGGGGGTTGATAACTGATAAAGACAAAATAGGTATTTATAGCAGGAAATAAATTTTGTGCTCTGGTTTAACTCCCTTTTAGTAAGGGTCATTCATTTTCTACATGGTAAAATTTTCTTTCTCTTCTGCATCAACCTTACCAAAGATATCAAAGACTATTGCGGTTATTTAACATGTTTTAAAATAATTAAAGGACTTTACCGCGTGAAGTTGGTGGCAGCTGACATCTCGGCATTGTTACAAACGGTGATTACAAGTGACAATGGTGATTACAAGAATGCCAAAACGACAAGTGCCACCGATTTTACACATTAAAATTCGTTTTTAATAATTTATCTTACCAACATTTCTTGTAAAGGATAATTTATATGCATATAAAAATGGAGTGCGCGTTTCATTTGTGTGCAAAGGTTTTACAAACTATGATACTTTCTTTTGTTTCCAAGTTCTATAACTATGCCGAAATCAGTTTGCACGACCGAAAATGCAATGAATGAGACCGGAGTAAGACACGATTTAAATACGCTGAGGAAATTCATTGCACAATTCAAGTGGAGATGGGTTGGACTCATTGCCAGAATGGATCATAATCAGTGGACCACTAAAATACTCGAATGGACGACTTCTGAATATGAAACCCTGAGGCCGTCCAACTCTACGTTTGGTGGATGATGTCAGAAGTCACGAAGGATGATACTAGATTAGCGTTGCCATAATAGTTTAGGGACTGACCGGGACACAAATCAAAACTCAAGAAAAGTAATGTTCAGAGTGCTCCACGCTGGGTGAGAATGCTTTTCGTAGTAGTTGGTAGGTAATAAGAAAAACATAAATAAAAAGACATAGATTTCAATTCAACAGAAACAATATTGTTTTCATTATATTTTGCATTTAACTGTTCAAAAAGATTCAACTGTTTTTATATTTTTATGTCTTTTTGTCCAGCTTCAAGAGCTCATACCATATTTCACTATAACATATTTGAAAATTTCGGAACAAGTCATGTTGAAATTAAACTTGAGTGATATTTTTCACTGTTTTGATGTGAAGGTGATTGCGTTCTTTGGACCACTGGGTAACCACTACGAAAAGATTCTCTCAACTTTCGCATTATGACTACCAAGGATGGCGTATAAATATTGACACATCACAATTAAATCGCTTTTCCTCTCCGGCACTTTGGTTTCATGAAATTATCATGAATGTCTTTTTTGTTCCACAATTCGTTATCTTTTCGCTTTTCCATAAAATCCTTAAGGTACTATATTTCTTCAAAACAACCATCTGTGGCCTGCGATTTTTGAAAAATACCACGGCTTATTTATTTTGACCGGGTCATTTGATGGGCCTACCGGGACGGACAGAGTATCTAAATCGGAGACATGTCCCGGTGTACCGGGACGTATGGCAACCCTATACTAGATAAGGGGGACTCAAGATTGAAGGGCGCGGAAAACATAGGAGGAGTCTTATATCCGGGAAAGGACCATACAAAGTCAACAATGATGATGCTAATAATGAACTATGCCAAAATCATGCCAGTAGCTTTAAAACTGCGTGAGATAATCCATGGTGACATGACAGACAGACAGACATACAGCTAATTACCACCAATAGCAGGCACGTATTCAGACTTCAGTTTCGGGGGGGGGGGGGGGACGACGACATTCATTGAAACAACGCACGCGGCACCCACCATACTTGAATCTTACCACATTGAAATGAAAGTTCGACGATTTTAGGGGAAGGGGGGTAAATCCCAAATACCCCCCCCCCCCCCCCCCCCCCGCTAAATGTCTGGAAAGGTACATAAGTTGCAGATTCTCCCTGATTCTCATTATTTTCTTGACTTTATTTTTTAATCAAAAAAATGGGGGGGGGCAGGGAACGCCCCCCCCTCCCTAGATAAGTTGACCAATAGGGCTGTTTGTACGCTTAGGTAGGTACATAGCCATAACATACTAACCTCCAATGATTCTGTGGCGTTTCCAATGGTGGTCTGCTATTGTAATACAAATCCAGCGTTGATGACTGATCAGGTGAATATCCAGATAGACCCAGGCCTAACCTGGATCTAGATTCAGTCATCTCTCTGCCATCGCCCGTATGCCGCTGCCTGAGCGTATTAGAATCCCTAAGCACGAAATTAAATGTTTCAATTTAATTGCTAAACGCTCTTAACTATTCATTTGATATTACCTATTCGAATGTGGATGGTCATTCTCGTCAATGTCTTCATCTCGCAGCTCCCTTTTTATTACAACAACCGGAGGTCCTTTCTGTTCTGATCTTGGAGGTAAACTCGGGGATCCACTTCCTTTGTTACCTTAAAATAAAAATTACCTTCACAAAAAATAACGAAAACAAAATCGCAAATTCTTATTTACAAAAATAACTGCCCCAGACGCCATTTTTTTCTAAACGTCATGATAACGATTAAATAGTGTTCAGCAACAGTGTTATTCATTCCCGTCGATTGTTAATGATACACTTTACAACTACGACAAAATACGGCAAAATAACAGAGTGCGGCAAAAATAATGCTAAGGGTCTTTTTAATCCGATTACATTCGTTAACGAAGAAAGCAAAATAAACGAAATTTACAGAATTGTGGTTGTGATCCGCAGTTTTAATTAACGTTCGTCGGAGTCGCGAGCATATTATCATACCTTTTCGTTGTCGCGTCACGAGAACAAGCCTCCTAGGTATAGACATGATAATGACGACATCGTCCAACGACATATGCGTCACATCAACAAGGTTCACAGCCAAAATTTCATCACCGACCTGAAAATATCCAAGTTAATTAACCAAATATAGACAGTTTTTATTTCACCCAGTAGAGTTCATTACCTTTAAACACCCGCTATTATAAACAGCGGATTCTAGTGCTATCCTCGAGATGAAGACGCCATCAGACCTGTCCATTCCATTACCCTCCCTTATGTACAACCCTAACGTCTGTCCAGGCCTTTTGACAATCTCCACCAACTGTACAGTATGCTTTGCATCCTAAAACACATTGATGTTAGAGTACATATTCCCGAAACGGCGAAGAAATATCGCAGATCACCGTATATTTTAGGTTGTTTAATAAAGAAAGTTTTTAGCACCTCATGGTTTACCTGTAGGTTATAAAATCTCTTCGCCGCGTCTACGCCGTTTCTTCCAATCTGCCGAGGCTCCAATATTCTCACTATCATCTCACCTCTTCTCTCCACCGCCTACAACAATTGGTAGAAGGCAATATTACGATTACGGGCAAAGAAATATCTCAATCTTATATTATTTCCTTAACCCTAGAAAGATAGTCGCGCCGTGCATTCCAGACATCCCACTCGTCACTCAGAACTACAGCTGAGTATCTGGCCCAGGGTTGTAAATGGGCTGACTGGGCTATAGCCCAGGGCGGCACTCTCTAGGGGGCGGCAAAATATGTATTTTTTTTATTTAAAGGTGGGCATTTTTATAAAAAAAAATGTATTTTTCCTTCTTGGTAATAAATCAATTTATTTGTAGGCGAATGAAGCAGAAGATTCCATTATTTTTATTTTTTGCGTGTGACTGCACTGCCCCGCCGGGCGCCGGCTCGCCGCCCATCGCCCCCAGGTATGCAAGCCTGGGGCCAGTAACCTTGGGCTCGGGCGGGGTAGCGGCGCACTAAGTAGCACTAAGAATCTTCCTGACACTACCTGTCACAAACTGTACAGCAGAAAGGGGATTTTCTGTCCTATCAAGAGTCAAAAATGTTAAAAGGTCAACTCATCTTGAGAGTAAATTGAATGCGTGATGTTACTGTGCTGTGAACGGGACATTACAATGAACACGAACTTTTCCGATGTAATAAATAATTTTACAAAAATGAAGGTTTGAAAAAAAAACAATTACTGTAGACTGAGTTTCATGTTGTTACTTACATTGAATTTTAAATGATCTTGCTTCATTAACATTATGTAAATAAATAAATAAATAAACTTTATTAGGTTATACAATACATTTTATTGATAAAAAAATGATATGTTTCAATCGTCATCTGAGTTAACAAACATTTTGTGTTGTACCTATATTTCTGCTTGTATATTTAACGTTATTAAACCTGTAACTAAACTAAACGCTGTTTTACTATCCATATTATTATATTCTCATGGTTGTGCATTTTTTTCAAATTCAATACTGTTAAAGACTAAAAAAATGCTAAAAATAGCAGAAGTTGGTGACAGCCGACAATGTAGCTTGCTAACTTGCTTATGCTAATATTATGTATGGGGGAGGGGGCGCCGAGCCGAGTATAGCCCAGGGTGCTAAAAACCTAGCCCCGGGCCTGCTGAGTATGCGTATCGCTAAGGTAAGCGTCACCAATTTTGAAATATCGCCGTAAATGCGAAAAAGTTTTATGTCGAGAGAATAATGTGGACATATGACAAAGCGGTTTTAGACTAATTAAAAATAATTCAACTGACTGATAAACAATAAATAGTGTCTTATTTACTAAATACTAATGTTAAAATAGCTAATTAATAATTAAAATATTTGATTTGTAATATTAAAAAGTACATACGTACTGCATAATATGTTGTTATATTATTATAATAACACCCATTTGATTTTTCATATTAAACGCAAACCCTTAAAACTGAGTTAATGGTAATCATGCGTTAATTTTACGCAAGATTATCTTTAATGTACGTCACATTAAGTACATCACTTTCAAGGGTTAAAATGTTTTTAAAATATCACAGTTTTCAATATGTACGTAAGAGCGTTTTTTTTAGTGCAACTATTTGTTCTACTGACTAACATTTCAGTTATACGGTTTTAAGCCTTTTACATCAATTCCGGTCAATTAATGAATACTTTTATAGACTATAGTATTATTTCATTAATAAAGACCCAAATAGAAATATAGTAAAAGCATTTTTGTCTTGGAGAATTCGTTACATCGAATGACAAACATTTCTGAAAACGTTAGTCAGTGGAACAAAAAAAAATGGTACACTTTTAAAAAAACTTGCCCTGAAAGTCAACAAAACCAATACATCGGAAACGGAAAGGACTCACATCCATCAGAAAATACACGATATAATTCGAAATTGATTGTATCATTCGCTCGCTGCTCGCAAATGGTAGGTAAAAGTATTGAATAACGAGTGGTAAAAAGGAGCGATCGCCAGGTTAATTCTGATTTATTAACCCCATTCCTTGGAGGCGGGGCTGAGCAGGGCTAAGCGGGGCTACGCGGGGTTCGGAGGCGCTTTTCGTCGCGGCGCATTCCCAAGCGCACCCTCAATTCGTAACGGACCCGGCATTATTTTCGTTTGATTGATGCTTGTGCGATAGGGTGAAGTGAGATTTTCCGTTCTGTAACCCCCTAACCGCCACCCTGAGCGCCCCATTAGACGACAGCGTAGTTTGTAGGTAAATCATTGGGACTAGGTCCTGCGTTTCAGCATTATTATATATGGTATTAGATTGCGCAACCCTATTGAACCCTTTTGGCAACCCATTTGGCAACCCTTCTGTACCGGGGAAATACAGGTGGTGCTGATAGCATTGGCAGCCAAACTAATAGCAATTTATTTTGCCATCTATAATAACATTGATAATGAACGGTTTTTAAAAATAAAGGACTGATTGATAATAAATGTAAAAATAAATATGTAATATATAAATGTAAAAACGTAGAAATGTAAAAATATTCTGTATTCATAACATTTATTTTATTTATTTATTTAATTAATTTACCAATTCATTTACAATGCATAGGTCTCACTAACAATCATATCAATAAAAAAATATATTATTAAAATTAAAATTACAATTGAACACGGCCGATATGAGCATTAGCAGGTATGTACTGCTGCTGCCCAACTAAGTGCCAGGACTTGTTCCAGGGCAGCGAGCTCTCTAGTTTTTAGATCATATATATTCGGCGATTTGAAAAAAATCAAAAAATAAAAAGGAAAAGAAATATATTACCGTCACCATTACAAATTATAACTAATAATCACTAAATAATGATCACAACAGGAAATATTTAAAATAAAACACATACAATAAATAATCGTGTTAATAAAATAAAAAATAAATAAAATAAATTGTCAAATAATATCAAACAATAGTCACCAAATTTAATGAATAAATAATAGTAATAAATAAAAAGTCAGCGAAAATAATAATAAGAATTGTCAAGGATAGGATTTAATGATGGGAACTGTCTCGGTAATATTAATTTGTGAATATTTTGCCGGGCGTCATGTTTTAGCCAGGAATCAATCTTGGCTTTAAAAGAAGAAGAAGACTTAGGCACATACATTTTTAAATCTTCGTCTAGCATATTAAAGATCCTGGGGGCTATTTACACAAAATGCCTCTGCCCAAAAGTGGTCTGCATTCGAGGGACGTCGAAATGTATAGTTCGAGATTGCCGCGTGCAGATTGTTTGCTGAGTTCTTATTGCGGACTTTAAATTAGTTTGATACTCACAGAGCGCCGCTTTCACGTATAGTTGTGGTACGTCAAGCACGTTATATTCTCTGTAGAGATCATCTGAAGAGTATCTCCAAGGCTTTCTTTTTATAACTAACTAATAAACTTTTATAATTAACTAACTAATAACTAACATTAACTAATAAATGACTCTTTAGGGGACTGTATGGGGATAGAAGCCTCTGATTCTGTAGAAATATTATTAGGCTCGGCAGAAAAAACGACAATAGTCGTTAAAACTGCCCAGGTAGTTGATGGATTGGCTTCTGTCGCCATTCACCTCTTTGGAGTATTTAACTGATTGATAATAAAAACCCAATAATTCAACCAATGATAACAATAACAACATTCAGTTATTAGAGTCATCTATCGCATTTTATATAGGCTGATTATGTCACAGAAATAATACGTAAATAGAATGCCATCTATTAGTGTGTCTAAACTTAAAGTGCCTATTATTATTACGTATTGAAATATTAATAATAAAGTGCCTAAACTTATTACGTATTGATCTTCATATAAATAATATTAAAATAATATGAGCTATGATTTAAGAATTCGTTTGTTGTTATATTATTCTTTTATGCCGTATAGGCGTGTTTAGAGCGCTATCTAGATTGCTCCGCCATACTGTTATACCACAAAAATCGCCATATCGAACATAATAATCAATTTTAGTAACTATGAGTGCCATCTGCACATTGCGTTTCGTAGTAAAATACTGAATTCCTAATCGTAGTATGTCGTTGAGCAATCTAATACGCTATATAATCAATGGTTTCAGATTCCAAGCATAGCGATTTGCGTAGGTGAGTATATTTTTAAAGCGTTGCTGGTATTGTTTCAAGCACATACCGGTCAACATTTTCCTACTAAAATCGCCTCCTATTTTCGACCGGTGACAAAACGGCCCAACAATAAGGGAGAACAGTGGAGTACTTTCCCGGAGCGGCAGGCGCCGACGTATTGAGAGAGGCGTTCCTTTTTTAATCACGGTAATGACTTCCACTTCATTTTCAACCGTTTACAGTGCCGCCATTGTTTAATATTTACGAATGAGTTCATTGCGAGCTTTTTGTTCCAGTATTTAGCTCGAGGGCGGGGTGCGAGCTCACGCGAGGGGAGACAGGGACTGTGTGACTTTTGGCACCCACTGAGGATTCATTTGAATCCAATTTAAATATTTCATACATGTGCTCGCTTTAGATTTGGATCTAGTTAATCCGCTGGCTATGAAAAACTCGGAGAGCGGGACCGGCCGCGTCGACGTGTCAAAAATAGCGCAATTGAATGTCGCCAGGGCAACAAAACGACTGATTGAGTTAAAAAACGGGTCAATATTTTTTCGCTTTTTCAGCTGCGTCAAGTGAAAAAGAATGTTATGTTTTTGCGAGCATACAAAAAATAAGCAAAATTTATTTTTGCATTTGATTGGTGGTAAGGAATAATCGCAACAGTAAAAATCTTACCTCCAACGCAGCTGCTGTCGTGGAGTCATGGTCATTTTCCACCATTTCTATCTGGCGGAAAATTTCTGAACTGATGCCTGATACCTGAGAAAGAATTAAAAAGAAAGTTTATTCTGTGATGCTTGCCAGCACAGTTATCTTATACCATATACATGAAGTGCGAGCCTGGGTAGGAATCTGGCCTCAGGGTTAGTTTCCCCTAGGAATCAACCTTCTGGCGCCCATCGACGGTCTGCGCACCGTGCGACATTAGCCAATCGATTGCGCACTCTGACTAACAGTCGGGGGAGTCTGGAAGCAGTACTGTTTCCTATAGAGCAGGGGTGGTTGCGGACCTTACGGCGACTGCTCTTGAAACGACCATCGGCTACCCGATCCTGGGTGAACAGCCGGGCAAATGATGCCGTGGTCCGCGATAGATTCGGTATACACCGTTTCACCGTTTCGTAAGGGAGAGGACCGCGCAAGCGACCTCGAACTCATAACCAATCGAGAGACTGGAGTAATCTGGTCGCAATTGGAAGTAAGGGCGTGAGTGTAAGCCCGCTGGGTAACACTCCTGGCTATCTCACGGTTAAGGCGTTGGCCTCTTACGGGTTTGTAACGGAGCTAGACGGTGGACTGTTTTGTCCAAGTCTTCTGCGCTCACTCCAGGGAGATAGAACGACTAATCGTTAAAACTTCCTGAGGTGACGGGCTCGCCCGTTGTAGTCGACAACTCTAGTTATACCATATACAGTTAGTTATCTTCTATCAAATACAGTATTGCCATAGTGTGTATTCCGATTCGTGAGTGTATGTGCTAAAGAGTACAGTTATCTTCTACCATATACAGTATTGTCATAGTATGTATACCGATTCGTGAGTGTATGTGCTAAAGCACTTCAGTACAAAGAGAATGAGAACGGGAGAACGAAACGCTCGCCGTTGCCAAATTAACGAAGGGGGAATGTTAGCGGTTGTCGGAACTCGCTTGTTGCTGGGTCTTGCAGATAATTTGCAGTTGAATTGAGCAATTAACGAGCATTGTTAGTTCAACATAGTATGGCGTTAATGTATACAGGTTACCGAATTCAAAGTTTATCTAGGGAGTAGTGCAAAATAGAAGAGCTTGTTTCATGTTTTCTAAATAACTCTATGGAATATGCAAAATTCACGAAAGATCATAAAATGTGTCCACGGTAGGCAGCTCGCATTACGACTCTCGGTTGCTGGGAGGGTAGTAAAAGCAAGGGAATACATTATATTACCTTCCGAAAGTCACTCTGTATGACCATGGGCACCTGGTCCTTGTTGCGGGCTGGCGGCGGGGGAGGGGCGCGGCCCGGGGACGCCGTGAGATCTGGCACACTACGTCCATTTTCCTGAAACAACCATTACATACATTATTACGCATTACATCCATTATGCCTATCGGATTTTAGTACCGCAACTTTGCGGAGAGGCGCCGGATGTCGGGGCCAATGTAAATTGTAAGCTTACCGAAGTGGTAAGGCGAGATAACTAAAGCGTAAATAATGTGTTAAAATGTGTAGCATTGGGTTGTTACCTTATAAAAGTTCTTAATTAAAGGAAAATGTCACTCTTTGGATCCATCCTCCAATGACAATAAACCATATGGCATATGAAAGATCTTTTTGTGTAAGTATTAAAATAACTTTTTGTGTAAGTAGGGGTAGGTATTTTTTATTTTATTTTGCAAAATGAATAATAAGTAGTAATGATAGTAATTATGTTTGCTAACAGACTATTCTAGTAAACAGACAGACCTAATATTTGAAATATATAAAACTCAAATACCACTAAGACATTAGAGGTGGGATTTAATATTTATATATAATTAAATATGCTTATACGCCACTTTCAAGCTTATTGTGTGGCTCTTACAGATAGTAGCATTCTTTTTAGATACGAGAAAATGACTTACAGCACATAGTGAATAAAAAAGTACGGCAGTTCATACACCGCTATTTGGCACGACGCCATTTTGAATCGACTATTCCCGCCCTTTTAGTGTTCATTGAAAAAGTTGGAAAGTTTCCAGTTTATAATGTTTAATTAATTAAGGAACGTGTTATGTGTATTAGGGCGCGGGACTAACGAGCCTTTGAAATGCGGTGGGGATGAGCTGAAGGTCTCTGTTATCCCCGGTGCGATTTTACTAATGATTTTAGCCGGTGCGTTTAGCCCCGATGCGACATACAGACTTTCTATTAGCTGGTCAATTTTTTGAGCATGCCGATTCCAGTGATTAATGTGACTAACATTAATATGTAACTTTCGGCTACCTCCTTTTTTAAATTTTTTAACAATAAAAAACATTTTTCAAATAAATTAATATGAATTTAATATTTAATATGAAGATTAGGACGTTTAACATAACATACCTGACCATCTACATATGTTGTTTTTTTTCTATTTGTGTTGACGCTTTTTTGTACTATGTGATTATGTTTGTATAAAGTACCTTAGTTGACCATTATTATTTTTTTGACAAATATTTGTTTTATATGTATACCCATGTACATGGAAATAGAACTGTTTTTATTCTTATTTATCTACCGGCTAAAGCCGATTTTAGTCAACGCCACTGTCGCTTTGATGTCATTGTAATTTAGTAGCTACCTAACTTGTAATCGTATGAACTTTACTTGCTCCTACTGTACGTAGATGATGATGTTACTGTACGTTTTAATAATGTTTAACCACTGGAATGCCAATACCACCGATCGGTGGTTTTCCTGTTGTGAGAATTCGCAGGCGGCCGATCTCCGTATTTCTGCAATTACCTATGTATATGTGGTAAAAGTCGCCTTCATTGAATAAGTCACCGTTATATATAAGTATGCAATGCACTAACACCCCCTACAAACAATTTTTTGAGGGTTGAAAACATGCCGTTGTGAGTTTCATTCCCATGGCTGGCTTTCTAAGTCTTAATATTAAACATTGTTAAAACCAAATTAATAATCTAATTGATTAATTTTGACAATATACTATTAACAACTGGCGAATTCTAATAGTGTTAAGTGATTATTACGACATGGTTTTATTGTGCCTATATTCGATGCAGAAAAAGAGCCGGAAATCGGGAATACCTACACGTTTCAAAATGGCGGACCGAAATCGCGCCGCTTACTGAAGTATTATCAAATGTTGTGTATTTAAAAACATTTTAGGGAAATTGGAGAAATTTACTGCCAAAGTGAGGTGAAGAACCTGCTTTGCAAAGTTGGCTCGGCTCCAAACGAACTTAACCCTGCACGTTGCGTGTCAACGACCTCCCGGCCTGACATACATTATGTACGCTCATATTTGCGCTACGAGGCCGGCTTTTCCGCCGACCATCTTACGAGCAACACGGCCAAAAGATAAATGGGAGAGAACGATGAAATCCGGCGATAAGAATGTCCCGCGAAAATAAAATGACCGCGAGCCGAGCTGAAAAATCGATAACGATAGTCTGGCAATCGAATGATCAAAGCGTAGAGGCGTAGATGCATAGACGCTCGTAGGCGATGTATTTCATAAACTAAGAAACAATATGATTCTGACCTCTTAGATATAAGCGTATTGTATGTTTATGTAGGCAGTTAATGGTTCCTGTGCACACTGAGAAAAATATTGGATTTCTTCCTACTTATTTAGAAACAGTTTTGTTATTACGGTTTTATACAGAATAATGATGTTTCAATCGTAAGTTTGTTGAAATGAAAGAAATTTTGTTGAAACTCCATTACTCGATTATATGTTTCACCATGGTCCGTATGGGTAATACGAAAACAACGGTATAATGCAGCTTCAACATGATTCTTGTAACTGACTATAACTTTACGTACGTAATAACAAGCTGACATGGTAAAAGCAAGAACTTGTTGTGCGCCGTAATGAATGTAGTTACCATGCCACGCCGTAGTTACCATGCCACGGGCATAGTAATTACACCGTTACGCGTCATGTTGATACATACGTACCGACCACAGCACAAGTTACATACGTAATCCCTTTTGAAACATGCGTTTTTCCGTGTATTACAACGTGTAGTTGGGCCACTAATAGCCGCTCGTTAACTTGGGTCGGCTCAACTTACGGTTCAATTTCTATACGGTAGCCTTCTCGAACTTGGAATGGTTGACGTTCCCCATATCACGGCAGGTGGATTAGTTCCTCTGAGGGATGTCCTTCGGGTGCTGCTGGTCGGTTTGCGAATTATGCGGTGGTCACCCAACCGACGGTGCACCGGGGGGTCTGGGAATGCTCTTATACCTTTCTTAAGAAGCGAGGGTGGTTGCTGACCTGATGTCAGCTACTCTTAAAACAACCCTTGGCCATCAGACCAAGCGCGAACAGACGGGCAAAGGACGCCACCGTCTGCGATAAATTCGAACTGAATTACCGCTAACATCAGGAAGAGGCCGCGCAAGAGACTTTGGACCTAACCAGACAAAAGGACGAAGAAATCTGGCCAAATCTGGTAGTAAGGGTTTACTTCTCAGTGCCTCGCAGTAAGACGTTAGTCTCTAAGGGTGTGTTGGCGTAGCTAGACAGAAGGTGGACTGTATTGTACAAGGTGGACTTCTCGGTAGCGAATCATCTTGTGCGGTTCGGACCATAAGATCTACTTCGCTCTAGGGTCGGCCCAACTCACAATTTAGTCCTATTTAGTAGCTTACCTAAGTGAGGGACTACCCTGGTAAGGACTCTAGCGTCCCAAGCCTCACGGATGGTGAATCGGCTTCCCCTGGGGGATGGCCCTCCGGCGCTACTGGACGGTTTGCGCACCGTGCAGCGTTTGTGCACTCTTGACTTATGACTGAAGTGACTAGTGTGGAGACTATGGAAATAAAGTGTTTCCTAAGCAGCGGGGGTGGATTTTGACCTGTTGTCATGCCACTTTTGAAATTATCTATCGGCCACTTGATCCCGAGTGGTATGACGGGCAAATGACGTCCAGGTCCGCGATAAATTCATATTGAATTACCGCTGTAATACAAAAGGTAGAGGCCACGCAAGGGACTTCGGTACCGTAACCAATCGGGAGGACGGAGGTATCCTGAAGATTAATTCCACTTGGAGATATCCTGCTAAAACTGGTATCCAGGGGGCGAGGAGGCCCGCTGGGTTACCTTCCTAGTGCCTCGCCGTAAGGCGTTGGACTCTGGAGGGTTGGTGGCTTTGCTGGGCGATAGGTTTGTATCGTCTCAAAGTCTCCTAAGCTCACTACGGGAGACAGAAACATCATTATCGTTAAACTTCCTGGGGTGACGGGTTCGCCCGCTGTAGTCGACACCTCCAATTGTATTGTCCATAAGCCTCTACTTTCACCCCACGGTTGAAATAACGATTATATATCGCTATATCTTCCTGGAGTGACGGGTTCGCCCGTAGTAGCGGACAAATCCAAACTGTATATATACAGGTATAGTATGTCTGGGCAACAGGCATTATCACTCAATCGACGTCTACCATCTACAAACGAAAATAAATAGTAATTTTAAAACAATATAATATCATAGGTGGCATCTTCACTCGACATCATGTGTCAAGTCACATTACGTAAATCATCAATCAATCCTCAATCAATCATCAATAAATCATCAATCAATCATCAATAAATCAATCACCAATCAATAAATCATCAATTAATCTATCATCAACCAATCAATTACGTCTAATTAACGTGACTACCTGGTATAAAACTATAAAATTAGGCATTTTTGGTAAATATTAAAAAATATATATTTGAATATTTCCGGGTTTACGATCACCTCCCATCCGATCCCCTCCCATTGATCGTCTAGCAGAGTCTAGGGTCTAGAGGGCCCTATAGGATAAAGTATTGTTTTAATTTGTTTCACTATTTTTATATTGTGTTGAGTTATTTATACAATTATTTGTAATTAAGAAAAGAATGATACTACGCGGAGTATTAATTACAAAGTATTGACGCAGACAGTTATTCTATGCATTCAATGCGACCTCTTTTGCACCGCATTATACAGACTTAGCGCCGACGAACGTTGCAAGGCTTAAAGTATTAAGTGTTATTATAACTGATATTATGAGGCTCATTCTAAAAGTAAAGAACGTTTGTTTCTCTAGATATTTTTATTTAAGCCACGCAATCGTTGTACAGATTTAAACATTTGTCATAGCGTATTACCAGCTTTTCTATGCCTTCTGCCAGTGGTAAACTAAAAGAAATGGGCCCCGGTGAAAAATTTAACAATAGCTCCCCCTCCCCCCCCCCCCCCTACTCATTTACATTCGTTATGACTTAAATACCTAGCTACATTACATATTTATATTGTAGCTACATTATAAATCAGCGTTTTATTTGGAGTTCAACAAATACCCAAGAACTTCAGCGGGATACAGGGTATAAAAATAGTGTTATACAGGGGATACGGGGGATAAAAACTTGGGGGGTGGTGTAAGAACTCTTCCGCTCGTCAGAGCAAAACATTCTTTACTTTCAGAACGACCCTCGTAGTACACTAAAAGCGAGTTGAATTTAATTTTGCGTGATTCTTGAAAAAATGATGATTCATTTGATTTACAAGGGCCATAGAAAAATTAAGCATGCTAAAATTTTCAACAATAAGCCCCCAGGGGCGTGATTTTTGAAAAAAAAAATAAATTTGTCTATGGTCCATTTGATTTACATGTATCATAGACAAATTTAGCATGCTAACTTTTTTACGAATATGCTCCCTGATATTGAACGATGGAGACACAGCTCTACAAGTCGAATCCCCAGAGACAGAACTCGCCTCTTTGAACGTTTGGCGGGAATTATGCATGAAGTGGATTGGCGGACAATTTGCCTACACGTCAATTTTATCTCGACTCGGATCGTAAAATGGCGTCCCGGAAATGCGGAAACGGATGCGGCTCTCTTTTTTATATCCGGCTCGTTCGGCATGCGCAGCTTTCGGCGATAAGAAACATCTTCTTTTTCGTGAGCGCCTTGTTTTGCATAAACAGAACTTAGGCAACTTGGGGAACTTTGGCAACTCTCGAAAATTTTGGAAACTTAAATTTGTCTATGGTCTATTTGATTTACATCGGCCATATACGAATTTAAAATGCCATATTTTTAATAATAGGGGGGCTTGTCGCGACTGAACGCCCCCATCGCGCGTTCATAAAAGCATACTCAAATCAAACATTTCACGGCGCCGATGAACCTAATTTAAATTTAAACGCGTGCCATTGTATTCGCGAACAGGCCGGGAAGCAAATCAGACACAAATGCAAACTTTTGCTGACAAATGTCATTATATTATTCATGCCGAGCAGACGGCTGGGCAACGATCTAATAAATAATAAATAAGCGGGATGGTTGACAAAGGAAAATATCAACAAGGGCTAACTATAATAAATACCGACACGTGTAGAGTTTGGTTTAACTATGGTTTTTACGGACATGTTCCAGACATACAAAGTTCTTAATATGGAGCATCAGCGTAGGTATATTCTCAGTTGTATGCTAAAAACAACATACACGAGTGTACGCTTAACATGCACATACATGATCACATCACTCGAAGTAAAGATAACATAGCCCTCCCCAAAATCCGTTTGACTTTAATCTAAAAGTCATTTGTGTATTTGGCCTTTAAACACTTTAATTAATAACCTTCCAAAATCAATACGACATTTAGAACCAAAAATGTTCGAATATAGAGTTAAAGCTCATCACATGCTGTTTATAAGGTAGACGACCTCGAAAAAATATTACCTATTATTAAAAATATCTTTAACCCGGTCGCTCCGTAACATCCGCTGGGGGACCAAATGTCGGCCGCCTAACACTCCGTAACGTTCTATACATATACATACTTATTATGAAACTAATATCATATCTCTAAGATACCTCTATTATTCTTAAGTTAAAACATACGAGGTATATATACGTATATATAAACATCGTAGCAATAGTGATAATGTTTGATTTTTCAATAATTAATTTCGTTTTACATAATATGTGGCATGTATGTATTTAGTATTATTACTATTAGTATTCTTCTAATAATAATTACACTAATAAACTTCAATTATTATTAGCAATGTTTTTATACATTTTGTGTTGCATTCGTTTTAGGCTATCGATTTTCTTGATATATTTTTGAAAATTAATTGTTTCATTCATATTTTGATTATTTGCGTTTTAAGCATTTATCTTTATAACATATCCAACTGTAATTGCAATTTTGTACGAATAGAAGACTATTCACTATTGATTATTGATTATTGGTTAATAAGCTGGATATCTGTACCTACTAATATTAAAAAGAAGTAATGTTTGTAGTATGTTTGTAAGTTTGTATGTAGGGGGTAATCTCCGAAACTACTTATCCGATTTCCAAAAATTTTTTACTAAAGGAAAGCTTCATTATCGACAAGTGCTATAGGGTATATATTATTGTAATAGATATTGGGTTTCCATGAGAAATCACGATATAATTTGTAAATCAAGTCGGAAAAAATGAGCTGGTGAATTGCTTTATCGGCGTGCGCCGAAGAAACGGTTTGATATATGTAAAAACAATATATGACATAAACATTAGACTTAATGAGGTCTATAAAAAAAAATGACGACAGCATATATCTATCTTTTATATTTAATCTACAATAACTGCTTTTAATAACAATGACAGCTCACTTCATCGTATATGCAGCTACCGTAAATACGGGTGACAACGATTATCGTTTTCGGATTTCGCTTCTACAGTTAATACAATGCATCATTAGAATGCATCCAAAATCTGGCTCAAACAGATTCGTAAAAAAAACATTGTGGCATTTGGCGTTTAACACGATTAAGGGAGAAGTTCTGGAAACATTTTTTTTATTATTTATTTTTTTCTATTCTTTCAAAAAAAAAAACAAAAAAAAAATGGAATTGTCTGAATGTGTCTGGCTACAGTTACCTTACCCACAGCAGCGGGTATGGTACCACATCGCGGCAATTTTTTCGGCAAAAAGTAATAAACCTTAATATACAGTGTGAGTTTTTATCAGTGACATCCTTGTAGTAGGTGAAATCAGTACGAGCAAATAAGCAACTTTTGATAAGAAAAATGCGAAGGACTTTTTCTAAAATTCTAAATTTTTTATTGTTTCTAATTAATAGAAAAGAAATAATTGAATTGAAATTCTCAGGAGAAAATGCTTAATGAATGTTTGATCCGGCTAATAGAATATTTGTTATAAATTATCAGCTGCCTGTACCTGTGCGATCGTATTTTGTATAAACGTGCTTCTTTGCGTCGCAACATAAGCGTTGTCAGAAATGTTTAACGGCTAACTTTGGCTGTGCGATCGTATTTTGTTTATGTACACGTGTTTTCTACACTATCGTCGTCAGAATGTTTGAATGTTCCAAGGGGGCCCCGAAAATAGTAAAGAGGCCCCAAGATTTCGGCGGCCCAAGGGTTCATCCGACACTGATAGACACGGCGGAAAAACGGACGGCGGCACCTCGGTGTCTGTGAACAAGCTTCCATCCATAGGTACAACACTGACGACCGTGCCTAGACACGGCGAATTAAACGAAGGTATTTCACGGCAAATAAAACGTTTTTTTCCCCTCTTTCTCTTTATTAGCCGTATTATTCTGCTTTCTCTATACCATACCAAATTAGAAACGGGAGAGTACGGCATTCTACGTATTCATGTCTTCATAGCGCTGTTTGCTTCGATTGCCGGGGCTTCCCGCTTTATCCCAGCCAGTACATTTTTTATTTTAGAAGAGACAAAAGAATAACCTCACTTCGATGCCAATGGGATCGTCGTGCAACTTTGATGAGTTCGAGCCTTTTGTGCCAACTCGGCGGGTTCTTATAAGGTTTCCTCGTTTCTCGTATTGTTATTTTCCACGGTTATCGTCTTGAAATTGAATTCAACGCGTTTTTATATAGGTAGCCGACGTGTGTTAGTTAGCTCCGATAAGGTACTAATGGAGTGCGCAGCGCGGCCCCTACCATACCCGCGACGGCAGTGGCCCCTTAAAAAACACGCACGTACGTAACAGAAAAAAATCGGTTGTCACCCCAAAACTTTCCCGGCAAGTTGCCAAGAACTTCTGGAAAGATTTGAGCGCGATGTTCCTTCGGGGAGGAGGTTGGCCTGATTGAAAGCGATAGTCGACGACGAGCGCGGATAGTGAGAATGTAACGCATTAAACACGTTCGATTTAATCGTTTACGCAATATACTGACCGACGAAAATTCAATGAGATTTTACCCCAAAAAGGCGTCTGTGCACCGAATTTCAAGTCTAACGTCCAATATTTCAAGATTGACCTATAGACTAGTGCGCCCCCAAGTGGACCGATTTCAATCACGACCTTTTCAACTCTTGCCATGATGAAATGATGCCTCCATGCCAAATTTCAGCTCAATCGGATGAAGCGTTTTGGCGCTATCGTAGAGGAATACAGACACACATACAGACTTCTCTTGATGAGGGGGGGCTCAAAAAGACTATATCCGTCTTTATATCGCAAAATTTTTTAGCGCATTCACAATACATCCCCAAATGCCAAATTTTAGCTATCGTGGAGGAAAATACACACAGGCACACTCACACACAGATACATACTTCAATCTGGAAATCGTCTCGGGGGGGGGGGGGGGGGGGGAAGGGGGTGCAACATATATATGGTATTTCATCTCAAAAAAAAATGCGCGTTCATTATTTTTTTCCTAACCGTTGGTTGGCCGGGAAAGTAAAAGAACTTGGGCAATTCGATATTGTCAATTGGACAATTCGATATTTACTTGGACAATTCGATACATGGATGGAATGTAGATACTGCCGGAAAAGATGTGGAAGCAGAAAATAGCAATTAGTTCAAGAATCGTGGTAGCGAACGGTTTCGTGCAACTTGGGCTATAAATCCCGCTGTGTCTTCGGGTCGGTCCAACTCACGATTTAGCTCATATTCAGTAGCCTCCTCGGAGGTAAGACTACCCCGGATAGGACTCTCGTGTCCCAGGCCTCACGGCTGGTGGATCGGTTTCCCCTGGGGATTGCCTCCCGCCGCTACTGGACGGGTTGCACACCTTGCGGCAGCCAATCGGCTGTGCACTCTGACTAAAGGAGACGGGTGACTATGGAAATATACTGTTTCCTGAGCAGAAGGGGTGGATGTTGACCTGCCGTCTTACACTCTTGAAAAGACCAGTCGGCTACCTGATGCCGAATTCAGAGCCGGGCAAAAGATGTCATGGTCCGCGATAGATTGAAACTGTATCACCGCCGAAAATACCTTTAGTAGGGGACCGCGTAAGCGACCTCGAGCCCGTAACCAGTCGGGTGGACGGAGTTATCCTGATGGTTAAATCCAGACGGAGATATCCTGCCAAAACTGGCAGTCAGGGGGCGAAATGTACCGCTGAGTTACCTTGCTAGTGCCTCGCCGTAATGCGTTGCCCTCGGGTGGGTTCTTGGCTTTGCTGGACGTTAGGTTTGTTTCGTCCTAAAGCTTTCTACGCTCACCTTACGGAAGGCAGAATGATCAATATCGTTAAAACTTTCTGTGGTGACGGGTTCTCCCGTTGTAGTTGATATCTCAAAGTTCAAGAATCGTCTAAAAAAATCCTTCATGCAGCGACTTAATATACGGGCATCCGTTACAAATAGCCGCCTGTCCCTTTCTGCTGACCGCCTGTCAAAAATAACCCTTCAGGATAATGCAAAAAATACTGCATGAAATGAAATTAGGGTTATCCTATCCCTAATGAGTTTTTCCAATTCACTGATATGGAGAAAATTATCCTATTGCTGCGTGGGTGAAATATATTATTTGTTTTCGCTTGCCACACAGCAAACGTCGATTAATGTTGAGCGATAATCTCGGCTCGAGTTTCCCGAGCAAAAATAGATAATGGCGTTACTTATTTAAAAGGTCAGAATAAACCTTACTCAATAGATCAGAGTTTCTCGGGTAATACGGAGAGTTGGTGGAATAAATCGCCTACGCGCAGTTACGCCTCTACGCCTCTACGCCTCTACGCCTCTACGCGCCTACGCTTTACGATTTATTTATTTAATTTTTTTATTACGATTATATAAGATTTATTTTTATTTATTTATTAGTTTATTCACTTGTTTTTTAACAATACAGAGCAACCGATGCATTGAAAGGCAAAATGAATACATATGAATACAAAGAGAATGTCGCTTAGTTAAAATCATAAAAGAATATTATAATAAATAATTAATAGCCTGTAATTTAAACAGATGAGGGTTGACGGTAAAAATATGAAAACGACAAACGACTTTCATTTAATCACCAAACGAAACTCAAACCGTACATGATTTGGCCATATTATAGATTTCAATGAATTGGATTTGGAAGGTTGATTAGGATTAATAAACGCATATGAAGAGTTACACTCAAAACAATTTTAGGCGGTTAGAAGTTCACTGGGTCATCTAGTCATTACTAAAAATTGAACAAAGCGATTCTATGAATTGTTGTTGAGTTATTCGTAAATCGTAACAAAAGTCATCCTACGAAAACCTTCACGTGTAATTTTTTATTTTCACAAAATAGCTTTTTCGATGCTCACTGTAAACAATCTACTTGGTAGCTAATGGTTCTCGTGCGGTTGGGCCACTCACGGTTCAGCTCCTATCCAGTAGCTTACTCGAAGAGGGTCTACCCCTGCCTCTCATTGCATGCATGGATCAGTTTCCCAGGGGGGAAACTATTGGGAGCTACTGAGCGATTTGCGCACTGTACGGCGTCAGCCAATCGACTGTGTATCGGCGAATAGCTGGAGGTGTCTGGAAACGACATAGGGTTTCTTATGCATGGTTGTTGACCTAATGTCAGTCGGTCTTGAAACGATCCGTTGGCCTCCCGATCCTGAGTAAGACGGGCAAAGGAAGCCACGGTCCTCGATAAATTTGAACCGAATTACCGCTAACATTACGTAAATGCCGCATAACCCGGAACCAGACGGAAGGACTGAGAAATCCGGCCAAATCTGATAGTACTGGCGCGAGGTCGGCCCGCTGGTTTCACTTCCCATTGCCGCGCGGTATAAGGCGTTGGCCTCTTCGGGCGTGTGGGCGGAGCTAGACTGTGAAATGTGTTGTCCCTAAGTCTCTGCCTAATCATCCCACGTCATAAAACGAGATATATCGTCATACCAGTCTGGGGTGTTGGGTGTTGGCTAAGGGGCCCTTGCTGAGTTGGCCACGAAGACCCATTCTGTTCAGGGTTGGTCACACTCACGGGTCAACACCCATCCGACGGCCTCCACGCATGAAGTGCAAGCTTGGGTAGGACTCTGGCCTTATGTTTAGTTTCCCCTAGGAATCAATCTTCTGGCGCTCCTGGACGGTCTGCGCTCCGTGTGGCATTGCCAATCGATTGCGCACTCTGACTAACAGTCGGGGGAGTCTGGAAGCAGTACTGTTTCCTATAGAGCGGGGGTGGTTGCGGACCTTACGGCGACTGCTCTTGAAACGACCATCGGCTACCCTATCCTGGATGAACAGCCGGGCAAAGGATGCCGTGGTCCGCGATAGATTCGGTATACACCGTTTCACCGCTTCGTAAGGGAGAGGACCGCGCAAGCGACCTCGAACTCGTAACCAATCGAGAGACTGGAGTAATCTGGTCGCAATTGGAAGTAAGGGCGTGAGTGTAAACCCGCTGGGTAGCACTCCTGGCTATCTCGCGGTTAAGGCGTTGGCCTCTTACGGGCTTGTGTCGGAGCTTGATGGTGGACTGTTTTTGTCCAAGTCTTCTGCGCTCACTTCAGGGAGATAGAACGACTAATCGTTAAAACTTCCTGAGGTGAAGGGCTCGCCCGCTGTAGTTGACAACTCTAGTTAGGGCGTCGGGTTCACCCGTTGCATATGATGGCTCTAAAGTGTAATCAAACTACTCAGTCAATTTGTAAGCTGCCACTATTTTCACAATAACAAATGTATTTTTTTACGGAAATAAAAATTACCTTAATAGGTAATCTTAAAAGCGCCATCTAGTGATTGTTTCTAAGAAAGGTTAGCAATGAATTACAGGAGTCAAAAGCCTTTTTCAAAATCAGGTCATGAAGCCAATTGCGTGTTAAAAAGCAGTAGACGGGGTGTCGTGTTACGGCGTTACGCGACAATGCTTGACCTTTTTAAAAGGCTTTTAATTTGTTGCGTGTACCGGCCAGTTCCAGTCAACTCTGGCTTCGTAGTACCATGTATTCTCTAACTAACCATAGCAGTTACTTTGGACTCGTCCATTCATTCATACATCGGACACGACCATCCATTCACAACATGCTACATCGTTGCAACCTATTGTGCTAAAATGGTTGTTTGCAAGAGGAGGGTGTAACGGTATACTGAAGAGTATCCCACGTGCGTTTTACTTTAATTATTTCCTCTTGTTACATATAGTTATAATTTATGTGTAATGATTATGGTAATATAAGTTTTTTAACTTGTCAAATATACGTACATACAATAATAAAGAGTTCGCTGCATTGAAATAAGTCCTGGAAATTAGTTGGCGTCAGCAGTACACATATGAAGACGACATGGAAAAAGGAGGTTAGTCAAAAAACAGTTTCTAGATAATCGCATTTAAAGATTTGATGTTTTAGTCATTATTTTTAAATCAGTGACATATAGCTGTTTAATAAAAATCCTAGTGATTGGTATGTTTATTAATAAGTATACAAAAATGGAAAAGTGATACATTCGTTTAATTATAGTTTTTTTTTACCAAAGTCGTTTTTACAGGAAAAGGGGAATGTCACAAAAGACAGGTTACAAAAGGGAAACGTCATTTTAATTTCATACCTTTTTATTTTTATGACAGGGCCCGTTTCTTAAAGTATAAGAGGCGGACTTTCAAGTGTTATCGTTAACTCAATCCAGCCAAAAAATGACAATCCTACTTTTTTCCTTGCGATCTCCATATGTCAATGCTCATCAGCAGTGTTATTTTTTTAAATATGAATAAATGCAATAAATATTAATGGATACGAATATTAGTATGACAAATATGCTTTGTAAACGCGTCAAATAATTAATTAATTAAATAAATAAAATACTGTCTAAGGAAGCGCCCGTATGAGGCTAAGCCGTTTTTTTTTAAATAAAGAGTTACCTACTAAATTTCATCGAAATCTATCCGGTTTTTAGGGCCCCGAGCTTTGTAAATAGACAAATCGAAGCTATGTGGAATCCGCATGAAGATACCTATATCCTCATACTAAATATGCAGTAAGGTTTTTTGTGATTTTTGTACTTCAAACAGTACTAATATTATCCATCTTTGTATCCGACTGCAATTAACACAGGCGTTGGTTGGCTATAATTCTCTCTGTCTCAAAAGGAACATGCTGACCATGTCTTATATTTTTAATCTGATTCGAGGTAAAACTGATAACCCTAGATTACTAGCTAAGGTGGATCTTTTCGTACCTAATAATAATCTTCGTGCTCATTCGTACCATCTTACGAGGTGGAACTTGTTAGCGCCTGCTTTGCGGCGCTTAAATTTCATTAACTCGATGGCACCAGATTTCGATATTTTTACCGCAAGCCGTCATCTGTTCGAAATACTGGCAATTAGTTATTTATTTTTATATGGTAGCTGTTATTTCACGCAACTTTCTATTTATATAGTTAGGTCTATTTATATAGCCTACTAGTTGATATCTTTATTATAGTCAATAGCCTAGTCTTTTATTCATCCAAAATTGTAAATACAGTCGGATATGGTAAAATAATATTTGTTTAAAACACAAATAATCACAATATAAACATTTAACAAATCTAACTAAAACTATACTAAAATGTAAAAATAATAATAATAAAAAAAAATAAGTCAAAGAAGTCAAAATATTAAAACCAATGCAATTAATTTTCAGTAAAAAAATACTAAAAATAGATAAAGTCAGAAAATATTAAAAATAAATACTCAATAATCACATTCGTAAAACCACAATTATCTACTGATATTAATTTTACTTTTCAATGCATTGGTTTTTCTGTAATGTTGAATAGTAATAAGTTATTAAACAAATAAAATAAATAAAACATGGGACTTTTAAAAACATTTTTAATCAACCGTTTTATTCTCCGATATAGGCATCGTTAAACTCAACATCCTCCAGCGTTAATTCCGACAAAAATACTACCCTTGAGGGCAATATAATGGTATTCCATCCACAGTTAGGATCCTAATCCGTAGACTCATGAAATGGCCGAAGCGATCGTAAACTGCAGGACGTGAATGCTTTTATATCACCGTTGGTAGATTACGATTTGTAATAGGGGTTGACGGCCATAATAAAATGTAGCCGGCGACGAACGCGATCTTGCCCTAATGCAGGGCCGAATCTTACATGATCGATTTTGATGTGTAGCTAGGGTTTCGTCTAATTGAGAAACTAGTCTCAAGGGGGCGTTCAAGTATTAAGTAACGCAATTTTTGAAGATTTTTTGACCCTCCCTCCACCCCATGTAACGCTCCGTAACCCCCTCTTCCCACTCCTTAAACGTTACGTAACACCCAAGTGACCATTTTTACCTAAGCGTCTCAATTATGTTGCGCAAAGTACCAAAAAGTCGCTAAAATACCTTTGGTATAATAAATAAAACCAGAGATGTCTAACTCGCGATAAATGCGTATATTGTTTATTTTATTTATTCATATTATTATTTAATAAACAATCACACATAATGTAATAAACATTTGCCTTAAGTTAAAAATATGTTAAAATGGGCTCAAATTTGTACTTAATATACTTTTACTACTAATCTTACATTAAATTATATCGTTTTCCTGACTTGCCCCTGTCCTTACATATATTTTTGGCTTCATCCAACATTGTTCTTCTCATGCATTCTCCTATTTTACCTTTTTTTACAAATAAACTCTTAAAATATGAAAAAACTATGTTACGTAACGCATTGTTCGAACCCCCTTCCCGTCCCTCTAATGAATCGTAACGTTAACAAGCCCCCTCTCCCCCTTTCACCAAATTGCGTCACGTAATACTTGAATGTCCCCCAAGATGACGTTAGCTTTCGAAGTTAGTTTCAAAGTTAATGTACACACACTCAAGAGCATTGAGCATTGAGCATTGAAGTTAATGTTCCTACACCAACATAAATGTATTAATATCTCGCACACTAAGAGTGCTAGCTTATTCAATAATTACCGTATTAACAATGAATATTGAATACCAGGCATCAATCACCGGACTCATGAACTTCGTGAAACTATTATGAATTCTTGCGAGCGGGCGTTTTAGGACTTCCACATTAGCCAGGAGGCAGGAATTCCCGATGATTTTGCAGCTTTTTAAGCAAAAGTTAATGGCAACACGTTGCATCATTTTGTAGGTAATGGTTTCGTGCAGTTAAGCCATTAGGACCTGCTCGTTACCCTGCTGGTCAGCTCAACTCACGATTCAGTTCCTATCCATTAGCCTCCTCGCAGTGGGTCTATCCAGGTAAGGACTCTGTTACCCCTGCCTCTCAATGCATGCACGGCGAATCAGTTTCACCCGGGGGATGGCCTTCGAGCGCTACAGGGTGGTTTGTACACCGTGCGGCGTCAGCCAATCGAATGTGCGCTCCTGCTAATAACTGGAGGAGTTTGGAAACGGTATACTTTTTCCTATGTAGAGGGGGTGGTTTTTGACCTCATGTCAGCTACTATTTGGCTACCCGATTACGTGTAAATAACGGCAAAAGGGGCTTCGGTCTGCGGTAAATTCGAACTGAGTTACCGCTAAAATCAGATAAGGCCAAGCAAGCGACCTGGAACCAGCAACCAGACTGGTGGACAGAGAAATCTGGTTGTGAGGCCTGCCGCTTGTTTGACTTCCTGGCGCCACGCAGTAAAACGTTGGACTCTCGAGGGCATGTTGGCGTAGTCAGACGATGGGCTGCTTCTATGTATCTGCATTCACCCTGCGGTTAAAAAAATGATGATACATCGTTATACCTTCCTGGGGTGGTGGGTTCCCCTGTAGTAGTAGACATCTACATAGTGCCCCATGACAACCCATGTAGAGATTTTGACGAAGATCTCGTTTACACGAGACTTTGTGCTGCCAACCGCTACAAAACAAATACTGGAAATAGAGGAAGCTCCACTCCACGTACTTCTATATTCGTCAAAGCGACGGTGCCACTAGTTTCTTCTGCAAAAAATCAGTTCCAGAACTAATTGAAACCAGTATGTAAATAGATTTACAAACTGACGACGACGCGACACATAATCCCAAGCACCCACCACTTTTTAGGCCATTACCGCTATCGCGAGATTTATCACCTGGAAGCATCGATATATTAGCTAGATATGCCCTCAGATACAAATAATTTGGCTCAATACCCTTTGCCATTGCCGTCTAGAGGACTGTGCCTTTACTCGTAAAACATGTGACAGAGAGAGAGCAATATGTTGAACAGTATGCGAGAGAATAGCACGCCAATATTCTTCGCGGCAGCTCTCATCCGGAAACGGTCGGCTGTCTGCCAGCGGACTTCGACCAAACTACTACTGACCGGGTTTCAGTAGTGGTTTTGGTCATTTTCGAGCGCGAAAGACCCATCTACGGGATCATATATCTCTGCCTGGGAGATCCAGGCGTACACGTTGGTGTGAGGCGTTGGCCTGGACTACAGCTCCAAGTGTGTACCCTATAACGATGACGTCATCGCTCCCAATAGTCCCCGTCCAGTAGATATAGTGGCATGTGCAGTAATTTTTGCCATGGTAAAAATACTTCGGTGTAAAGCCGACTAAATCCGACCCTGTTGGCATATAATACGTGTTAGACGATAGTAAAATATAAATTCTTCGCGTATTCGACTTTGAGAAGAGGTTCATACTTTGTAGCGATAATTCGGCACTGAGAAGAATTTATTGATGAATTCATTCAGTCATTTATTATGCAGTATATCGGACCGAAAACTATGTGGGCCTGTGTAGACTCACAGTTTTGGGTCCGATATACTGCATTATAAATGACTGAATGAATACATCAATAAATTCTTTTCGGTGCCGAATTATCGCCATAAAGTATGAACCTCTTCTTACAACCTCTGACTGACGCAATGCCGCACTAACCCATGTAGAGTTGGCCGGATAGGGATATTAGGCTGTTGAAGTCTCAGGGCCCTTTTGCACTTTTCGTGGGCCCCTTCGCGCTGTCAAGCATTCTGACGACGATATAGATGTGTATATAAACAAAACACGATCGCACCGGCATTGTGAAAATGATCATTAACACAGTGAGAAAAATATAACGATATAATACACTGAAATACGCATATTTCAACAAGGATTACGTATATAACTCGGACAGTGGTCCATACGTATGAATAAACATGACGCGTAGCGGTGTGGTCACAGTATTTACTGCGTCGTAATGTTAAAATATAATGTTATTTCATTACGTCACGGCATTGGGATCTCGCTTCTAACATGACAGCTTGTAGTGCATACGTGCGGTTATATTCGAGTTATTTCACTGTTATTTCCATATTAACCGTAAGGTAAACGTCGATACATATAATCGAGTAATGGAGTTTCAACAAAATTCATTGTAATTAAACAAAATTAAGATTGAAACATCGTTATTCTGTATAAAACCGTAATAACGAAATGGTAATGTAAGAATCAATCCCATATTTTTCTTAGTGCATTTATGCCAACAATTATATCGCGTAGCAAAGACGCGTATATAAACAAAAACGAGCACACAGGCTGTTTCGAAAGTTTTTTATTTAATTTTTCTCCTTGAAATTACAATTCAATGATTTATTATCTACCTATTAGAAACAATTTAAAAATATGTTATTGCAATGATCCCTTGCCGCGGGGGGCCTAAAAGGCGTGGGGCCCATAGGCCGGCGCCTACTTGTCCTATTGGATAGTAGTAGGGCGGTGTGGACTACAGCGGGCAAACCCGTCACCCCAGGCTGGTATAACGATATGTGACCGTTCTTTTAGCCGTGTGATGAACGTAAAAGACTTAGAGACAAGTCAATCTACTGTCTAGCTCCGCCAACAAGCCGGTTAGAGGCCAACGCCTTACGGCGAGGCACCGGGAAAGGTAACCAGCGGGCAGCCTCGCCCCCTAACTACAAGTTTTGGTAGGATATCTCCGTCTGGAGTTAACCTTCAGGACATACCTCCGTCCTCCCATCTGGTTACGGGTCCGAAGTCGCTTACGCGGCCTCTACCTGCTGTAGTACAGCGGTGATTCAATTTTAAATTAATGGCAAATCTGGGCGTCCTTCGACCGTAGTGCCACACGGGATCGGGGTGGGTCAAGGTCATTTCAATAGTGGCATGACAGCAGGTCAACATCCACCGCCGCTGCTTAGGAGACACTATATTAGCATATTCTCCATACTCCTTTAGCAATTACTAAGTTAGAGTGCACAACCGATTGGCATCGCCGAACGGTGCGCAAACCGTCCAATAGCGCCGGGATGCAATCCTACCAGGGGAAACCAGTTCACCTGCTTGTGGTGCTTGAGACGCGAGAGTCTTACCCGGGGTAGCCTTCCGCACGAGGAGGTTTCTTAATAGGGGCTGAATCGTGAGTTGAGCCGATCCGACAAAATGGATCTTGTGGCCCAAGCTGCACGAAACCGTTCGCTACCGGGCTATTGGATAATCCGGCACTGGTCTGACGACATCCTAATCTTTCGTAATTTTCTGCCGAATATTCTGTAATTTGAACAATGCCAATACACAGTGCGCTTTTGCAGAAATTCGAGAAAATGGCATTTAAGAAGCGAGGCAATTACTCAATAGTATGCATAAAAGCATCACGCATCAGCATCGATGAGTAATTCAACCTTTGTCTAATTTCTGCAGAGGCTTGGCCTATCTTGACTTGCAGATGGGCAATTTTTTGCTCCCGGATCGAAGATTTTACCGAGCCGCGGCTAAAGCTTGACATTGGCGCCCCTCCAGCATTTAAAATTAGGGTGACATAATACCTGGGAACGACCATAGCTGAATAATTTTAGTTTTATGAAATTTTTCAAAAATATAAGCAATAATTTCAAAAGTTTCTAAGCGAATCCCTCGATGAGGAACCAATTTACAATTTGGCTTGGCAATTTACAAGCCTTGGACATTTGATTTCGAAAACTTTCAGGCGCGATTGCTCCTGCAATGTAAACGGTGTGTTTTATCAAAATTTCATTAAATTGACTGGTTAATTCTCTAGTGTCGCACTTAGCCTCATTTTTTATTTAGGCCCTAAATTAATTACAATTAATTAAAACGTGAGAGCGCGATCTTCGAAGTTATCATGTTTTTCGTCGGCGCTTGTTATAAAATTTACGCGCTGCGGATCGTATCGCACGTCGTGAAATACTCGTCTATTCGAGATAGAAAAATTACCTAAAAATAACTTCCGAAAGTGCCGTGCATTTTAGGGAGTTTGTTTCATCGGGATCAGCACCAGCGTCTGGGTAGCTACCCATCAGCGAGGCGAGGCAGCCAGAGAAGATCAGGACGGAAGCGGTTTTTGAGGTACTCCTTTTCTTAATCCTGGATCTATTTCCACTGTGGCTGTTCAGCGCCCACCACACCTTAATTTAAATACAGTCCATTGCTTGACGTTCAGGATATCGACCATTTTTGGTCGTAATTATGTGACACGTATGAAATAGTAGTTGTTAATGAAGAAAACCAACGCAAATTACTCGCATACCTAATCAGCCACATAAATAACGACCGTCGCTTGACGTTCGTCCGCTCGGGTTTATTCGGCTCCGCTCCTTCAGCCCAGTCCCGTTCTGTCTGTGGAGAGGATCTTTTCTAGGCGGGACTGGAATTGCCTGGCAGATAAATCACACACACTGCGCACGAGTTCAAAAATCAAATTAGGATGCGTTCTAAATCATACGAACAATCGATAGTACGACGCGCCCTCCAGGGCGCGCTTCCATGGTATGCGCGCATCCATGCTATGCCTAGCATGGATGCATGGACTATAAACGTTTTTTTTTCAAATACATTGATTTGGCGCCCCCTAAAATTACCGCCCGGGGCAGTACCGCCCTACTACTAGTTCTAGTATACGGATTGGAGGAATCGTTCCGTTATGTTGATATGACCATTAGTAGATACTTATCACCTTCCGTCGCTGAGCATCTGGGGGTGTCAAACACAATGAGCGAACCCGTCACCCCGGGGAGTTTTAATGACATCAGGTCATTCTGTCTCCCATGTAGTGAACGTGAAGACTTGGCGGACAAATACAGTCCAATGTCTAGCTCCACCGACGAGCCCGTTCGAGTCCAACGCCTTATCGCGAGGCACTGTTAAGACCTGGAATTGCGCCAATTGCATTGAGAAACCTCGGAAGAAATCTCCTCAACCTCTAACGTTTAGCGCTTCCAACGAATGCCGCAGCGACCCAGATTTATCCAGCCGTCCTACCATTCGCAAGCAGATTGAAATCACAGGAACTCCGCAATCACCAGCATTTGTAAGCAGAGAGGACCTTCGACAGATGCTCGCCGAATTTAAAATTAACATCGCTGGCATAATGGAGGATAAACTTTTAGAAAAGTACTCCGAGTTAGCCTCTCAAAACAACGAGATTCTGCAAGCCATACAAGCGATCTCCATGAAGTACGATGAAATTCTCGAACGTGTAAATGTGGTTGAGGAAAAATGTTCTTCTCTCACGAAAATTAAAGAAACTAATGTAGCCCTCTCTAAGCGCGTCTCATATCTTGAGGAAAAACTGGATGCTCTGGAGAACCATGGGACTGCTACTGAAGTTGAAATCCGTGGACTTCCAGAGCTACGCCAGGAAAACCTCTCACAAATATTTGGCGATATCCACAATACCATCAAGAGCACAGTGGACTTGAAGGAAGTCATCGCGATCAATCGGAAAACTCAAGTGCAGCCGGGTGCAGGTGGACCCAAGCCAGTAATAGCTAAATTCACTACTCAACATCATCGCGATAGCTTCATTTTTTCTCTAAAAGTATTTAATAAAAACTGTAAAAGTAATAGTGAGAAGCTAAACACGGCCCACATAGCAATTCCGGGACAACCAAAGCCAATCTATGTATCGGAGAACTTGACACGACGTACAAAATATCTCTTTATGGCCGCTAAAAAGTTCGCTAAAGAAAGGCGCTTCTCCTTCTGCTGGTGCAAAGGGGGCTGCGTCTTTCTGAGGAGGCAAGAGGGTTCAAAGTTATTTCGTGTGCGAAGCGAAGACACGTTTGCCCAAATTGACTAACCGTTGCCCTTCTTCGACTAAGGCCATACTCTATCTGTTTTTTTATTCGATTCGATCAAAACTAGTTCATGTTGTATTTGTTATTATAGTAAATTTCGTAAGTTGTATGTATCTTTTGCTATATTTAATATTCCATTTATTTATTATTATATCTATATATACGATACGTAATATTATTTATCTATTATTATATTATACCTCAGTGGAAGTTTTATGTTGTAATATGTTTTCCTCAAAATGACTGAGGTGCTAAACTCCTTGGATGACTTTAAACAAATTACCTGCGAGGAATTTGATTGCCTGAATAGTTGTAAAAGCTATATAATGGCAACCGACGGTATTAATATTTTGACATTAAATATACGCAGTATAAATAAAAATTTCGATAATTTTATGACGCTTCTACATCGTTTCGATAACTTATTCGATATTTTAATCTTAACAGAATGTTGGATCAGTGATTCGTATTTGCCAAAAACAATAAATGGGTTCATTTGTTACAATACCAAATGCGTTAGGCTGCAAAATGACGGGATAGTCGTTTACATTAAAAGTGAGCTAGGAGGAATAGTTTCGGAAAAACTTGTAGATGATGCCAACTGTCTCTCCTTATCGCTGGAAGGTAAAAATAATATTAATATTCTAGCAATATACAGATCTCCTAGCAAGTCAAATATAACGCCTTTTTTGGAGTCCCTGGATAAGCTATTGTGTAATTATTCTACAGTGTCTAATTTAATTTTAACAGGTGACCTAAATATTAATATCATTAATGAGAAACATCGTCAGGTGGATGACTACCTGAATATGCTAGCTCATCATGGTCTAAATGCAGCCATAGAGAAGCCAACCAGAATTGCTGACGATTATGCAAGCTGCATCGATCATTTTATGATCAAGGCTAAACTGTCAATTAAATCTTTTGTATATGAGGCTTGTATTACGGATCATTTTGCAATAGGTATTTGTATATCAAAGACCAAATCGAAACCATGTAGTCGAAATACCACAAAGACAATCATCGACAAAGATTTATTTACGGATATAATTAAAACTACTGATTGGAGTCACATTCTTGCAACATCCGACACTAATCTGGCAGCGGAATACTTCCTAAATAAAGTCACTTGCGCCATTAAACATGCTTCCAAGGAAAAACATATTAAAATTAGTAGAGCAAAATTAAAAATCAAACCATGGATATCAGACGGTCTTTTATCAAGTCTAAGAAAACGCGACAAAATCCACAAAAGCGTGAAAAAAAATCCTAATGATTTACAGCTACTCGCCTATTATAAAACCTATCGCAATACGTGCAAAAGGCTCATAAAACAAACTAAATATGACTACTACAAAAACTTGCTTAATGAAGTCAATGGAGACAAAAAAAGGACATGGGAAATAATAAAAAACATAGCTTTCGGAAAAAAAGAAAATTCAAAAATTAAGGCTGTTAAAATCGGTCAAGAAATCACAAATGTCGATCAGTATCCGCAAGTCACATTAAATTTTATAAATCAGTATTTTGCTACTGTAGGAGAAAAACTGGCAAAGCATATACTCCGGGATATTGATTCGACGGAGGATATTTTATCGAACTCATTAAATAGCGAGAAAAAAAGTACATTATCATTCCACTTCACTCCTACTGATACAAGCGAGGTTAGGAAAACAATTAGGAACTTAAAAAAATGTGCCCCCGGCTGTGATGAAATTCCTAGTGACCTGCTGAAATATGCGGAGGACTGGATTGCAGAGCCTATCGTTCACATAATTAATCTAAGTTTTAAAACTGGAGTTTTTCCCCAATGCTTTAAGAGGGCAAAAGTTATACCAATCTTTAAGTCTGGTAGTAGTGATGAAATTAGCAACTATCGGCCTATCTCCTTGCTTAGCGTGTTTTCAAAAATCATCGAAAAAATTGCTAAGTCACGGCTTGTTAAATTCTTTGACTCAGAGGGACTTTTCTCTGATCATCAATACGGCTTTAGACAAGGTCGAGGGACAAATGATGCCATTAATTTCGTTACTCAATCCGTAGCTAAGAGTATTGACCAAGGGAAAAAAGCCATGGCAATTTTCCTCGATCTGTCTAAAGCATTTGATACTGTTTCACATGCGATACTTAAAAAAAAGCTCTTTGGATATGGTATACAGGGATGCTCGAATAAATGGATAGAAAGTTATTTGAAGGACAGGTCACAGATTTTAGTGATTGACGGCAAAGAAAGTGACAGTGCCGAAATATCCTTTGGTGTACCTCAAGGCAGCGTACTTGGCCCTATTCTCTTTCTGATGTACGTCAATGATTTGTGTGAATTGCCTCTTGGCGATTATGCAAGAATTGTCTCCTTTGCTGATGACACGGTTATCCTCGTTGAAGCAGAAACATGGGCTGAGGTACTAGTAAAGGCACAAAATAGCCTGGACAGTGTGAAAGCATGGCTTGATAGACATGTCCTAACTCTGAATGCCTCAAAAAGCAATTTCATTGTGTTTGGATTACGTCCTGTAGTCATCACACCTCCTCCATCATTGACAATCCACTCTAGCCACTGTAATAGGCAACCATCCTGCGCTTGTTACCATATCCAAGAAAAAACCGAAGTCAAGTATCTGGGTGTCCTAATAGACTCTAAATTGAGCTGGGATAACCAATT
Organism: Micropterix aruncella; assembly: GCA_944548615.1. Lineage (NCBI taxonomy): Eukaryota > Metazoa > Arthropoda > Insecta > Lepidoptera > Micropterigidae > Micropterix > Micropterix aruncella. The sequence goes on from OX155956.1 coordinate 19,714,293, forward strand.
ATTACAACTCTCTTCGAGGTCTCGGAAACTAGTTTTCGTCTTTAGAGAATTACGCAACGTCCTTTCTAAGAACTCCCTAAATATGGTTTATATGGCCCTGTGTCAGGGTTTATGGGTACACGGAATAATAGCTTGGGGAGCATGTGTAAAATCTGTCTTGGATCCTCTAGTGAAAGCCCAAAAGCTTTTGTTGAGGGTAATCAATAGAAGGCCCCCACGATATGACTCCAACATGCTATTCAAAGAAAGTAATGTGTTAGACATACGCCAGCTGTTTGTGAAACAGTCACTCATGTTCTTCCATCGAACCTCAGATAAACGACTACGAAGCCAGCAACACCGAACTACAAGAGCATCTGCAGGTCTGAATTATGCCGTTCCCCGAGTTAATTCTTCATTTGCCCAAAGACAATTCAACTATATAGCACCTAAAATATTCAACCGCCTTGATGACAAAATAAAGGAAATAGAAAATACCATTTTATTCAAAAAAAATATAAAAAAATGGCTTGACGACATAGGTCGTTCAAGGACAGAGAAAGAACTGCTGCAAGTCATATCTTAAAAAAAATATATATATTTCTGCATAACTTTATTATTATACTATATAATATGATATAAGATATTAAACAAAATGTACTATATTGTAATATAATGCAAAAGAATAATACTATAATATATTTAGATCGTTATATTTATATATTTGTGTATGTATGTATATGTATGTGTGTATGTGTATATGTATCTATATGAGTACCTACGTCAGTTAGGCTTCTCCACCTAAGTCAGAAAGTAAGTCGTATGCCCAGATACAGGCTATATTTGGCCTAGTTGGGTATACGCTGAGCATGGTCATGTGAATGTGGGCCGTTGTTTCTTCGCACCATTACTTGTTATGACCATTTTTATGCGTTTTATAAATATGTTTGATACAAATAAATAAATAAAATAAATAAAATAAACTGTTAAATTTATCCCGACAGAAAATGGTAACCCAGCCGGGAATCGAAACCGATACCTTACAATGTAAGATCAAGCGACCTAACTACTATGCCACCTGGAAAATGATGTAACTGCCTTTGAGAAGGTTCTTTACAAATGAAAACTACGCAAAAAAAAATTATTTAAATCTCAAAATTATAGCTGTAGAAAGATTGATTTTTAATATGAGTTAAAAGAGCATATATATTTCCATTCGAATTTTTCATTTCAGAGCGGTTAGCAATTTACATTGTCGTGGCCATAGATTGGTATATTTATAGAAAGTAAAGGAGGAAATCGAAAATACAGACAGACGTCACGCGGCCTAGTTTCTATCTTCGACCGAATTATTTCCGTTTCCGCTAGAGTGTGAAAGGGATGCAGTATTCGCTGTTCCGCTTTAAAAAAAATCGAAACGAGATAATCTGTACGATGAAATTGGAAATGGACCTCTAAAACTGTTGATCTTCGATTCTACACATAAAAGCAATACAATCGTACCCCCAAAACTTTTCTTTAGAACTTAATAAAAAAAATATTTTGAGGCCCTATATAACATGGAATTATGAAATCATACAGTATAATATCACATGAAATTAAAGTGTATAATCTTGTTAGGTCAATGGAAAATCGAATGGAAGCGGTTATTCGGGGAGGTAATCTTTTTAAATAACAAAAATGTTTCATTTGCTGATTTTATGTTTTAATTCGATTATTCATGTTCAATTCTGAAGCTGTCAAATTCACAAAAACTGAACTTTGGGTGTTGACCCCCAACAAACACTGCTGGCACGATTCAAGCACAAAAAGGTTTGGATAGGCGTTGAAATAGACTTTGAATCTGCATTCAAAAAATTGGCCCGAACTTTGTATTTTTTGAGATGTTTCATTTTTTGTTGAAAATTTATACATGTGCGATTTTTTTGTTGACAAGTGCGAAAGATCAAAATTTCAACAACTTAGACTGAACCAAACCTTTAATACTCCACAGTTAAAGCGCATGAGTCTGCTTAGTCCCTCAAGTATAAATGAGGGATTTTCGTGCTATTTCCCTCTTGAACTTATAACCATCGATATAAAGTTTCTCCGAATACGAATCGCAAGCAATGCGGCCGTAATAATTGGAAAATTGCCGCAACAGACTGCTGCCTTCGGTTACTTTTCTAGAAAAAGCGGAGGGATATGCCGTTCCCGAGAGAATTTTTGGTGTTGTGCGCTTTATTGATGATTCTAGAGATATTTTTGTTTAGTAGTTTTTAGTTTAAGTGTGGTTTTCCCTAACGGCCAATCTTGTGTCTATAATTTTTCTTGGTTTTTGGAGTTTATTGGAGTTTACTCCTTAGGAATCGATTTCATTTAAAGCCCCAGTCAATCAATCAATCAGTCAGTCAATCATTTATTCAACCGAGCAATCATCAAACGAACAATCAATCAAGCAAGCAAGCAATTTTATATGAATAAAAGTAGGGGAACCCGGGGTGGAATGGGGTCCGGGGCGGAACGGGAAGGGGGGGTTGAAGCTCGCTTAGGACGACAGAGACGCGTGACCTTCGCGCATAAAGGCTGATTTACATTGATCCAGTAGCTGGATCCAGCGTCACTGGGTTTCCTCGCTGGATCGTCACTGTATCAATGTAAACACTTTTCTATCCAGTCCAGCGTCCAGTATCCAGCGCTGGATCGGAATAGACCGACCGTCTATTTTTCGATCCAGTGACCGCCCCCCGCACACCGCGCAGCCCGTGCCAGTGGCGCTGGATTCGTATAAACGCTACGTGCCAGTTGCCAGCGTCTACTCATAGAGTGACCACGCGTTTTGTTTGACGTTTCGAAAATGACATCGAAAAAGTGGTCTGATGAAGAGCTTATAAAGTTTGTCCAGTTATATAGACAAGAAGAATGCCTCTGGAACATAAAATCCCAAGTTTACCGCGACAAAAATATGCGGTCTACAGCATTGCAGAACATTTGCGTAGGAATGAATGTTGAGGGTCTAACCATAGACGACGTTAAAAGAAAATAAAATCATTGAGAAGTACTTATTACTTAGAGTGTGATAAAATCGAAAAATCTTCAAGATCTGGAGCCGGAGGAAATGTGTATGTACCAAAAATGAAATGGTTCAGGGAACTCCACGAATTCATTAAGATTGTTACAATGAAACGAAAAACGACGGTAAGTATTTTTATTTTTATAATTATTAATAATATATTTGTCTTATGATAACGGGCAATTATTAATATTAATATAATCATGAACATAAATAAATACCCTCTATAATTATTTTTTATTTTAATATTATTATTTTGATTATATTATTATAATCATAGATACAAAAGACAGCGCATCAAGCGTAACAATTCCACTACGGAAATCCCTTTTATTTCGTACGGCATACGGGCGCTCATAAGGGCGCTCTCAACATGTTACGCTTGATGCGCTCTGTTGACTGTAAGTCGCGGTCAGAAAATGTTTATACAGCGACTTAAGGCCACCTTACACGGTCAATATTATTGACGCAATATATTCCAATATGCAATATAAAATATTATTGTTTAAATATACTTCTTACACGTTTAATATATTGATCGATATCGGATATTTACTCAATAATATTGACCGTGTAAGGTGGATTTATTACAAATGTGTGCTTGCAATTTTAGGAAACTTTAGTTTCTAAACATTTTCTGACCGCGACTGACGTATGCTCGTTGGCTCTTAATAATAACACTATTAATGTATTCTATCTAACTGCCATGACAAACTTCCATCATTCATGAAGTAACTCTTGTAACCATCTCTTTTTACTCTAGCAACATTGTCAGAATGATTGCCACCTTGATTTGAAATGGAATTTAAGTCAATTATTCCTGATCTCCATGTACCAGGTATAATATTCCCTTCGTGGTCCTCTCTATCGACACAAGTTGCTGTAATATAGGTGGGTGATTTTCTTCGTAGCCAATTATGAAGTGTACATGCTGCACATACGATAGCGTCTACTGTATTTAATTTCGTGGGGATTGGCTTTTCAAACACACGAAATCTGCTTACTAAGATGCCAAAAGCATTTTCAACAATCCTCCTTGCTCGTGACAGTCTCAAATTAAATACTTTCTCATCAACACTCAGATTATCTCCTGGATAGGGCTTCATAAGATATGTCTTTAACGGAAACGCTGCATCACCAACAATGACTCCGTTTTCGGGTAGTAGCGACCCATTTTCCAAGGCTTGGTAAATTGAACAATTCTTGAAGACACCGCCATCTGATGCACTACCATTTTCACCCACATCAATGTATGAAAAACAGTAGTTATCATCAGCAATCGCCAATAATACTATACTGTTTGTCTTCTTGTAATTAAAAAACTCACTACCGCAATTCATTGGAGCTTTTATTTCAATGTGTTTCCCATCGATTGCACCATAACATGAAGGGAAATTCCATTTTGTTCTGAATCCCGCTTCAATTATTTTCCATTCTTCTGTGCTGGGCACCTGAAAAATAAAACTTTATTAAGTAGGTATCATTTATCTTCTTCACAGAATAACTACACTAATGAAGATACTAATAATGATCAGCCGTCGAACGCAGAGCCGACTCAACCAATTTTGGAAGCTGAGCCTTCTGAAGAAAATGAACCACCGCCGCCGCCGGAAAATAAACTACTGACGCGGAATCCCGGCATATCAAAATCGAAGAGGAGCAAATTATCGCAGATGGCATCTATTGTGGCGGACATGAAAAAAGTGAACAATAGTTTAAATGAAAAAGTAGAAGACGATTTTGACATTTTTGGCATGTCTGTGGCATCACAGATAAAAAAACTATCAGAAGAACAAGCAATAATTGCTCGAGGCGAAATACAAAATGTTTTAACAAGATGTAGACTCACTGATATACGTTCGAGAAATACAAATTTCGATACAGCATCATTTCCTAATACTCAGTTTTCGTCGTCGGAATTTGTACAATTCATACAACCACCACAAAGTAGTCCGGCTCGTTCTAATACTTCTACTGCAAGTAGTTATTTAGGTCTTTATAATAACAACTATCTGTCACCATCGGAAACCGAACAGATAGATTATGATAGTAATACTGATGCCAGAAACATCATTAATGACGCTTTTAATAGTGCTTAGTTATTTTACATTAAGTTTTATATTAGTATTTAATGTTGAGTTACTGTTAACCATTTCAATGTTCCTTATTCCCACCTACCTACTGTTTAAGTAAAAATTGTGATTTGTTAAAAAAATTAAAAGTTACTTACTTTAATACAGTCTTTCAGTTTTTCATAAATTGCCAGGCATACTTCTGAAATCATATTAGAAATAGACGATTTGGACACACGATAAAAGTGACTCAAGCTCCGAAAAGAATTTCCTGTGGCTAAATAAGTCAATGTTAGTTCAAGCTTTATTTTAGCTGGCAAGGCGTCCCTCATAAACGTATCTTGACGTTGAATTGAGCTGCCGATCAAGGATAGCAGATCGTCAAAAATTTCTGGAGTCATCCTTAAAGCTACTGTGTACTCCTTGATGTCTTCTAACCTTAGTTGATTCATGAGTAAAGCAGATCCTCCATGTATATTTCTGTCATCAATCCATTTTCTCACCCATAGTCGCTTGTTCTTCGTTAATTCTTCTTCAAACATCACAGTGAGCGCGTCTAGTAATAATGCGCAAACTTTTTTTGACAATGCCTTTAATTCGCTTCGCTTTTTCACAAGCGAAAGACTCATTTTCGCGAACTTGTGGTCACGTCAGTGATTCAGCGATTACTACTGGACGTGTGTAAACGGCGCGGCCCAGTGGCCATGCCGATCCAGCGAGAGAACCCAGTGACGCTGGATCCAGCTACTGGATCAATGTAAATCAGCCTTAACGTTCAGTTCGCTGCGCCGTGCTATACGGAGTGGTCGTGCTGTCAGTGTGAGTGCGTCTAATTTGGATTTCACCGAAAAAGTTTGCAAATTCCAATAATTGCTCTTGGACAACAAGGTATTTAAACCAGACACTATTATTTTTTCCGAATTTTACATTACATGTTTGTTTCAACATAGTTTTGACTAACGAAAAGTGTCGTGATAACTCAAGGCCAACAAATATATCGGCCATAATATTCGTGTTTTCTAGAACGTTCCGTTTGGGGCACAATGGGTGGGGCGCAATGGGATACATTCCCGTTCCGCCCCTGATAATATAATTTGTACTATACTAAGCACTTTTTTTATTTTATCTGCACATATACCCGAAAAACCAACCGTCAGTCCTGGTCTACGGACGCCATGAAACAAGCTGTTGATGCGATCGTTAGTGGAGAAATGGGATACCTGGCGGCATCTAATCTGTTTGAAGTGCCATCATCAACACTAGAGAGATATGTTCGTAAAAGACGAGAAAATCCAGAAGCTGCTATTGATAAAACGTCAGGAAAATACCACGCCGTTTTCACAGCTGAGCAAGAATTAGAGCTTGTAAACTACCTGAAAGATATGCAAAAACAACTCTTCGGAATGACTAAGAAAGAATTTTGTCGACTAGCATATCAGCTAGCAGAAAAAAATAATTACAGCCACAATTTCAACAAAACTTCGGAAATGGCGGGAGAAGACTGGGTTAACGGTTTTTTGAAGCGTCACCCAGATTTAAGCCTAAGAAAACCTGAAGCAACATCTGGAGCAAGGGCAATGGGTTTCAATAAAGTAGCAGTATTGATTTTTTTTACTCTGCTTAATGAAGTTCTGGACAAACACAAAATATATGCTACAAGAATCTATAATTGTGATGAAACTGGCATTAGCGTGGTTGCTAAGCAGTTTTCAAAAATAATTGCTAATAAAGGACAGCGTCAAGTAGGCGTTTTAACATCTGCCGAAAGAGGCACTACTGTGACAGCCGAGATATGTTGCTCAGCTGCTGGAACATACATGCCCCCATTGCTGATATTTCCGCGAAATAAAAAACAACGCCAATTTGAAATTGGTCTCCCGCCAGGAGGCTGGGCTGAAGTTAGCGACTCTGGTTGGATGACTGCGGATAAATTTTTAATTAATATGGTTTAAACAGTTCATTCTGTTTTCGAAAGCTCAGAAGGATCAACCTGTTCTTTTACTCCTTGATGGGCATGCGTCTCACACAAAAAACTTGCCCGTTATAGATATGGCACGAGAAAACGGCGTAATAATATTGTGTTTCCCTCCCCACTGCTCTCACAAACTACAACCACTAGATGTTGCTTTTATGAAACCTTTAAGCTTGTATTATGAAGATGAAATAAGAAAGTGGCTGAGGTCGCACCCAGGAAAAGTAGTTCAGCTTTTCGACATATCTGTTCTTTTTGGCCAAGCTTTCTTAAATGCAGCAAATATGAGAACAGCCAATAAAGGCTTTGAAAAAACTGGTATTTGGCCATCCAACTTTAATATATTCACAGATGATAACTTTCTACCAGCAGCCACAACAGATATTCGCTTGGAGAACCCTACTGAGAAAACATCTCAGGAAGCACTGACTGCACCAGGCGCCCCTTTGCTATCTATTGAAACACTTCAAGATCTTTCTACTACAACTGTCAATGATATGCCAGGCAATGAAAAACTACCCCGCATATACTCCTACTAATGACAAGGAACTTGCATCATCAGTAAACATTTATATCAATGCCAAACCTGGATGTTCTTGGATGTCTGATTCTCCTACCCGTGCCATTGTTGACACACATTTTTCAGTCATATCCCCAAAAGACATTATCCCGTTGCCAAAAGTGAAACCTCGAATCAAAAGAGTTAAGAGAAAGCGTGGAAAAACAGCAATTTTTACCGCCTCACCGTACAAGACTAAATTAGAAGAATCTATTAAAAACATACAAAATATCAAGGAAGCGAAAGAAGAAAAAAATAAACAAAAACTGTCATTTAAAGGCAAAGAAAACAAACCCAAAGGAATGAAAATTAAGCTAAAGGAACAAAAAATAATCGTAGCTGAGTCTGAAGAAAGCTCGGAAGAAGATGTAAAGAAAATTAAACAAAATTCATTTTTAAAAAGGGCCAAACAAACGAAAACGAAGCCAAAAAAAACAAAAAGGATCGTAACTGAATCTGAGGAAAGTTCAGAAGAAGAAGACGCGTCTTGCTTGTATTGCCACGATTTATACTCCAAGTCCAATGAAGGTCCAAGTTCTTGTGGCGTTTGTAAAAAATGGGCACACATGGCGTGTGCTGGTCTAGCCAGTGACGATGACGACAGTGTTCTCATATGTGAACTGTACCAATAATTGCGCACCCCATTGTGCCCCGGGTGCGTTTCCCATTGTACCCCGGGGGTGGGGCAGAATGGGAAATTTCCTGTTTTTTTTCCAGCCACTAATTTTAGATAGTTTTAATACATTTAGATAAGTTTAGCTTTAGTTTCTTTGTAGATAAATAAACAAATAAACGTATAATACGATAAATACTGTTATTATTTCTTTCAAACTTTCACAAATAGTGATCAAAGCTTAGCTACCCTATTCCGCCCCGGGTTCCCCTATATAAGAAATGCATAAAAAGAAACCTAACCATGCATGCTCTTTAACCATCATGCTTTATGGATGAGTATTCGAATAACTTCCAGTCCAGTTTATAGTAGTGTCAGCGGATGTCATTTGGATAACATGTTTTTACCATACGAATTTTCATTAAGTATAGTTCTTCACAAATACCGAGGAACCTCAAGACGAAAGTCTGAATACAGTGCATGTTGCCAGTGATGACATACGGTACTGAGACGTGGTCGCTAACTATTTGACTCATACACAAGCTTAAACCTGCGCAAAGATCTATGGTTGGAGGAAATCCGCAGAAGAACCAAGGTCACTCATATACCTCGTAACATTAGCAACTTAAAATGGTAATGGGCAGGCCATATAGCTCGCAGAACCGACAACCGTTGGGAAAAAGAGGTTCTCGTACGGCGACCAAGAACCGCGACCACGAACCACGAGCAGACGCAGTGTAGAACGCCCCTCACTCCCACAAGATGGACCGATGACATTGCCACGGTCGCAGGAAGTAAATGGATGAAAGCAGCTCAAGACCGTTCGTCATGGCATTCTATGGAGGAGCCCTATGTCCAACAGTGGACGTTTACCGGCTGGTGCTCTTGCTGCTGATGATAATGATCGTTCTACAAAAAATCAATAAGTGTATTGAATATTTTGTAGTATTATTTTAATGTTACTTTAAACTATCGCTACCCTTCTTAGAAATCCTGTATTTTACGACGTTGGACGACGCTATCGTCGTCCTTTTACCCCCCCCCCCCCCCCACAAACTCTTACTGCCTATCCTGCAAGTAAGTATTACAATAAGTTAGCAAAATGATCGCGGGCGGCAGATTTGTAGATACCGATCGGCGGAAGGTAATGACCCCTGTAATAACTTTGTGGAAAAGCCGCGCCATGCGATGGCTTCGCTATACGGGCGACTTGGAAATTATGTCACAATTTACTATATATACTATATAATCATTTCTTGTTCAGTAGATGTTGGAATGAACAATACGTTTTCATACCAATATTCGTCGTCTCTAGCCCAAGTAGCACAAATTGGCTATGTAACGGTCACGGCAACGTTATCGCTACAGCTTTTAGTCACAAGAACTGTTCATATAGCAGTCATATAAACGTTTATATGACTGCTATATGACCGGATTAGACGCATTTTATACGGCTTTTAGCTGAATAGTGGCTGAATAGCGGTCATAGCGGCTACCTTTGTGGTATAAACCACCCTTATATAGCCAGTGGCTCTAAAAGTGTCTCCAATTGATACTTTATTACAACTTCTAGTCTGGTAATGTCTTAAAATTATATAGAATGGTAACGAAAACAAGCTGCATGATCATTTGCCGTCGCAAACATAGAAGTACTAATGGCTAATAATATATTGCATTTTATTGACATTAAAATGATTGTATTAAAGTTTGATACACAAAATTCTCTTGCGGACATCATTTTATCGACAATATTAAGTAACATGTCTAAGAAATTTTTAACGTGCCTTCAAAACATTAATATTTTAACTCAATTTTAATTCATAATTATGGTTTAAAGTTTTTTTGGAAATTAATTTTATTTTTCGCAGTAAAAAAGAACACTTGCTGGGTATTGTTCACATACGTTGAAATCGGATTTACCTATAATGCGTGTATTTTATGACTTAAAATGCCTTTAAAAATATAATACAAAAAAAATAGGTTTAAAGATTCGAGAAAAATGGCCGCTTTGCTTATATGGCATCTGCAAATTTAACATAACCTTTATAAAACTATAAGCTGCGAAAGTGAGGTCCTAGTGACCACAATATGACTATAGGCTGTATAAGGGTGGGTCTTGTAATTATTCTACAGCCTTTGGTGGAGTAACGGTAATCTGCTACGTTACCCTTACTAACCTTACTTTCGTTTTGTTTGTTCTATAAAGGTAATTTATTCGACTACTATACAGCTGTTAGTTACAAAATGGTTATAAGTGTATGCTTAATTAGTATGCTTCCTATCCTAAATTAGTATGCTTTATAGCGATTATACCACCCTTATTCGACTAAAAGTCTTTATACGACAAAATTGTATGACTAAAAGGTAATATAAGCCAAATTGCTTAAAAATGGCACCTTTACATAACTGTGAGTTAATTTGAACGCTTTCACATGACTTTTAATAAGTTTAAAGCTATATTCGGCACTTCTAATATGGCTTTTGTGCTTGTTCTGAGGTCCAAAAGAATTCAGTGCGGCTCAAAAGAATTTCAAAATTTGCAATAACGTTTATGAAAACTGATAACATATTGTTCCCAAAACGATTATATTAATTTAGACTACAATACTTTTACTGAAAATTACATTTCTTTACCAAAATTATTTTAGATATAGAATAAAAACTCTAACAATGCATATTTTTTCATATTTTTCCTACTCATTGTACTTAATATTATTGATATATTTTACCATGATAATTATCAACTGATATCTGAGATTAAAATATATGATGACGATGAATGTATCTATTTTGCTATATCTAGCTAGACGTAAATACTCTTATGTGAACAGATCCGATCTTTTCTCTTTTATAGATTTCTGGCCACGATCACTTCAACTGGTCCAAAATTATCCAAAAGCAACGAAGGAAACGTTCTAATATTTGTGCGACGCTCATATATTAAAACCATTCATACTAGTAATTGAACGTACTGACGAAATTAATAATTCATATTAGATTACGTTGAATCCGGCCTTGGTAAATACGTAATCGTGAATGAGGTTGCAATGGTTCATTCATTTCAAAATGTAATTTATGCATAAAGTTACTATTACCTTACCTACACTAAGTAAAAGCTGAATGGTGAAGTGAGTTTTCTGTACCTTATCATGTCACCTTATAAAAAGCCATGTGGGAAATAAAAAATAGGGACTTTTTGCAGTTTAGCTAACTATGCCATATTAAAAAAAATACTAACAACCTACTGCCAAATAGGTGTTTATGGTGGTTTTAAAGAAATACCGCCATATAGGTGTTTATGAATTGTTTAAAAAACAACTAACGTAACCTGCCGCCATATATGTAGGTCTTTAGGAATCGTTTAAAAAAGTAACTTTACCTACCGCCATATAGGTATTTTCCTTATTGTTTAAAGCAAAGTAAGTTAACCCACCGCCATATCGGTGTTTATAAATTGTTTAAAAAAAACTAACCTAACCTTCCGCCATATAGGACTTTATGAATTGTGTAAAAAAACTATCAACCTACCGCCATATATGCGTTTATGAACTGTGTAAAAAAACTAACTTAACCTGTCGCCATATAGGTCCTAATGAATTGTCAAAAAAAACTAACCTAACCTGTCGCCATATAGGTCTTTATGAATTGTTGAAAAAACTAACTTAACCTACCGCCATATACTTAGGTCTTTATGAATTGTTAAAAAAACTGACTTAATCTACCGCCATATAGGTGTTTATGAATTGTATATAAAAACTAAGTTAACCTACCGAAGTACAGGTATTTGACGCTTCTTCAAACACCTATATCTGGCTTATTTATAGAGATAAAGCAACGATTTAGAGTCGGTTTGATAAATAGAGTAGAATGACCTTACAACATCTTCAATGTAGACGAGTTTGCTAAACTGCATCAATACCAGAAATAGATATTATTACTAGTATGTCAAAATATTTTTAGTTTCTTCTCTATATTGCATCTTCTCTATATTAACGAAGTTATTACTAATTTGAAATATTTGAAATTTCAGTTGGTGAATACAGAATTTAAAGGCAGTGGGTTACAGGGGTTGACAGTTGGCCGACCGACTGACTCATGCGGGTTGATTTTTTTTTCGTGTGCGGATTCCGTACCTTGCGCGTGAAGAAGCAGCCACCGCTCTCGCTGTCGCACATGTAAGGGATGGGAGCCCAGCACCAGCTGCACTCGCGTAAGTCGATCCGTTTGGCGCGAAAATCGCCGGCGCCACTCGCCAAGATGGCTGCCGACCCCGGAGTCGACGTAGTACTACTCGGCCGGCAGTCTCGCCGCTATCGATTCACGCCGACGCCGCCCTCGCCCCCACTCCACCCCCGCCCCCGCCCAGCGCCGCGACGACCTCACCCCACCTCCTCGCCATACGTCGCACGCCGCCAAAGGGACGACATACGGCGTTGCCATATCAACTTTTATATCCGACTGATGCTCATGCCTGCTAACGGTTCTCGTGCAGTTAGGCCACTAACAGACGGCTCGTTTTTGGATCGGCCCAACTCAAGGTTCAGCCCCTATCCGGTAGCCTCCGCGTAATAGTTCGAATCTGGTAAGGACTCTTGTCAGTGGGTCAGTTTCCCCCGGGGTGATTTCCTTCAGGCTCAGTTGGGCGGTTTGTGCATGGCGCGGCGTCATCCAATCGGCTGTGCACACCGGCTAATAACCGGGGAGCTCTGGAAACGACATACATTTTCCCATGAAGCGGGGTGGTTGTTGACCTAATGTCAGCCTCTCTTGAAACGACTTGTTAACCATCCGATTCTGAGTGTAAAACGGGTAAAGGACGCTACAATCCACGATAAATTCGAACCAAATTACTGCTATCATTAGGTAGAGGCCGTGTAAGCGACTTCAGACACGGAACCAGACGGGGGATGGAGAAATACGGCCAAATCTGAGAGTAAGGGCGCGAGGACGCCCGCTGGCTCAACCTCCCATTGCAGTGCCGGCACGCGTCAAGGCGTTGTTTTCTCACGGGCGAGTTGGCGTAGCTATACGGCGGACTGTGTTGCCCTTCTACGTTCACTCCAGGTTGAAAAAACAACGACATATCGTTATACCCTCCTGGAGTGACGGGTTCGCCCGTTGTAGGATATATTTCCAAAGTGATGTTCATTCCGGCTACAAAATCACGGAGAGAATCTCCGAGAACACCCGAGATAGTCAGCGAATGGATACCTTCTCGCTATTCTCGTTATCGTTCTGGCCTGTTCTCCGAACTGTTTCGATTTTTTGGCCCGATTCAAAGGGTTTCTCAGGTGGGAAAGAAAACACTATCTACATTCCTTTTCGGTCTCAGTGCGATGCGAGAAGTGCGGAGACTTCGCATGTACACTAATTTTGTTTTCTCTCTCTGTTCCATTTCTTAAAATGTGTAGTAACGAGTTGGTGTTAAGTTCATAGATTATTTTAATCTGAACCAATTTCATGGAACACCAAACATGCCACGATTCTTTCAACCAAATCTGCGTACTAATGAATATTGTATCCGTATCCGAACTAACAAAAAAGGAATCTCTTTTGACTAATTACAGGAAATACAGTACATATCCCTACTTACAATGTCATCTAAAATCTACAAACCCTTTACACCCCAAAAATAAATTTTGGAAAAGACCGTTTTCTGGCATTCTTATATATCGAGGTCACGAGGAGATGAGACAATACTATACTTATATATATAAGGTACATCGGAACCCTACACCCACAGATATTTATTTGCATTGCAACTCAAATCATCTACACTCAGTGCAAACGACTCGTGCATGCAACGCAAGCATGTTACTCAGGAGATGGAACACGCCAAAGTTTACGGAAAATATCACGAGACACGCACACGATCCCATAGACGGGTGTTAAACGTTCAATCTGACATCAGTTCAGTCCGCGACCTTGATCATGAACTGACTGATGGACTGATGATGAAAATGTATGAAACTCCATCAGTTCAGTCTATCAGTCAAAGCGATAAACGAGCATGTATGTAAGTATGTATGGATGTATGTATATGTATATATGTGTATATGCTTATATATGTGAGCTGCCTAATTATGTCTTTTATTTAATGTTACAACGGTTGGCTGTAAAAAAATCGTAAAACCATAAGCTTGCCTTTTGTACTAAGTTAAAATAGACTTTAAGTTTTCTTTTCCAATATGTGTATTTTTAGTACAATAAAAGTATTTTTTTTTCTTTCTTTCTTTCAAAAGGAACCTACATGATCAGTTGCAGTCACATGATCAGTTGCAGAATTCCTAATGACTACTAATATGTTATTGTGTTATTGACTTACTGACTATTGTGTTACTGACTACTGACTGACTTACTGACTAATATGTTATTGTGTTATTATGTTATTGACTTACTTTGGCTACGTAACGACAAAATTTGGTTGCACATCAGAACACCGTTGACTACGTAACGACCAATATTGGCGGCTTGCTTCGGGAGCGCACAGTAATATTATTTTCTAATTCCAACGTATCCTAAAATCCATACCAAATATCTTATTATTACCATAGATACATATACAGCAGCTAGAATAATCTAATTGTTTTGTAAAATGAGATTTCAATATTCTATATACGAAATTTCAATGCGATCATTGTACCGTTATTCTTTTTATTATTGCAATAGCAATTCCGTAGTTATAGTACTTTTTGTCGAGCGCGGCGATATTGCAAGAAATTCCAATAAATTGCCGCGGTCTGCCATGAAATTATGCCGCTACTCAAAGGGTTAAAATGATTGTATTGTAGTTTAATACATCAAATTCTCTTGCGGATATCATTTCATCGACAATATTTAAGTAATATGGTTAAAAGTTTTTTTGTAAAATAATTTTATTTTTCGCAGTAAAAAATAACGCTTGCTGGGTATTGTTCACACACTTTGAAATAAGATTTACCTATAATACGTGTATTTGATTACTTAAAAATGCCATTAAAAATATAATACAAAAATTTTTGGTTATAAAAAATCGAGAAAAAATGGCTGCTTTGCTTATATGGCATCTAATATAGACTGTAATATAAATTTTATAATACTATAAGCTGCGTAAGTGAGGTTCTAGTTAAAACTTCACAGCTTTAACTCTTTTTGTAAATCAATTGCTGCACTTCAATATGACTATAAGCTGTATAAGGGTGGGTCTTGTAACCAATATAAAGCCTTTGGTGGAGTAAGGGTAATGTAGTAGCTTTTGTTTTGTTTGTTCTATAAAGGTTATTTATTCGACTACTATACAGCTGTTATAAAATGGTCATAAATTAGTATGCTTTATAGCGTTTATACCACCCTTATTCGACCAAAAGGCTATATACGACAAAATTATATGACTAAAAGGTAATATAAGCCAAATTACTTTAAATGGCATCTTTACATAGCTGAGAATTAATCTGAACGCCTTTACATGACTTTTAATCAGCTTAAAGCAATATTCGGTACTTCTTATATTATAGCTTGTTGGGCAGTTGTTACCAACTTCACGGGGTAAATCCGCTTTTAATAATTTTATAATGTTGACTATCTATATTTTTCAAGCTTTGAAAATATTGTAGGTGTATGTGTCAAAAATTGTATTGTATGTGGATTAAAAAATCATTATAGCGCGAGGCGTAGCACGTCTACGATATGCTACAACGATGCTACAAAGAGTTTGACAAATAAGACATAAAGACAATAAATAAGATATAAAATCCGAAAATTTTGAAAAATCACAAAAAAGTGAGATAATAGCGAAGGAAAACGTTTTCGTTCTTACTTTGTTTTCAGCATTTCATTTTTTGAACATTTGTAGATAATGTGTTGTAAGGCCGTCTAACCTCTTGTCCACTTTAGCCGAGAAAATCTACGGCTAAATCGCCGTATGTAGGCACAGTTGTCAGTGTTATATGGATTACTATGGAAGTTTGTTGACGGACACGGAGGAAAAACGGCAGGGTGCCGCCGCCGAATGCTCCGTGTCTGCCTCTCGGCGCACCGCGATTGCGCACGGCGCAATTTGTATCAGTGTTACGTCGCACGATTATGTAATGCCACAAGTTATGTTACGAGATTATGTTACGTCGCAGCATAACGACACAATGTCGCAAGGATTTGCAGTATTCTAGTCTGAAGATCGTATCGCACGCGGAACATATAGACTATTCAAACACTGTTCAAAATAATAGGAGAGGAGGCTCTTGCCCTCAAAAAGATGCTACTCTCCTGAAAGCGTTTTTACACGACTACCCAGAAAAACCGAATGTAATATGTTCGGAGTTCCTGTATATGTGTTTTCCGTTTCATTATTCCACCATAACTTCTAAACGCTGGAACCGATTTAGAAGTGTGTGATATTGTTAGAATCGTAATGTCATTCCGAGTGTAATAGAGTCAACTGTCGAAATGTTAAATAAGTAATTGTCTAATTGTCGAAGCGTCAATAAATTAGGAAAAATATATGGTGGTTTAGAATCGAAAGTTCGGATTGAGTATCGATATGGATAAATATATAAACCACAAATATTTCATTAAAAAAATGTTTTATTTCTTGATCACCAAGGGCAATCGACTGAGTGCGGCGGCGTGCGATCGTCAAGAGATACCTGCCGCAGGGCGATAAGCGCTGCGACGCCACACTCAGAAAGCCGGACCAATGGGCTTGGCTCACGTGAATCCCCGCTAAAAGGCAATTGCCCAGCGGAAGACGTCACGGTGCTTTAGACAAGGCCTATCAACTGACTTAAGGAATGCGCAATCGTCTATAAGCACTGGATGTTTATAGAGAAAACACGCGTCAACGGGGCCGTAACGGATATTGTTTATTTTTGTTTGTTTGTTTTTGTCTTATTTTTGTTTCAACGAATATTGTTTCAACGAAGAAAAACGTTTTGTTTCTTAAAAAAATGTTTTTCTTAAAAAATGTGCGTTTCAGAGCAAACAAATTGTTTCTAATATTTCTAAATGCAATAGTTCACCTTTTGTAACGGCAGTCATGTCGTTTTTATTTTTTTACATTATTGTTCAAATATAATAGGGGAATTCTTTTTATTCGTAGGCTACCCAAGAGTACCTACATGGGCTGTTTTATGTAAAATTCGGTCAAAAGTAGTAACGCCGCATACGCTGCGCCGAGCGGCATGGCGCTGCACCGAGCGGCATGCGCTGCGATCTCCAGACCACAACAACGCAGCGGTATTAGCCACAGTGACGCGCACACATCCCCCAACCCCGCGCATACCGCATATAGCTGAGGCGATCGACAACATCTCGACAGGCCGGTCCTTGCCGCACAACTAACAAAACGGCGCGGCTGACGTCATGCAGTGCAGTAGCGCGACGTGATATCCAGACCGTAGGTTTAGGTGTAATTAATTATTATTTCATTCAGTGAGATAATTTACAATTACTTGGCAACACCACCGGCCCGTACGTTGAACGTATACGCTTATGGCCCAGGCTACGACCCCGCAGCGGTCGTACTATAGAGCCAACCTCGGCCGCCTTCGGCGAGGATCGGCCCTTGTCGGCCCTTTCCGGCGGCCCTGCAGTCGTGCATCGACTCCGTCCAAACCTTACTATGAGTCGAATACGGCCGTAGATGTGGCGATACGGGGTTATCCTTGGCACCTACGTCCCAATTATGAGCGCGCGCGCCCAGTCGACGTGCAGTTTGTTACAAGAGGTTGGATGGAGCTAATGACAAATAAAAAGGCGGGAGATTCGAAAAAATTGACATAAATATTCAAATTTGGAATTCGTTAGTCCCGGCGTTGCCAATGAGGTTTTAATTAAACAATTAAACAACTCAGTAAATTTCGGTGGCAGATACTTTAAAGGTTTGATATCAGAGATCTGGCTATATTTATCAGGTAGATAGTTGAATTTCTGCAGGTGACTCTTCAACAAACTGATCAAAATTCGAGCAAAAAGGTTCTAATCTCAGATTTGGTTTAATCTAGGTGACCAAAAATGAAAAATTTTTAACGAAATTTTGAGCTGTTGAGCTGCTAGAAACCAATGTCGAGCTGCTAGATATACAAAGTAGGATGATTTTCCAATATCCGAATAAGTAAATAAATGTATGTATATTAGTGATGAATGTATGTACATAGTGTATGAAATACATTTAGTATAGTTTATAAACTACACAGCGTATGAACTACATATTATATTGTATGCACTACATACCTATGGTACAGTATAAATTATGAACTACATATAGCGTATGAAGTATATAATGTATGAACTACAAGTATAATATGTACTAACTAGTTGAACTAGTTAAACGCTGTCAAGCCATGAATAAAGATATATAATATATTGTCTATGCGTGCTTCGTCGACTGTGAGATGGCTTTCGAAAAAGTTTAGCATGCCAATCTGAAAATGGATTTTACAGAAAATTGGATTGGATAGTCGAGCTATTCGTAAAGTACTTAAACCTTTATTAGAACCAGATATTTTCCTAGCATAAAATATCTTTTCTATATAAAATCTGAAAAAATAATGGCAGAAGTACTTGACGGTGAAGTTGAAAAATTTCATGTAAATTATGAGAGAATATGCGATTGATCTATAGGTAGGCTCTATTTCAAGACGAAGAAACACAACTGCGTTGTGCACTACGGATTTTCAGCCTCGTCTATGGGATGAAAGGCTAGACTCTTTTTACCCAGACCCCGTACAACTAAATTAGAGGCCTTCAAAATATTGCAATTACATTTATTAGGAAAACTACAGAAGTAGGTACTCCTTGTCAATAAAAACTGGAAACTCCAATATTCCAGACGTATTGGGTTCAAGTAATATTATTGCATATATAGTAATGCAATGGAAAATTAAGGAAAACCGAACAGAATAAGGTTTACTTGGCTCGAAAAACGACTAGTTATTAAGATTTATTTAAGAAAATGTGTCGCGTTGGACCATCTATTATTTTATTTTTCTACTTAAAATAGGTTTTTATTCGTAGTTTTTTAATTTAAAATATTCTGTTTTCATATGAAATTTTGGGTAGTGTCCCATGAGTGCTTGGGGAATCATAAAGTTGCGTATGAAGTAATGCAATGAAAATTTAGGAAAGACCGAACAGAATAAGGTCATGGTTGCTTAAAAAACTGCGGCTTAAAAGATTTATTTTCCAGAATATGTCGCATTGGACCATTTATTCTTTTATTTTTCTAGTTAAATGTCACGTCGTCTAATCTGTTTTCATATGATGTTTTGTGTAAAGCCCCATGGCATTCCCTTTAGTATGGATAACTGCTTGGAAAATCATAAAGTTGCATATGACCCAGGAATTTCATGTTTAATTCTTGGGCTATTGCAGTACGTGGGATTCAACGAATGGTCTCTCAGGCGAGCTGGTTTCAGGTCATATCTTACACTTCTGCCATCCATGAATATACTCGTACATAATAATTACGTTCTTGATATAGATTCTTAGCGTAGCCGTTCGGGAGTATCGCGTTGTATGTGCTGTTGACTGATTTATTCATAATGGCGTAGCTCACCGCAATTAGAATAGCAAAGTGACCTACATCCTCTGTTCATTGATTTCGCAAAAGCTTTCGACAAATTTCAGTGGGTATCTCAAACTGCAAATAGTGTTGAATGATTCATTGACGGCTGAATCGACTACATATATTAGTTATATAGCATAAAAATATCCTGACTGAAAAAGAGGAGACAGACAAAAATGTGACCTAAAAATGGATGAAATAAAAGGCTTAGAAAACGGTATTTTATTTCTCGAAGACGTGTTTCACTTCAGCTGTATTTGCATGCCTACTGGTACATTTTGTAGTTTTTGGGTTAGAATTTTCTGGTACTTAGATATGGGCTAGATTCTAGACGTTATTCAAAATCTCCATTACAGAGGATGTCTTTTCTATAGTGCATATTCAAATAAAACAAGACAAAATCTGTTTTTTTGTGTGTCATCATTTTCGAATTGAAAAATAAAAGACTTTTCGAGGAACAATGAAAGCCTTTCGAAATCATTTTCGAAGAAAAATCTTGAAAAATGTAGCATGCGAAATTTGCTTATGATCCATTTGATTTACATGGGCCATAGACAAATTTAACATGCTAAATTTTTCAACAATACGCCCGCCCCCCCTGCTATCTTCAGTGTACTGACGTCACAGTGTTCTTAGTATTGTGTATCATGCAAAAGATGGTGCAGAATAGTAGTCAATTCATTAAATTCTAAAGAAAGCCTAAAAACGCTTATTGTTTAATCACAAAATGTTTTGGGTTTTAGCTGTTTTAGCGTCCGTAAAATTAAATAAAAATCACGGAACTCAATTATTACTTAGATCTGACCGACAAGATAATTCGAATTTAGAATGATAAATAAAATCACATTTCTATGCTGCATCACGGTGTTCCAAATTTAAATTGAATAAAATCATGTTCTTAATTCAAATTTTCTGGTCGGTCAGATGTAAGTAATAGTTGAGTTTTGTGGTTTTTATTTACTTGAACGGACTCAATAAAATAGGAATATATTATTAGCTAAGTATAGTGGATTGGGAGAAATTCTGGAATAAATGCAGTTCAGATAATTATGCCATATATTTTTTAATTTAACTGGCGGTAGGTTATACCGCCAAATAGATGTTTTTGAAGGTTTAAAAAAAACTAACTCAACCCTCCGCCTCATAGGTAGATGTTTATGAATCGTTTAAAAAAATCGTTTATAAAGGCTCTCGCTCCTCCTTTAAACTCTATACCTCGCTTATTTATAGAGATAGAGCAAAGATTTTTACAGATTCGGCATCGGTTTGATAAATTTTATGGGATGACAGATCTTCAATGTCGATAGGTTTACTAAACGTCGTAAATGCCTAAATCCTGACTGGTGTAATATAATCGCCTCTTTTTAAGCAATTTACGCAGTATTGGCACGTCGGATATAAATTTTTTAAACACACTACTAAATTCGATCATTGTAATGCTAAATCTGATAGGATAGAGCGTCGGACACGGAATATTTCAAGACATAATCATTTTCAGATTTTCATACTAATAAAAAAAATACTTAGTTTTTCAAATCATAAACACCTATAACATACCCCGCCATATAGGTGTTTATGATTTGTTTAAAAAACTATCTTTATTACTAAAATGTAGGTGTTTGACGCTTCTTTAAATGTCTATATCTCGCTTATTTATTAAAGCCGGAAAAAAAATCATGCACTTTCGGAAACAGCGTGGTGAATATAGTCGGGTGAATATAGACGTTAAAAAAATCAACAATGTAGAAAATGTACCAATAACAGAATAATACCCCGCCATATGAAATGAAACACAAATGTTTTGAGTTTTAGCTCTTTAAACGTCCGTACAAGTAAATAAAAATCACGGTATTCAATTGTTACGTACATCTGACCGACAAGAAAATTCGAATTTGGAACGATAAATAAAATCACATTTTTACGCCGCGCGTCACGGTGATCTAAGTTTAAATTAAATAAAATCATGTTCTAAATTCAAATTTTCTGGACGATCGGATGTAAGTAATAGTTAGGTTCCGTGGTTTTTATTTACTTGTACAGACTCAAAAAATATGAATGTAATATCAGTTAAGCATACTGGATTAGAAGAAATCCTGACTGGGGTGACATAATCGACTCTTTTGAACTGCCTTTCGACATTTGGTCTGTTTTGAAATCGGGTACCTTTCTGCGTCCGCAGCAGAGCATGTTGCGGGCGCGCGACTGGCCAGGCGCCGCGGACGAAGTCTTGAAGCGGGCGAGCTTCCTCCACTGCATGGGTGCAGGCGACGGCTCGGGCGCCGGGGGCGAAGGCTCCGGGGGCGAAGGCTCCGGGAGCGAAGGCTCCGGGGGCGAAGACTTCTGGGGCGAAGGCTCCGGGGCTCACGGGGGCTCCGCGCCGGTCACGAGCGCCGCGGCCGGCGCCTCCGCCGCGCCGCCAGCGCCGACCGCATCGCCGCTACGCCCGCGAGCGATCGATAGCCCGCGCGGCCGCCCGCCTCCGGGCGCTCGCCGGACCGCACATAGTCGCCGCACCGCACGCACCGCACCCGACCGACTCGTCGCCGCACGCACCGCTTCGCCTCCGCGCCAAAACGATCACAAAACTAGCAGTATTTTCGTTCGCGAGCGGCGCTACGCCGATACACCCATTCCCCTCCCGGCGACGAAGTAAACCGAACTTTTCCGATTACGACAAGGATAAAGTACATCCTACGACCGCTAGGGAGGGAAGCCCCAATCGATGCTTTATTCACCGCTCTACACATTTCATCATTTTCCTACCCGCATAGATGTTTAGAAACAAAATAAACGGCCCGACACGACTCGAACTAGCTTTCCACTAGGTTTTTCTTATTTTTTCATTTAAGCTGTCCACCCAAAGAGGATGATTACTGCCTCGTAGTTACTTAGCTTTTTTTATTGGGAACTAGGTTGTTAGTATAAAATCGAAATCGTTTCTATCCTATATATAGGTTGTTAGTATCAATTTCATCATTTTCCTACCCGCGTAAAAGTCTAGAAACAAAATGAACGGTTCGACACGACTCGAATTTACGTTCCATTAGGAAATTCTTCTTTTTTCCTCTTAGCTATCCACCCAATGAGGGTGATTTCTGCCTGGTGGTTAGTTAGTTTTTTATTGGGAACTAGGTTGTTAGCCCTCTCCCATCACCCCCCCCCCTCTCCTCCCGTACCTCCCATCTCCAACCAACGCCACCCCCTAACCGATCCCCCCAAAGCCCACCCCTCCCCCAACCCCACCTAAAACCATTCTCCTCCCAACAAACCAATCCCGCCTTCCACCCCAAAACCCCAACCCCTCCAAACCCCTAACACCACTCAAACATCCCCCCTAAACACCACCCCCTAAAACCCTTTTGCATTCTAAGCACTTGGGTATCTATTCAATATAATAGGTTTCATCGGAAGACGACAAATAGCGGAGGAAGTAGAATATTTTCCAAACATTCAAATTTACCTATTATTCGATAGTCGCATGTTTTTGTAGTTTTTCCGTGGTATTAAAATGGTATTTTCTAACCATTATGTAGTATTTTCTTAAATACGGCGGTATTGATTTTATTTCAGTACGAGATATTCTAACCAAAATTTCACAATGTGATTTAGATCCGACAAGGCATCTGTGTACCGAATTTCAAGTCTCTAAGTCCAATATTTTGAGATTGAAGTATGACTAGCGTGCCCTGGTGGACCGATTTCAACCACAATGTTTTCAACTCTTGCCATGACCAGATAATGCCTGCATGCCAAATTTCAGCTCAATCGGATGACGCGTTTCGGCGCTATTGTGGAGGAATACATACAGGCAGACAGACAGACACACAGAAGTGTGTTCACAATACTTTCCTTGCCAGGAAAGTAAAATGATCTGGAAATAATAATATTATCCTTTAGTCAAGCAAGTTATGTCAAATTATGTCAGCAATTTATGTCAAGCTTGCTTGTATCGGTTTCATGCAGCCCAACTAAGCGATAAAATTTTCGAAGTCAACATTTTAAACATAGTATTTTAAAAAGAAGTCCAAAGGCCATGTATGTTTAAAAGAAGAAAAACTAGTTTACAAAAAGGAAAAAATGTCACCTATTTAAAGGGTAAACCGTAAAAAATATGAATATTTAACAGAAAACACAAAAAATACAAATATTAAAATAAATAGACTAAAATACAAAAGACCTAGGTTTATTAATAATGTATATAATCATATAGCTATAACATCAAATATAAATAAAAGATCTAAAGTTTGTGAAAATTTTAAATTGTAGATAATAATAATAGTAATTACGTAATAATAGCCAAACGACGTTGACGAATATTATTATAATATTACCATAATAATGTAATTTAGATTAGTACTTATAACTAAATGATTATTAAATATATTGTATTAATTATATAATATATGCTATAATTTAAAATTTCATTTTATATTTTTTTTGTATCATATTGTACTTCAATTTTTGCCTACTCTTCTTTTCACATCAGCATGTTGGTTACCTGGAAGATATTGTTATGTAGCAATAAGTTCGTTATTGTGCCTTATTTATATTGTGCAATAAAGAGATTTTCATTCATTTATATTTTGAACTGGCCTTCCTGAAATAAAGTGTAAGTCGCTTAGAAATGCCCTAGGTTCGCATTGTTATACTAATTACTTGTGGTCTGTAATCGCTTTCACATTTTGGCCAAAACTAAATATATATATATATATATATATATATATATATATATATATATATATATATATATATATATATATATATATATATATATATATATATATATATATATATATATATATATATATATATATATATATATATATATATATATATATATATATATATATATATATATATATATATATATATATATATATATATATATATATATATATATATATATACAAGTATTGTTTCAATTGTGTGTCAGTGTGTAACACATGCTTCTCTTTTAGTTTTTATTGATAATTTACTGTAATTGTACTCTACGATACAATAAATAAAATAACGAATGGAGGGTTTAAAATAATATTGAAATGTTAAAAAGGTTTGTGTTTCTGTGTGTACATACATGTGATAGATTGTGGCAATTTATTCCAACCAAATCAAGTGTTTAGAACCCTTGGCGATAGGAGTGAAATAAATCTCGTTGTTTTAATGACACTCACCTACCTTAATTATATTTCATAGACAGTAAAACCACTGAAATTGCAAATGTCACAAGTTGAAGCAAAACTGAAAAAAACGAAATTTTAAAATAAAATAACTTGAAAGCTAAAACGATGACCTAGATTTTTTTTTGGAAATTGATGTTAAATAAGTGATGTTAAATAGGTGTATGTTTTAATTTTGTTAATTATCTAAATTCCAGAGTAATATCACAGTATACCAACCAGTACCTTTACTCTTAAGCTACAGGGCATTGCAGAAATAGGGTGCCAGGAATGTGGGTAGAGGGTTACGTCCCGACGAAAGCGAACGGTTAGCATTATGCGCATTAAAGGCTGGCGACCTTTTCGAGAGTTTAGATATCTGCTTGGGCCGAGTAGCGGGACATCTGGCGACCATATCCGATCCCTTACGACTCGTGACGTATTTGCTTTGATTTCAATTTTGTTCTAGGAGAAGCTACTCGCTGGTATACCGTGGTAATATTAAAATGACTCCTTTACTTCCTGTTTATTGATCAAAAAATACGGTTTTGCACATTGGCAGACTTATCATACTACGTCCATCTCCTACAGTCAGCCATAGTGTTGTTTAGAGAGTTTCTGGGCTATCCAAAGAAAATGTTAATCAAAATTGCTTATAAAGAGATAACGCTCAATAAATGTTAAATGAAAAAGGAGCAACATAACACCAAGTCAGAGACAAAGGAAGGATGGGAAGGGGGAGGGTTTACGTATGGTGAGAGAAGAAATGCGTTTGCAGAAAAAGTTAGTAAATAGAGAGCGAATGCACGCATCTGATATTTGGAGGGAGCTGTTTCCATAATCGAGCTGCATTACGGAAAAAGAGTAAGAATAACACAGAATCTTGTGACTATAATTATATTATTCTAACTTGGTCAGAGTAGGAGACCATCTATTCCTAGTTGGGTTACTTTATCCATCAGGTAAGAAGTTGAGGTGCGGTTATTCAGCACATTAAGCAACATGGATAGAATGTATAGATTTCCGCGATTTAGAAGCTGCAGCCATTGCATGCATTTTGCGAGGCCAAAACATGGTTGTATTTCCGTACATTAAATACAAATTTCACACAGACATACTGTAAGCGCTCTGACTTGTCGAGGATTTCTTCGTTTGCATCGAGATATGCAACATCCGCACGGCTTCGTATCTAGGGAGGGGGGAGGCAGACCGGCGTAACTGCCCGGGCGGCAATTCAAGGGGGTGACCGAATGCATATGTTTTAAAAAAAACTTGTTTCACTAAAGTGCCTACCATCTAAGAGGCGTCGCGTCGTAGTATCGATGGTTCATTCAATTTTGGAACGCACCCATAGTTGCTTTTTAAGCGCGTGCGTAGTGTGTGTGATGTGTATGCCAGGGGAATTGCCGTCGCGCCTAGAAAAAATCCTCCCCACAGACAGAAGGTAATGGGGCTACGCGAGCGGAGCCGAATAAACCCGAATGTCCGAACGTCAGGCGGCGCGGCGGCTGATTAGGTCTGCGAGTATAGGCAGAGCCAGACTGGTCTCACGTGTGCAACGTACGCAACTCATTATCACATCTGGACCCTTGAATTTGATTGAAAACAGATGACTTAGAAACACACAACAATCATACGCGTCATCGCGTATGATAAATTTGTTTTTAAGTCATATAAGTAAGTCATGTAAATTCGTTTTAAAGTCATGCAAATTCAAGTTGCCTACTTTGCGTCCGTGGGACAAGTCTTAGTTGGTTTTTTTTGTTAACAACTACTCTTTCTAACGTGGTAATAGATCCTTTCGCGGAAAGGAAAGAAAGCTGTAGCAAGATTAATAGTAAAATTTGCCGAGATCTAAGGATTGAGGCGTGTGTACAGTACCTACAACCCTACAGTCTGATTTCTGTATTGTCTACACAGGTAGTATGTATTCTTATTAATGTCACACATAAGGAAAAGTTATTAGCAAATAGGTAATAAATAGTTAAAATTTATTTAAGAGTTCTTAGGGTCACAAGAGTTCGAGGTCACAAAAAAACCACCCAGTATATTTGTTATGTAAGTTTTTCTTAAAATCATTGCTGAGGGGAAGGGGCGCCAATGTCAAGTTTTTGTTGGTAAATATCTCGGAAAAAAGTTCTACAAAAACTTAGATCCGGGGCTGCGTCCGCATAATTGAAAATAGGCAGAAAAAGTGTTTGCAGGCAGTAAAATCCTGAGTAAATGCGATTACTGATATCTATGATTTGTGCCTGCATTGCAAGAGTATGGTCGATACCTTATTGTGGTCGACTCCTAGTAAATGTTGCCTGTATTCGGACAGTTGTATCTAGGTATATACAATACCTTTTACCCATTTCTACGCAATTTGCTAAAAATCTTTTTGCTAAAAATCACCTCCAATAATATTAACTGTCCCGACTTACTAAATAAAATTAATCTCCGTCTTCCTTCCAAACTCAATAGATTTAACCCTGCTCTTCATGTTCCTCATGCTGGTACCAACTATAAGCAAAATGCATTTCTGTGGCGAACAAGTGACAATTTCAATGATTTGATTAAACGCTTTGACTTCGATCTATTCTGTACGAGTATTACCTAACTCGGCTAGGCAGCGGCTGAACAGTGAATTCTTTAGCATTAATTTTTGAATATGTTTTGATGTATTTTTAATCGATAGCTTTAATTGAAAGGTCACATATGTTTTTACAACGTTACTTAAACGTGAAAACCTTTAATTGGCTCTCTGTTATCCTACTCCGTCTATTTGTTAAATTACAATTAGCTGTTGGTTTTCCTAAAAATAAATAAATTTAAAAAATCATAGACTTGCGATTTCGCATGCATACGATGACAATACAACATTCTACATATGCATGCAAATTTTCAAGTCAATTTAATTGTGTAGAAATAGGTAAAAATGGAGTTACATATGTATAGCATTTGACCTAATAGTTAAAAGGAGCCAGCGACAAAAAATTGCAAGTTTTGGAAAAATGCTTTCAGATCAGACAGTAATTTGGCCATAGAATGCCTGGCTACAGTCAGCAGGCCAGGTTCCCGGACACCTGGCGCTGGCATAATAGGAAAGGTGTAATTTTTATTATTACCCCCAAAGTGTTTAGGAAAGGCTGACATTCATCAGTATATGCAATAAATAAAATATATGGTCAGACTGCTTCATAATCGTACCCGTGGCGTCAGCATCTCCATATATATACGTGTCACGCATCGGTCAACTACCGCGCAATATAGTGGTCGCAATGGCGCAATATAATGGTATGGAGATGCTGACACCACGCGTTCGATTATAAAGCAGTCTGAACATATGTTTCGTGTTTATTGCATTCACTGACTGACTACTGATGAGTTTTCCACTTTTCGAAAACACTTTGGGTATACTAATTAAAATTACACCTTTTCTAGTCCGCCAGCGCCAAGTGTCCCGGAAGCTGGTCTGCTGACTGTACCCCGGCATTCTATGGCCAAAATACTGTATGATCTGAAAGTATCAGTTTTTCCAAAACTCTTGCACTTTTTTGTCGCTGGGTCTTGAACTATAAACGGACAAACATACACTATGTATACTGATGAACGCGTGACGTTGAATAAGTATATAAAAAGGCAAAACAATGGTGCTACAACAAAAAACGACTACAGTGCATAAACAGAATACACATCAATAAAAACCAAAATAAATCCTTAATTTGTCGAATTTCAATAATATCGATAAATACCGTTTTTCCTAACGACTTCCCGTGACCCTTCCATCACACACAAACGTTTTCCCACCCCCTTCAGCAGCCAACGTATAAACGTATAACTAAACGCGACGCGCGCACGTCAGAAGTACTTATCTACTTTAAAATAATTCGGGACGAAATTCATATTGACATTACAATAATACTCTAAAATTTAAATTATCCCTTACACACTGGAGATCCTTTCAAAAAACACGAAAAAGATCAATGGACTTTGCTTTGATGAGAGATGTGAGGTCATTCAATAGTTTCCATTTTTAAAATTACCGCCCGCGTTTTCTGGTCAGAATATAATGGGTGGCATTTATTGGCCTGTTCATTTTTGGTAGTGATGGCCCACTTTTGCTTATAGCCAAGTTGACGACTTTTCGTTCGATCAATTTTTACTTTCGACTGTCTACCCTGGACAACGGTGGTAGCAACATCGCCAAAACGTCGGCGTCTTCGATCCGTGAACCGCGATAATCTTCCATTTCATAATAGGATTTTGGTTTTGGGAAATTAGGGTATAAATTTAACATATTCAGTGACGAACAAAAGACATATATTTTTTAAAGATTGCGTGAGCGAATGTATGTCTTCGCTTGATCTTTAAATAAATATATGACGATTGAGTAATTTTCTTTTATGCACGTGATCATAGACCATTGTAATTTTGATGGCTTTTGACTATGGACAAAAACACAAAATGGATGAAAGACATGCACATTGGGAAAATATAGATAAAGATAAGTGATTATAAAAAAATATTATAATACTAAATTGTGATTTTAAAAAAACTACTCAATAATTTATACAGAAATATTATTGGATAA
This sequence comes from Micropterix aruncella, assembly GCA_944548615.1. Classification (NCBI taxonomy): domain Eukaryota; kingdom Metazoa; phylum Arthropoda; class Insecta; order Lepidoptera; family Micropterigidae; genus Micropterix; species Micropterix aruncella. The sequence continues at coordinate 19,743,811 of OX155956.1, forward strand.
TGATATTCTTAGAAACTTAGGAGATGAATTTTTCTTATATCTTCTTTCTTTCTTCATAGAATTTATTTAGAATATTCTTTTCGAGAACCTAATAAGTAAGAGAAATGGTCCAAGCCAAATTAATTTTGTATTATTCATATACAATGTAAAAATGGGGTTTCACATATTTTAGCTGGATATTCGTTTACCATAGAAAGGAATGATTTGCTTTAATGTCATCTGATTATTTAAAGATACACAATAAAATGACCGACGCCAACAATGTTGGAGAAGTATGAACCATACAGGCCCTGACCGTGAGTAAAACAGAAATTTACATTGATAATTCAAAATAATGAAAACGTCCGAGCTTCGACCAACAGTAGTAGAATCATCGATCAATCGACATCGTACAAGGCTGATTTAACTGTGGAGTTTCAGAATCCTGAATCACATCTTCGGTAGAATCATTGGAGCAGATTATTTTCAGGCAGCAGACAAGTATCTATTATTTTTTCAAGAAAGCGTATCCAGAATAAAAATTTCAGTTGCAGAGAACTTTAATTACTAATACTATGATTATGTACGAGACTCCATTAGCATTAGATGTTGTCGTTGGGGATGGTTTTGGTGCAAGTATAAAAACCTAAGAAATCCAATTAACTTCAAATTAGTAAAAAATATAAAAATAGGCATATAACCAATCTACTCGTATTTTCAGGTAAAAATGGACAAAGCACTGTAAATAAGATATGATATGACTATCTAGATTAACAGAAAGTTTAGACCCAACATGGACTTGCCACCACTTTGGATAGGTGTGTAAACCTCCACAGTTAAATTTCTGGGCCCTAATAGATAAAAAATTGCCTTTGCGCTAACATATAATCCCTCCAGAGTTCATGTTGATACTCCAAATGAATGTTTTTGGCGTTTGTAATGATGTTATTATTTGTTGTAATGTCTTTTGTCTTTGTCTTTAGGTTAGACACTAACCATAGTTTTCGATTGATATGTTATCTTAAAACAAAATTAGGCCTAAATATTGGCATAAAATCGCTAGCAACCAAGCTGAGTGACGCTGCCACAAGGTACAGTATACCGAGAGAACAGTAGACGCACTCTCGAGCGACAGGCCATTGCGGGGAAGAGGGGTACGTATCGACGAACGCCTTTGGTTAGCGTTATAGGAGTGTGCGAAAGTTGGCGAATATCTCAAACGTTTGAACATCTCCATCGGTTGAGTAGTAGACATGTGGCGGCCATATACGAGCCTTTAGTACCCTAGTAAATTTTGTTCTAAGAGACGCTAATGTGTAGTATACTGTGCACAAGGTAAGAAGAACTTCACGAGCGAACCACGAGCGAACAAAACAAAAGTCGACTATATAGCGACTCTTGTATTCGTTCGATTTCTGAGTTGCCCGAATTCGAAAGTCGCCCATCACTAATTTTTGACGTTTACCATATTTTGTGTTTGCTGTCATCCGTCATTTGCCATTAGCGTTGTCTTGTAATCAATAATTCAAAGTCTTTTAAAAAGTCGGGTGGAAAATACTCAAATAAAATGACGGACAGACCCGAAGACCATCGCCGGAAGTGGGATAAAGATGAATTCGAAAGAATCGCAGCTGAGCGCCTACGGGCAGAGCTGGACGAGGATGAACAATCGAAAAAGAAAGGTTTGCCACTTTTAGATTTATATAATCACGGTTTCAGCGGTTGGCTGACAATCGAAATCAGAAGATCCAGAGAATTCTCTTCTCTGAATATGTCAGGAAGCAACCTCAGTCCAAAGCTTTTACCCTCACTAGAACTCTACATCAGGGCGACCAACTCCAACACAAGCAACCCTCTTGAGATTGCAGAAATGTTTGCTAAGCATTTTAATAATGCCAACGTTTACTAACCCGATGTACCCTTACCACCTCTTAACTAACCTGACCAGGGTTAACGACAGTTTTGAAAAGGTTCATCTTATTACAGATTTGCCAAACGTCAAATCTGCCATGGGTCAGTAAACTTATCGGCTTTACTCTGGGAGGAATGAGTAAATCAATTGAGTAATAGGATAACTGCAATTAAGCAGTAATCAATCACAACAGGAAAATTGCATGCAGACTCGAAACACACAATTTTTACCTCTATCTATAAAAACAGATAAGCGCACTGCTTCCAATTACCGTCCCATAAGCCTAACTTGCATTGCTTGCAATCAAATATCCCAAAAGACCTCGAGTGCAAATTATATAAATACCATGATCTTGCAAATGCCATCACCCGGAACGGCTTCACTGTTCACCTTAACGCAGTGAAAGTTGGCGCTCGTGACCCGCTAGCCAAATCGCTGGTTCATTTCTTTAAAAATATTGATCTCTGCAGGAAAATAATCAACTCCTTCCTAGAAAAAATACCTAAAACTTCAATTTCCGCATCTCAAATTCTATGGCTTCGATGTTCCATACTAACATGTGGCAAAACAGCTGTCCTAAACCTCCCACAGCCGCTCATTAGTCCGAAGTCCACTGCTCACCCCCAGAAATGTAGTAATAATGTTATTATGGGCCCGATTCCGGTCGGTGAATTCCATGACAGCTTCGTTTGTATCTATCAACGGATATTAGACTTCTTGATTGGTTGGACCTTTCAAGTGAAAGTAGGTGACTGTAAATCTGAATACTTCACTGTATCCAGTGGAGTACTCCAAGGTTTAGTGCTGGGTCCAGTTTAGTCACCTTCTATCTTACAGATTTTAAGATGCAATCACATCGCAGAGCAACTACTTTGCTGACGACACAAAAAATTCGCCAATCCTATTCTAAGTAGTGGACAGCTTCTGGACAAAAGATTGGTTGCTTACCTTGAACACCTTGCTTACCTTGAAATGTGTAGTGCTTAGAAACGCATAATATTCTATGGCGGGATCAGGAAAAGGAACGCCAACACACAATATTCTATGGCAAACGCCCAATTATAAACAGTTAAGCAACAAAAATCTTAGAATAACAATTAATGATGATCTCAAATGGGAAAATACTCAGCTGCAATCGCTAAAAGAGCCAACTACTCTGTATATACTGGAATGTTGTGACTTTATTTAAAATAATCCCGATATCTACTCCTTACGAAGAGACATTCAAGGGCTACGAGGAATAGAAACCTCATGAACTGTCCTTCAGTGAGGACAGAAATGTGTAAAAAGGGACCTCAGTTCTGTTGTGTTAAATATTTTAACGCTATTCCACAAAACATCAAATCAATGCAACAACCAGGATTCAAACAGACATTAAAGCACTAGCTCAAAAATAAATGTTAATACAGCGTGAATGACTTTTTAAACGATAATGACAAATAAATAATATAACAATTATTCTTATTGTAATTCTCAAACATTTTTAATTTTAAACATTTATATTTCATTCTAGCTCTAAATCTGGCAAACCGTAGATAGCCTAATAATTCCAGTTTGACATTTTAATTTTAAAACAAACTGACATTTTACTTTATATATAGTAATGGAAAATTACTATAATACCTTGTAGATACGTCTAATTATTATTTTTGTTAATATGTATAAAACGTAATACTTTTCGGATTTGTTTTCCTTTAACTTGCAAAGTGAAAATGTATTTAATTGTAGAAAAATAAATATTGTACGTCTGATAGGTAAACTGTATAGCACAGCGGTTCCCAAAGTGTGGGTCTTGACCCATTGGTGGGTCGCGAGCCGATTCCAGGTGGGTCGCAAACACAACGTATGAACGTAGGGTATAAAATGGCAGATAGACGCCGAGATAGATTGACGAGTCTAAGTGTATTTAGGATACCTACAGACAATAAAAACCTCTAACTAACTTTTCTGAAAAAGTTCTCTCTGGGTCGCAAAATATTGTGATTTAAAAAGTGGGTCGCGGGGTCAATAAATTTGGGAACCCCTGGTATAGCACATAAAATATTACCTATCCATTTTGTACGACCCACTTACAGTTCACAATAAAGAAATTATTATTATTATTATCTGATAAGGAAGGCTTCCCAACATTTGTCAATAGAGGTCTTTATTAAAATCTACAAGGCGTATAAAGACCTATTTGACCATCAGCTCTAGAACCACTACTTTTGCAAAGTTGTAGGTTTCCTTCAAAAGGTGCAGCAAAGGGCAACCAAAATGGCAGTAGGTCTGAATAATAGAAATTACAAAGATCGCTTTGAATTACTCACACAGACTACTCTCAAACAACGATGAAAGGGAGGGAACCTGATAAGGTCATATAAAATTCCCACAAATTATTACGATGTACCTGGGCTGGAGATATTCACAAATTAACGTCAACACAAATCTTCGAGGTCACACCAAAAAAACTCAATGATGCAAAATTTTATTGTAATCCTCTTAAGAACATTTTGCAAAATAGTTGTGGTCATGTGGAATATAGTACTATTTGAAGTGATTAGTGCAAGCTCTGTCAATCAATTTAAAAACAGACTTGATTTGAACATAAAAGATCTGATCTGGGCATATCAGCAAAGAGCAGCCTGTTTGTCCAGAATAAATAATATTAATAATAACAGTTGAAAGTTTACGGACACAGAAAAGTGTAAATTTAGTAATGTTTAGTATAATAAGCAAGGGACTGTATATACATGAATATCATCGTATATACAAAACCGGAATCAGGCTGTTCAGGTAGATGGATTCAGATCTAATTTTGCGACCATTCCTTCGGGGGCTCCGTACGACCCACACCTTCCAATTTTCTTTAAATCCTACAACTCCAATATAGGAACCAATATATCTCATATGCAGACGATCTGAAATTTCTGACAGTGTCACCTTGTTTCCTTCGATTGCAGGAAGTTTGCATAGTTCTCCATGAAGATTCCCATCTGTAAAGATATTTTTAAATTAACTTCCTTTATAGAGTCCGCATCAATAACATGTGCTTACTCTGCATCAAAACAATGTCAATTTTTATTTCAGCAATTTGTATTTTTTGACGAACTAAACTGGGGTTTTATCATATTTTGTGATTTACTTTTAAATCGCTCAAACTTCTTAAGTGATAATCAAAACACCATTAGCTTTTACAAAAGTTCTGTCGTTAGAATAATAAAGGAGTTATAAATATCGGCCCCATTTCATTATTGTTATGTTATGTTTTGTTATTACCCTTTATTGTGATGTTCACAATGGGCGGTTTTTATTGTCATACGACAATCTTTTCCAACCATCCCTACTATATGAAGTCTTTATATTTATGCTTGCGTGTAACATATGTTTAAGTTTGTGCCTTATTGCATTCGATCGACAGAATTGAAGGACAATTCTGTTAATTTTATCCCGGTAATCAAACTCAGAACCTTACAATGTAAGATCAGGTGACCTAACCACTATGCCACCGGGCCATGTGATTATTCAATTACATATTTTTATATACACTATTCAATTACTTTTACTTACCTGTTTTGTGATTTCTAATATGTATCTGCTCATTAAATATAGTTTGATATATCACAAGGCAGTGGTTTCCAATGTGTTGTATGCGTACCTACCCCTGGGGGTACGCAAACCAAAGGTTAGTGGAAAAACTATTCAAAAATGACTTCCAAAATTTCAATTGGTGCCAACGTCGAAGATGTTGGTAAAATTACAGGAAACAGCATTAAAAGAACAAAATACAACATATTACCAACATAACATAATAGACAATATTTTAACAAAAAGAAAAACCGACTCCATTTTTTAAAATATACGTACAGCAGCCATCTCATTGTGGTACTTAGAACGGGCTATCATAATTGAATGCGTATACAAAATTTTATGTATGTGCTGTTGACCGTTGAGGAGTTCCCTCGTTAGGAGCCAACCCTGGGTGCTGCAGTCCTTGGTGAAACTTAGAACGGGCTGTCGTAATTCAATACATATACAAAATTTTGTGTCTGTGTTGTTGACCGTTGAGAAGTTCCCTCATCGGGTAACAAACATAAAAAAGTTCTGAGGTAACTAACATTAAAAAAAAATTAGATACAACCGAATTGATAACCTCCTCCTTTTTTAGAAGTCGGTTAAAAATACAACATATATTATTGGTCATGTATTATCATTATTAGTACAGTCGACGAGCAGCTTAAGCTGATGTTCGCATGTCGAATTACACACAATATTTTATATTTTCCATTTTACTAATGCCAATTTTATAATGGAATTGCGATTATTTTTTTAAGGACCATATTTTAAGACAATTGTAGTTTTTAGAGAGAAGGGAGATAGGGAGGGTCAATTTTAAGGCAATTTAGTTTTTAGAGAGAAGGGGTAGAGAGAGAGAGAGAGAGAGAGAGAGAGAGAGAGAGAGAGAGAGTGAGATGGAGGGGGAGGGGGGTGAGGGAAGGGGGATAGTCCAGGATTTTTTCATTTGCAAAAAGGTGAAGTTGCAGGAAAATATTACTAACCTACTTAAACTAAAAGCCTAGTAAACATAGTAAAATATACAACCACCTATGTAGGTACATTGAGGAGAGTAGATTACTAAGGGCAAACCCGCCACTTTAGGGTTATAATGATGTCTGTGTATATAGGTACACCGAGTAATTGATTATTTCAATAGTCACTGCACTACTAAGCTACGGTAACTGCAATATATAATCTTTAGTCTTCTAACACTGTTTATTATGTGCCAACTCTTTAATTATTTATCGCGCATAAAAATTATGGTAGCGTATTAGCACCATTCAAACTATACATAGCACGATAACACGACAGTGGAAACAGAACTACCATTGTGCCAACCAAGAATGTCCGTGCTTAAGGCAATGTGAGGTAGGGGGCAGTAAGCCGAAGGGAGAAGGCAGGGTGTTTGTAGATGGTTGTGTTTTATTTTTCATGTATCAAATCAGGCGACTTATTTACACTATCGAACCTGTTTGCAATCAGTAGGTATACCTACTGCCCGCAGGGAAGGAGCAATGCTGACTCGCCGGCAGCATTTCCAATAGATCCAAGGCGTTGTTACATCGTGATATGCCGTTGCCTTCTCGAAGAGCTATATTTAATTCTATTACAAATTACATAATTATTTATTTATTTTAGCGCCTCCGGTGAAACGAGAATTGCTCAAACAACGCGAATACAAAGTGGATCTCGATTCCAAATTGGGAAAAAGCATCGTTATCAACAAAAACACGCCGACGTCTCAGTCCGGCGGCTATTATTGTAATGTTTGCGATTGTGTCGTCAAAGATTCCATCAATTTCCTCGATCACATCAACGGAAAGAAGCATCAGCGGAATCTCGGAATGTCGATGAAGATAGAGAGGAGTACGTTGGATCAGGTGAGCTTTCAGTCGGTCATACGAGGGTCTCTCAATTGACATCAGACGAGGTAAAATTCTTTTCTTTCATTGCAGGTGAAAGCTCGTTTCCAGTCGAACAAGAAGAAGCTGGAAGAGAAGCAGAAAGAGTACGAGTTGAGCTCGAGGCTGCGGGAGGCGGAAGAAGAAGAGGCCAAGGTGAAGGAGCTGCGCAGGGAGAGAAGACGCGACAAGAAGCGGAAGCTTCAGGACGACGATGAGGATGCGCAGGCCACTGGCTCCATGCAGTCGGAACTGGCGCAAATCATGGGCTTCTCCGGATTCGGCGCGGGGAAAAAATAATCTTATTTTACATGTATTCATTTTATCATTGCGGAAAGTAAAAGCAATTTTTTTCATTCAGGTTTTTTTAATTCTTCAGTGATGGAGATCTATAAATTCTCAATGAAGCTTTACCATCTTATTATTAGAATACATACAATGATATTGTTTAAATAGCATTAATAGATTGATCAACGTCATACTACTATTTGGCAACCAGAATTTTAATACAAAACGCAATGTGTAGTTGGCACTCATAGTTAAAAAAAATATTATTCTTCTATTATTATGATCAATATGGTGACTTTTAAGGTATAAACGTATGGAGGCGCACTGTAGATGACACTCGAAATACGCCTATACGGTATAAAATAATAACATATTAACAAACGAATTTTTAGATCGTGACTCTTATTTTTTTATTATTATTTGCATAAAGATGTCAATTTTTAATGTGGAGTACAGATTTCAATAAGTAATAATTACGCAGTTTATTGTTCAAGACTAATAGATAGCATTCTATCTCTCTATATTATCATTGATGATAATGGTATTCTTCTGTGATGTACTTAGTATATAAGAAATGCGATAGATGGCAGTAATAATTGAATGCCATTATTGTAATCATTGGTTAAATCAGGGCTTTCCAACTGCAAATGCCCCAAGGGCCGCTTTAAAAAAAAAACGGTTTGGACGGCTGCATTATAAAATACTTTGTATGCAACTTTACCAGTGAGTTTTAATAGGTATGGTATACAAAGAAATAACGCATTTGTATTATTATTTTAATTTATTCAAAAACTATCTAATTACAAAGAAAATTGTGGGAAATTTGAGGACGTTTGTTTATACTAACTAATGCATCAATATTAACTTTAATATTTGTTGTTGATAAAGGAAGCAAATGACTAAGTGACATCAGAGGGGAGACATGTATATTTTGAATTTATAAATTTCATGATGGAAAAGCTGCTTTCGCAAAGATACGTTTGTTGTTTGTTTGTTGTTTATACTCTTTATTGTGAAAATGTCAGGCGGGTTTATTGTCATATGACAATCTCTTACAACCAACCCTACTATGACGTGTTATATGTATGTGTGCAAGTAACATGTCTGTAAGTGTGTGTCTTGTTATTGCATTCGATCGACAGAATTGAAAATGCAATTCAGTTAATTTGATCCCAACGGAAAATGGTGACCCAGCCGGGAATCAAACCCGGGACCTTACAATGTAAGATCAGGCCACCTAACCACTATGCCACCGGGCCGTGTTCCCCAGCATTGAGCCAAGTGTAAGCCCTAAATTTCGCAAGTTGGGGTAAAGTTCTTCTGGCAGCAGCTTGAAAAATCCAATCCAGTTGCAGTTCTTCCTTGGTAAAAAGGATCTGATTGCAAATCACATAATTCCAGTTGAAGGTCTGCTGTTACAATCTCAACTGAAATTATAAGGGGCTGAGTAAATTAGCTAAATCGATTTTAGAATTCTTCTGCAATTTTGTCAATGTATTTTATGTGAGGTAATTTTATTCTTCCTCAAAATCCTTAATTTCTTTAAAATGCTCCGCGAGCCACAAAAAGTGAGGTTGCGGGCCACATGCGGCCAGTGGGCCTCATATTGGACAGCCCTGGTTTAAATTATTGGGTTTTTTATAATCAATCTGTCATTTATTAAAAATCATTCATTATCAGTGTTATTATAGATGACCAAATAAGTTGCTATTAGTTTGGCCATCAATGCTATCAGCAGCACCTGCATTTTGCCGTGTCGGAAGGGTTGCCAAATCGTCTATGGAGTTGAGCAATCTAATACCACATATAACTAGATACAATGTACAATGGACACACAAAATGATACCTAGTAATAATCTAGTTCTAGGAACTACATAAAAAAACACGTTATTTTGGGGGATTTTTAATAGGCAATTTTGCACAATTATTACTTGTTACTTACTGTGGATGAAAAAATTAAATGAGCATGTAGGACTGCATACGCAGTTAACAATGAAGTTCTGTCAACCGTAACGCATAGCTAATAATCATGAATGTTGTATCTGTAATGCGATAAATTGTCAAGGACGTCGTAGGATAAATATGGATAAAAAGTGTTTGGGATTTTTTGCAAATAGGCGACGGCCCAATGAGGAGACAGATGGAGCCTATGGTCACCCTTTTTTTTTACCGAGAATATCACATTTATTTCAGCGCTAATTGCCGTTACGTGATGACCATACCATTTTACGATACTTCAATAAGGTATTCAATGTCGATTATATTCAATGATCACCAGCAATTTTAATTCTGCATAAAATACAAGTTCAATGTCAATAGCTGTTTAGTCTCTTTCCGCGCTGTAAACATGGCTCTTTCTCTGAAACTATTAATTTTAGCGAATGTGTTTCTTTTGTTGACCGCTTTTCAGGTAAATGTTTTTTTTTTATTTTACTATCGGTGGTTCGTTATTTTTTTTTTTTTTTAAAGAATGAAGAATTTCTGCAGCAGCAGAATACTCTGATACGGATTTCCAGGGGTGTGAAGATTCAATCCAATGAAGCTGCTTCACTACAAACAGACGAGCATAGTCGAAGCAAACGACAGAGTGAGCTGATGGACCTCGGTAAAGACGCAAGCGAGAATCAAACCGAAGACGACGCCGAAGAAGCAGGGTTCTGGACTAAATTAGGAAAGATGGCGATGAATCTTTTCAAAAAGTTCATGAATTGGCTGAATGAATAAATGACTCACAACAGAATATTAAAATTTATTTCAATCTTCATAATTATTACAAATCATCACAAATTGTTAAATATAGATCTATCTGCTCGCCCATCCCTAAGCCGCACCTGTCAAAATTTGGAGGTAGTTCATCAGTATGGTCTGAATTCCATGATAAGCGTTTTGGAAATGGATATTTAAGTTTGAAATGTTTTACAAAAACTGTGACAATGTCGTTATCGCCTCCCGACTGGTGGAAACTTTTACGAGGTAGGTAAGTGAAACCTTCCTATTCATGTGGTATTTTTTAAATATTTGTACCTTTTCCACATTGCTGATGTTTTAATGTCACCGGACTATATTCACCACATGCAATCCAAAACCGCAATAATCTTTTTTCGGCCTCAATAAATAAGCGAGATATATGCATTTCAAAATGCATCTCAAATACCTGCATTTCGGTTGGTTAATTTTTTTTTTTTTTTTTCAATTCATTGACACTTATATGGCAACAGGTTAAATTACTTTTTTTAAAGTAACTTCAAAAAAAATTTTTTTTCGTATGGTAATTTCAAAATTTTATGTTTTGAAATATTAGGTCCTTACTTATGAAGTTTACCCTCTATAAAGGAAATTTAGAGCCAAAAACTGTATGAAAAACATATATTTAATTAAATACTGACCCCTATTCTGCCGCGGTAAATGAAAACACAGTAACTTGAAAAAAGATGTTTTGAGAAAAACACGGTCAAAGTTCAGTTGTTAAATATTTGTTTTCATGAACAAAGTAATCAATATAGATTATTTCTTTTAATCTTTAATGTTAAAAAATAGTTGGAACTTCAATTCTGCATAAAAATATATACCTATATTAAATTATAATTGTTTATTTAATTAAATCAGATATTTTAAATTACGAAAATAATTTGATAAATTTTATATTTTTAAGCTATAACACCGTAACTGAGTGGTTTCTTATATATTTATATATTTATTTATTTGCAGCTGTTATAAAAAACATATACAAAAAAAAAACAAGAACACACAGATTAAAAATTTAAACTATAAATAGACAAAGACTATGAAATAAAGCTACAAACGTTGCAAATTAGGGGTATCCTCAGGATATCTCTTATCCTGGTTTTCAGGACACACCTATTAATTATTGATACATAGGTATATGATTTTTAAAATAAAATAACCAAATCAAATAAATCTTAAAACAAAAAATCCAAATAATCATAATCAAATAAATACACAAATCGAAATAATCAAAATCAAGATATTTAACATCAAATGATATTAAAAGAAAATAACGTAATTACATAAATTTAATAATCTACATATAATAAATCAAAAATAATCAAAATCAAAATATTTAACATTAAATAATCAGGTTACAAATTAATAAATAAACGAAGAAAATAGTAATAATCCAATTAGCAATAGTTATTTTAAAATAAAATCAAATTATGACATCTAAATATCTTCCTTTAATAATAAACTTTTAAAGTGGTCCTTAAATACTGCAATTGATTTCGATCGCAAAGCCATTCCCAACCGATTCTATACAACCGCAGAATAATACGAAAAGCTGCACTGGAAATGTGTAGTTTTGTGCTTGGGTATTATAGCAAGTTGTTCACGTGCCCGTGTTGAATGGACATGCCGGTTACGGGACCACGTCATAATAGAGTAAAGATATCGCGGCTGTTTATTGCGTACTACCTTGAGTACAAGGGTCGCAAGATGGAGCTGCCTTCTTTTACTCATATTCAACATGGAAGCTTTCGCAAGGAATGGTGACACATGATGACGTGGAGGAATCCTAAAGCAAAATCTTGCGCAGGCATTTTGCAGTCTCTGAAGTCTCCGCTCAGTCTTCCTATATAGACAGGGGCCGTACACACAGTCGCCATAGTCCATTATAGACAATATAAGGGCATTTACAAGTAGTATTCTGATTTTGACGCTGAGGTACTCCCGAATTCTGTATAAGGCCTTTAGACGTGAGAAACCCCACCCAACGCTTTTGCTGACATGTTCCTCAAACCGTAATTTTCCATCAAATAGAATACCCAGATTTTTAGCCGTAGTGACCAGTGGTATTGGCAAACTGTCCACCATTATAGGAAGAGAGCCATAGTTAGCAATTTTAGTCCTGCCCTGTTTCGACCCAATAATCATAAAACATGACTTCGAAGGGTTGATTTGTAAGCCATGTTTATTGGACCAAGCGGATAACCTTTCAAGATCGGCATTGATTAGGCTGACTGCTGAAAATGGACAATTCGTGTCTATGGAATGCATTAATTGAGTGTCGTCGGCATATAGATGATAGCGACAGTTTTCAAAATTTGGAGCTATGTCAGAAGTATATAGTGCAAATAAGACCGGGCCCAGTATCGATCCCTGTGGTACGCCTGTTTTAACTTCACGAAGAGAGGAAATCGATTGACGGCCAGATACATCTTTCAAAATTACTTTTTGAAAACGCTCTGACAGATAACTACGTATCAATTCGCATGCTGACCCAGAAAAGCCTAGATGTAAAAGTTTTGCCACCAGAAGAGAGTGATCCAGAGAATCAAAAGCCTTGCTGTAATCTAAAAGTATGAGGGCAGTTGCTTTGCCTTTATCCATGTTAGATAGACATAAATTTGTGACGTGCGCCAGCGCAGTAGAGGTGCTATGATTGCGGCGAAAGCCAGACTGGTAATCAGGAAGCAGATTATTTTTCGCGATAAAAGGAATCATTTGTGAATAAATAGCCTTCTCCAGGATTTTTGTAAAGCAAGGAAGAATACTGATAGGGCGGAGATCTTTAAAACTAGAAACAGGTGTTTTCTTTGGAATCGGGCGAATCAGTGAAATTTTCCACTGACGTGGCACTTGACAGGTTTCGATGCACTTGTTTATTATAGCGGTAATGTACTCAATTATATATGGCAAACAGATTTTTAACATTTTGATAGAAATGCCATCATTCCCAATCGCATTTGAGCTAATTTCATTTATATATTTCGTGACTTCCCTGTAAGACACCTTATTAAACTGCAAGGTATTGATGTTGCGTAAATTAGGATACATATTGTAATACTGAATAGAATCTACGTCCGCTTTTAAAATTTTTGAGTTGTCAGAGAAATATACATTTAACGACTCTGCATCGAAGTTTGGTGGCAAGGCGCTATCAAAAGAGTTTGCATTTGTCAGGTGATTGATTTCTTTCCATAACATTTTGCTATTTTTTAAATTAGTATTAACATGATGAGAAAAATATTCACTCTTCGCCCGCTTACACAAACTATTAATATAATTTCTTAAATGATTATAAGGTTTCCTATAGTGTTCACTAATACGAGCTTTCTTAGCAAGTTTATCGCGACGGAACATGAGCTCCTTGATTTCGTCACTTATCCACGGTGTATTTCTTTCACGTATCGTATGATTTCGTATCGGTATAGGTATCGATTTCTGTGTTATAGGTAAATTTTACTCATTACTCTGTTCTAACCATGTAAAATAAATATATAATTTTAAATAAATAAAAAATTGCAGGCACCTTAAACACATTAATTGAGATACTGTGATTAATTCGTGTATTAATAAATTAACATTTAACAAATTTAACAATTTACCTATAACCACAGTATCTGAAGAAGCCGTGTTGTAACCAAACAAACATATTTCTTAAATGCTTATAAGTATTAAAAAAGATCACAGTAAAGATCACATAGGTTACTGTATTTTAACTTAAAAATTATACATACTGTTTTTTATTTAAAATATTTAGATTTTTTTAAAATACTGTGGGTTTACCCAATTATAATACTCCAACTCGTGATTTAAAAGAACCAAACTTGAACACAGTAAATGAAGCTACTGTGTATTCATTTACGACGGTAGTATTATCCATGCAGATTTGTAATTTTAATGAGAGTTGCTTAATTCCTCTGCTGTAAAACTCTTGTGGTCAGGAACCAATGAATGCTTTGAAGGCGTTTTTCACCGACTCTTCAAAGTTGATTTTTTTTCCTTGTAAAAAAGTTATCTAAATTCCGAAAAAAAAGAAACTACTGGAGCAAGGTCTGGCAAGTACAGCGAGTGACCAAGAGTCTCCAACTGCAACTCCTGCAACATTGCGACGCAGTGAAATCTGTGGTTATACGTTGTCATGCAGAAGCAGTGGCGATGAGCGATTGACCAAGCTCAGTTATTTAATCATGAGCTTCTCCATCATTGTTTGCAGTTCTTAACATTTACGGTAACTGTACAGCAAGGCTGCAATAATCTGTATTATAAAACACCGGCACAGGATCTCATATTTGAAAATAATGCAAATTTTCAACTTTACCATGGTTGCACAAATGAAAATATTTGAGCAAAAATAAATGACGAAAAGACAAATGTACAGTTGATTCTTAAAAGAGAAAAACATGGCCTTGAATTAAAATTTATTTGAATTTAAAATTCCAACTCAAACCCAACTTATCCAAGTTCAAAGTGGCCAGTGTGAAACCACAGCAATTACATAGGTAAGAACCCCATATTACGTTATTCCTGTCAGATCTAGCATTAAAATAATCGAATCTAGTAGTGTTTTTTTTTTTTATAATGTTTCATTTCATTTAAATGTTATTCATGTTTTTTTCATTATAGCAGCGTTGTCCTTTGCATTATTCAACAGGGCGAATGATATATTAAAAGGATTTAGCTTTCGATTATTTCGCACTTGAAGAACGGCTTTTGAATACTCGTCGGCTCCTTTCACCCCTTTCTCCGCCCCCACGAACAGGGTGTCGAAGCTCTTCACATGCAGCAAAATCTCATCGTTAATATTCGCTTTAACAACGGCGTCCATCGACTGCAAACTCTTCTGTAGATACAGAAAGCTCGCCGCGGACAAATGTGGTGGCTGTTTTCCAGCCAGCACACAGGCTAAGACCTCGTAAAGGGCTTTGAAGTCGATCTCTCTCATCTGCAACGGCGGCGGATGCCGTTCGTTCTTGGAGATGTACTGAAATGCGTGCGCCACTTCGGTTTCTAACTGCTGCGGCGTCAGCCTCTCCCTCAACACGTCCACGTACTCGTCGACGCTGTAGCTCGGATTTAAAATGTTTCTCTTCGGGTATTTGCGCTCGCGACTCTCCTCCATGCGCTGCTTGGCGACATTTCGATAATATTCGATCGCCGACTGCACGGCCTCAACCGACTTCGCGGGAATCTTAGAAGATATTTTATACACGTTTTCCGTTCCGAACTCTTGAAGTGTTTCTAACAAAATACGCTTTTCTAACAGAGTCCAACCGTCCATTTTCGCGTTTTCGAAAACTGACCACCAAAACAAAAAATCGACAACAAACAAATCTGACAGCTGACACTGAGCGAGTAATGCTAGGATTACACAAGGACGGTATGCGGGCTTAGTAGCGGGTCCCATCAAACTTGCAGAAGGCAAATTTGCAGACGGCAATCTTGCAGACGGCATTCCTGCAGGCGGCAGTTTTGCAGAAGGCAATCTTGCAGAAGGCAGTTTTGCAAATGTCAAAATGACCTAACCTAACCTAACAGAAAAACTTAAAACATTTTTTTAATGTTTAGTTTGATGTATAAAAGTCATCCACTACAAGGATGCCGGTAATTAATGTCACTTCGATTTTAGGGAAAGAAAAACCTAACCTAACCTAACCTAACAGAAAAACTTAAAAACTGTACTGAAGTTTGCCGCCTGCAAGGTTGCCGCCTGCAAGGTTGCCTCCTGCAAATCTGCCCTCAACAAACCTTGCAGGCGGCATTTTTGCAGACGGCATTCTTGCAGAAAGCAAACTTGCATACAAACCCGAAGTTAGCAACGTTTGAGAATGGCGCATTAGGACATGATTACACGAATAAAATAATTTTATATTATTTTACAAACCAAAAATAAAGCAGTAAAGCGGTCATATGTTATTAATTTTAAATGTAGAAAAAGAAGTAGCAAATTATCATGTCAGGGTAAATTAAAGTGGTGAATATTTTTACCTCTCCACATTAATTACCGGCATCCTTGTAGTGGATGATTCAGTACATCAAACTAAACATTTAAAAAAATGTTTTAAGTTTTTCTGTTAGGTTAGGTTTTTCTTTCCCTAAAATCGAAGTGACAAATTACCGGCATCCTTGTAGTGGATGATTCAGTACATCAAACTAAACATTAAAAAAAATGTTTTAAGTTTTTCTGTTAGGTTAGGTTAGGTCATTTTGACATTTGCAAAACTGCCTTCTGCAAGATTGCCTTCTGCAAAACTGCCGCCTGCAACTTGCAGACGGCATCTTGCAGGCGGCAGTTTTGCAGAAGGCAATCTTGCAGAAGGCAGTTTTGCAAATGTCAAAATGACCTAACCTAACCTAACAGAAAAACTTAAAACATTTTTTTTAATGTTTAGTTTGATGTATAAAAGTCATCCCCTACAAGGATGCCGGTAATTAATGTCACTTCGATTTTAGGGAAAGAAAAACCTAACCTAACCTAACCTAACAGAAAAACTTAAAAACTGTACTGAAGGTTGCCGCCTGCAAGGTTGCCGCCTGCAAGGTTGCCTCCTGCAAATCTGCCCTCAACAAATTTGGAACTGTCAAAAGTGACATTTGTGCAAAATTGCCACATGCAAAACTGGCGCCCCCCATGCTTAGTAGGTACACAGTATACCAGACAGTAGGTAGCTTCTCTTAGAACAAAATTTAAATCAAAGCGAATAGATCACGAGTCGTATGGCACAAAATGGTACAAAATCACCAGCTCCTAGCTGCGTGGAATTGCCACAAGGAAAAGAAGAAGAAGAACGTTGAGATCACAGTCAATCACAGACTGAAGCCGAAGGGGCGATCATATCGGACGCGTCTGTAAATGGGCAAACGTCAGTGGCGGACGCGTCCGATAATATGATTGCCCCTTTACCGCTCGTGTCGTAGGTATACACTCACCATGACGTTTCGTAGCGCCTCAAAGATAATATAAAGCGCACTGATGTAAGTTGCTTGACAAGCATATGTATAGATGGATAAACGAGCTTGACAAACATTCCAAAAATATAAAATTTCATCCAGCATGTCCAGCACGAAGTTTGCTTGCCAAGCAGATCAAACTTAGTTCTAAACGCTCAATATTGCTTGTCAAGCACAAAAAATTCACAATCAATTTTGACAATTTAGGGAGGCTTTCAACATTCGTATTTTAAGAGCGTCTTATCGTCTATTTTCAATTTCGAATAAATTTTGAAATGCAGCCCTCTTACTAAATATAGTAAATGGGCTAATCCCGGTTATAGTTATGCATTTTTCCTCGTGAAAAATAGAACGCGATTACAGTTTTGCTGAGAGAATGATGAAAAGCATAGCGTAAGCAATTTTATAGGGATCAAATAATGTTTGCTTTAAAACGGTGATTTTAATTCCTTCCATCGCTCCGGGTTGTGATGATGCCCATATTTTACCGCCCAGTCGAACCGCGTTAAATGTCAGTAGCCAATTAAAAAAAAATACAAGCAGCTAACATAACCTCAAAATCGTAGCTTGACTGTCAGTTATCGGGGATACCTAGCGCAGTAATTTGGGTGATAGTTTCGGTTTTTCAATGTTTGAAATCTCAGCGCATCAATTATGTTCACATCAAAGTGCGATTCAGTGTTTTCGGACAGTTTTATATGTCGGTGTTTCTCATCAATTGAGGGGAAATGGCTGTAGCTAGGTGGATGATACCAAATAGGAGTCTGCGCTCGGGAAGGCCTCATCGATGTTTGTTTACATTTTTCACCAATTATATTCGATTAAGCGACCTTGTAATGATAAATAGTTATATTTCGCGTGGTTTGCTTGTGGTTTTGGAACCCTATTTTGGTTGAATGTTGCTGTTTTTCGAGTTTTAGGAATAGTGTGTTTATAATATGCAAGGTGGATTTGTGCCCAATTCTGATTATATACTGACAAAATGAGGAAGGTTTTCGCCAGGCGAAATCGTTTTGTTGCCTTTAGGAAGTAAAGATTTGGATATTTTGATACGCTTGTCTGTGAAAACTTAAATATCGTTGTAATTTTTGTAGCTCGGCTCGGCAATGATGAAGATTTCTATAAATTGGACCCGGCGAAGAATCCGAAAGAGAATGCATTACACATCCTGCAGGCGCTATGTACAAAACCGCAAGAAGTTCCTACAACCTACAAAGCGTCAACTTTGTCCTTTGACGAGGACACGTCGACCGCCAAATCGAATAAAATCTCAGACGCCAAGCGACTGGCCTATCTAAATGCATTTGTTAAATTATTATCGACTGAGCAGATGCGGACATCTATAGGATTTACTACCGAGGAGTTATTGTGTTGGTAAGTTGAATGACATCTAGTGAAAGTGATGATCTCGAGGATTTAAATTTGGGGGTTAGTAAATCAGCTGCCCGATAGCTGCACTTAAATAAAATTATATATGCATTATGTTAGATATAAAATGTATATAAAATACATAAGATACATTATGTTAGTCCTTGAAATAAAAATATATATCACACACTGAAAAAAAAAACAAAATAAAACACTAAACGAAATTTGGCAGTATTGAGTTACAGCGACACCTGAAATCTACAGGAAAAACTAAGTCATCTCCAAAGACCCATTTCTTAATTGTTCACTTTGATATCACTTTGATGATATGGTGACACAAGGGGCATTGTGTCACCATACTTTTAGGTTTTGTGCTTGATCGTTAAAGAAAAATCGACACTAAGCCAGTTCGCGTTCGGTCGTCAGCGACAACTGTTCATTGGGTAAGTGAAGTATCATATTTTGTTTAGTGTCAGTTATGTCGTAACTTTTCATGAAATAATTATAAATAGTTGAATGAAAAAGTGTACATTTTTGCCATAATAATAATAATATACGACACTAAGCAAATAAATACTTGACAATTTAAAAACAAAATTGGCACTATGCAAAAATATACTTGACAATGTGAGCACTAATGTGGCACTATGCTGAACTTTTTTTAAAAAGATTTTTTTTGCCATACCTACCTGTTAATCTAATAAGAATCCAACAGATTATTTTAGAATAATACCTGAAGTACTATTTAAAACAACAACAGCACATCTATTCCAATTCAATTCAACGAGTTATTGAAATCATAAAATTGACAAAAACTTTAAATGGCCATACTGAAAAATTGGGTTTTTCTTTTAGTGTCACTTTTGTTTTCAACGAGCGATATATATTATGTTAGATAGAATACTCTTTGACTGCTCTACCCATACGAACGTACGTGATACGGCCGCTACAATATCGCCCGAACGAAACAAGCCATATCCAGTAGGTTCAGGTACAAAAAACAAAACCCGCAAAGCGTGTGTAATACGTCAAATTGCTCCTACGATTCTAAAGTACATCATCTCGTTTAGTATTTTGAGGTCAACCGAAGCTAGCGCAGAGATTAGGTTGATTGATATATCACATTCAATGCAAAATATATTTGAAAAAATATTTAGTAGAATATTATTACAAAAAATATTTGGCGATATGTCGACAATCTCTGACATGCAAAGGATACAAAAAAGGTCATAAATGTGTCTATGATGTAAAATTTTTGTCTGGTATATTGTAAACATGTATTGTTATTAAGACATCTAATGAAAAAAGAACAAGGATTTTTTACCTACTCTTTGACTAATAACCCAAAGGGTTATAGTCAAAAGGTTATAACCCAAAGGGTTATAACCAAAAGGTTAATAATAAATGCAATAAATAATATTGTTGGGGTAAGCGTAACTGGGTAAGTGTATGTGTGTGTGTGTGTGTGTGTGTGTGTGTGTATGATAGACCGGGTAAGGAAGTTGTTACTGTATGCTAGTGTCAATAAAATCAATAATAATCTTGTCAGGAATAAACAATAATACCTTGTATTTACCTAGTAGATCCATTAACCTCGGGACAAGATTGTATTTTTTCAGGCCCAACATATTACTCTCTTTGAGCTGATCTTGTAATTTTTATTACCAATTCAATTTCGGCCAGTTTTAAATATAAGGCTGCTTTCAGGCAGTATATTTGCCTAATATTAATAAATTAGCTTCGATAGATAGGGCGTTTGAAGGATATTTTCTTGGTTTTTCTAAAATAATCCTTTGACTTGACTTTGTTACGTTTGGACTATATCATTTCACGATATATGCAGGTTCCATGAGGTAGGCCACTTTACCGAATGTACAGAGTTACAGTTACAGTTAGTTACAGTTACAAAATACAGAATAGTTTCCAGTGATTCTCACTCTTGTGAATAATGCTACAGGTGATTGTCTTCCTTGTCCTTCATTCTGCAACCCCAGCAACTTGCCCCATCTACAATGCCCGTTGAGCTTTCTTTTTCTTTTTGTCTCCTGGGAACGGCAACTGATTTTGTAGCCACCGCCTGATGGTTCCGGCGTCTAAAGAGATGCATTGTACCATCCCAGGTATCCGGGCTGGGTGTCCCTATTATCCCAGACAAGTTTGGATGTTACTTTCCTAACGTTTAGTGCCTTCAGAGCTGCTTGGCTGTCTGCATATATGCATTGTCAGGTTGCTGTTTTTCTCTTCCTGAAGCTCTTCCTCTTCAGCACGTAATGGCATATACTTCGGATTGAAATACTGTTACATGTTTGCATGTTATTTTGGCTGTTGGTCCTTTGGTTCCAGCTCCCGTTCCCTCGTTTGTTTTTGACCTATCTGTGGACCAGATAATCGTATTCGGAGGTCTGACGCGTCTTTGGTCCCAGTCTTTGCTGGTCAAAATGACCAAGTTAAAGGGATGTTGGTAAATATATTTAGGCAGCAAAATGTTAGGAGTGCATTGCTGCATTCTCGAGTCCTCAAGTTTTGCCCTGTTGAGCCTACAATGACCTGTGAGTACGCCCAGTACTATGCGCAGGTTTGTCCTAGAGAGCCCCAAGCAGTATCATTAGTCGGAGTTGACCTACATTTTGCTGTTTTCAATCTGTCCTCTGTTCCTCCTCAAGCAGAGATGTTCTCATCCCTCTGCCAATAACAGTATACGCTCAGCTCAGTATAACAGTATTACTACAGTCAAATGACTTGTTTAAAAAAGGTTTTTTTTTTAAAATACAGTAGAACTTTAATTAACCGAATCAATTGGGACCGGACCCCATTCGGATAATTGGATTTTTTTTCCAAAATTTATTTTAAATAATTACTGTACATATGTTAAAAATGAAAAAAAAAACTGTTTTTAAAGAAAAAGAACTGATGGTCCCGTGTCTGCTTCAACTTTGATATTGAGGTAAATCTTTATTTTTTTTTTGTGGTTAGCTAACTCACTTTCGTCATTGCCCTCTACCAAAAAATTCTAAGTTGTATTCTGTAATGGCGTTTCATGGTTTCGATAACAGACTGGTCTATTAGTTGCAACAAGCTTGTGACGTTTGGCGATAAAAATATTGGTTTAAACTGGCCATTTCCTTTTTCCAACAATTCTTCAGTGGGATAAGTTGGTCCATTATCAACAATCAGTACTTGCGTTTCCGTCTTATTTTTTTCCGTCTGAATTTTGGATAATCAAACTACCACTCACTCGCGGCTGTGGTGGTAGGTTAGGACTGATAGGGGTGGCTATGCGTGGTGGGAGTGGGTTGCAAAAGTGTGAACACATTTTTTTCTTACTAGAAGACGGAGAATGCTTTGGAATGTTCTAAAATGTTCCAGAATATTCTAGAACGTACCGTAATGGAGGGAGGAAGAAAACGAGCGGGAGTGGTAAGGGAACTCGGAACCCAAGCAACGCTGGGTAACATTGAGCTAAAAATAATAAGTTTAATTGCTAGGCTATGCGTGTCGTTCAAATTTCTATATGGATAATCTAAGGAAAATTTCATTTTTCAGTTTACGTGTATGTTTGATCCACGAAGCTACGTATGTGAGGGCTGCTGCATTACGGGTTATACGATATATCCTACGTATCGAAGCGGATATTATAATATTTAATAATCTTAGATTACCATATTTAATAGCAAGGTATGTGCTCAATTTACTTATTTTATACATTAGATTTTAATTTTTAAAATGTTATATTTCATTTTTATCACCGTGTTAAGCACATTTTTTTTTAAATTAAGAGGCAAGCAGTTCCTATTATTAAACCTTCATATAACAGAGGTTTGTCTCTTGCAGCTAGACCATCGCTAACCTACTAAACGGACTTGGTCTATCCGGCTACGCCAAGTGACAAAATTTCTGGCTACGCCAGATATTTTGTCATTTAGCAACAACATAAAAATAACTGTCATTTGCATTAGACGCATGTTAATTACTAGTCTAATGTCCTACTGTAGGATTTTTATGTTTTTTTTTGTTATTTCAATGAAATGCTATTTAAATTGAAGATTACATTAAAATAGCGATTTATGGGGCCTAATAGAGTTTCTGCCATTATACTAAAACTTCGTTTACATAGAACATACAACTTGGGTTGTGAACTACAACAGGCAAACCAGTTATCTTATCAAGTTTTAATATAGTGAAAGATATTTCCCGCGAGGAGAGCGTAGATGAAATCATGAGTCAGGTCAAGCGACATATCTTAGTATTTCCCCTCCATATACTGTTGGCAAACTCGAGTATACTTAGGAATATATAGTTTGTACCCGCTGAGCGTATGTAGTTTATCGTTTCGGGTATTCTGCGACGGTGTTCGTTTAAAAAGTTATTAAAAATACAATGCCCGGATGCGTTAGGTGCCCTAGGATAGCAGGTAATTAGACATATTTAATAGGATGTAACTCCGAAACGTTTCATAATTGAGATCGGTCATTGTAGTAATAAATGTTCTATATAAAGAGATCTTTCTATCGGTATGTGATTTAGAGCTGTTGGAAAAGTGGACCCAAAATGCCCATTCTCTTTTGACTAAGGCCAATACGGTAGGCCAAAAACGCCAATGGGCGGTTGCGGCGATCGACAGATCCGCGCGTAGCTATTTCGGACGGCCTATACGATATAGGTATACGACTAACGAGAATAATTATTAGGTAACGAGAGATAATTCAGAGTAAAATGATATTGTTAGTATTTTTATAAAAAATGGACCATAAATGCGCGGCACCATTTTTGCGCGAGAAGGCTGGCTTCCGAAAGGTCAAGGACGCGAAATAGGAGGCCAAAATCGCGAACACGATTAAAATAGAAAATGGGGCACCGCGTGGCATTCCGCATGCGGCGGCAGTCCGAAGCGGGAAATGACGGGGCGGGCGTGCGCAGGAGCCTGGACGTGGTGCTGCGCAACGAGGTGGAGCGTGCGCAGGCGCTGCGCGTGGTGCGGCGCGCGCTGGCCGTGGCGCCGGGGCGGCTGGCGCCGGCGCTGGCGCGCTGCCTGGCGGCGGCCGTGGCGGGCGGCGCGCCCAAGCCCGACGCCGACTCGCCCGACCGCCTGGTGCGCGCCTGCGTCGCCACTCTCGCCGAAATCGGTGAGTCGCTTCTCTCCCCGCTCCCTCCGCTCCGCGCCCTCCCGCTCCAAAATCATATTTTTTTCATTAGACCCGTTTTTTTTTATTTCCTATATATTCTAAGTATGGCAAATTGTTGGAATATCATCGTCCAAAGTGACTCGATACGGTAATATATCCGACGTTTATAATTATACGTTGACTTGACAGATCTTGACCGAAAATAAAATGGAATATTTCTTCTACCGGTTTCGTAAGGCGTCGAATTATCAGAGTTAAATCGACCGATAGAGCATTCTTTTTACGTACATATGTGTATCGCAGAAAATGGACTTATTGGGTATGGGCCGGGAAGATAATTTCCGCAGTCGCAAAAATATTTGATTCCCGTCAGATCGCTGAAATTAAGCAGCATTGGGAGCGGTCAGTTTTCGGAAGGACGATCGCCCTAGTGCCACTCCGCGTTATTATTATGGCTGGCCGCCTGTAAAATATTTGTCGTTAGAGAATAAGTCTGACCGTTACCGTAAGGCGTATAAAAGTAAAAACAAATTTGTGAGTCATCACAAAAAATTGTCACACAAAAATTGTCGATTTGACACAATTAGAAGAAACTCAGTATTTTACATAGACATTGAGCAACCCAAAATATCACATTTTTTCCCTAGAAATTAAAAATTATCAACATTTATAAAAACGTATATCTATTCAAAATTCAGTTTCTTAATCTGCTATCGAGATATGCGTCGTACGACGCCCTAGAATATTTTTTTTTTCTTAACTTTTATCGCAAATTAAATTTCCAATATGGGTGTGCGTTTATGTCATGAGGATGGTGCAATAACGAAATCCAGAGGTATCAGTTAATGAGAAATGCAGCATATTAACTTTCGTATTATCTTCTGTATATTTTTATTTTTATTACTGGAATATAATTATGGAGATGAAAAAATAAATCAGATTATTATTATTATTATTACTTTTACAAACAGGCAGCATAATTGCTGATATGTCTGAATATAATACTGAGTACAATTACATTTTCTGTTTAAGTAATGCATCTAATCCATTTTTTAATATGTTTACACTACACGCTTTCACCACCTCAGCAGGTAAACTATTCCACTGGTCCACAATCCGGTTGGTTAGGAAATGTTGCCTAAGATTCATGTGGAATCGTGTTTTCTCCAGCTTAAAGTTGTGTCCTCGCAGATGCTGCTTGTCGTTTCGATTGAAGATAGAAGACAATTCGGGGCAATTGTAGCATTCGTTGAGGATCTTATATGTCTCAATCAGCTCACCTCTGATCCGACGATCCTTGATTGTGAGCAGTTGCAAACTGCGGAGTCATTCTGCATATTCCAGATTTTTGAACCCCATTGGCATCTTGGTCGCTCGGCGCTGGACTTTCTCTAGGAGATCCTCATTTTTCCCATAGTACGGATTCCATATCTGGAATCCAAACTCTAGCATGGGTCTGATGTAGGTTTTGTATAGTGACAGAAATAAGGCTGGTGTTATGTAGTTAAATGAATTGCGGATGAGGTACATAATTGAGTTTGCTTTTTTCACGAACTGTGTAATGTGCTCACCCCACTTCAGGTCACTCACTATCGTTATGCCCAGGTCCTTTTGTTTCGTAACACTTTGTAACGGAACTGGCCCTAGATAGTACTGGTGTTTGAGGTTGCTCTCGCTGATGTAAAGGACCATACATTTGTCAGTATTTAGCTTCATCAACTGTGTTGTGGACCAATCAAGAATTTCATCAAGGTCTTTGCTGAGATTTGCTAAGGTAGGATTTGCTATGCGGTTCTAGCTTAGCGAGAAGCCTTTCCAGCGGTACCTTGTCAAATGCCTTTTCAAAGTCTAAGTATATGACATCGGTAGGGATGTGGTTATCCGTAGCGATGTTCCATGCGTTCTTGCAGGAAAGGAGATTAGCGTTAACGGATTTCCCAGGGATAAAACTGTGCTGCTCTACCGGAAGTAAGCGGTGGTCTGTTGCGTACTAAACCTAACAGAGTTAAGGACCTAACAGAGGAAAACCTAACAGAGTTAGCCA
This sequence comes from Micropterix aruncella, assembly GCA_944548615.1. Lineage (NCBI taxonomy): Eukaryota > Metazoa > Arthropoda > Insecta > Lepidoptera > Micropterigidae > Micropterix > Micropterix aruncella. Next base: position 19,769,653 of record OX155956.1, read on the forward strand.
CTATTCCTTCCGTGCATTAGCATATAACAGAGGTTACTCTCATGGGACGGTAGTTGACCGGGTCCAGTTTATCTCCTTTTTTAAAAAATTGGCATAATTGTAGCAGTTTTCCACCCCAGAGGTACGGAGCCATTCTCGAGCGAATAGGTCATAATGTCCGATAGGACGGGACCGATTCGCTCAAAACACTTTTTTAGAACGACGGTCGTGAGAGTCTAGATGGTACTTCGTCATCGAGAGAGTCTAGATGCTTCTCAATATTATCGGCGTCGAACTCCTAGTACTCTGGCGTATCTTCGCTCCTTTCGCCTTCGATCGGAGGTATCGGTCCGGAGGGTTCCCGAACATAGTTTAGATGAAAACGCCCACCGAACGCACCGGCAATATCTTTACGGCGAACAAAAAGAGCATTTTCGCTCTCAATTTCTGTAATAGTGGGGACGAATGAGAAGTTACGGCGAAAGGGGCGTTTCCTCCCTCGGTCGGCATACGGTGGCGGAGGAGGAAAGGCCGGGGCCGGGGAGAGGGAATTGAGCGGGGCCGTTGCAGGGGTGGTGAACCTGGGCGCGTGGGCCTGGTGCGGCGGCGCGGGCGCGCTGGTGCGGCACGCGGCCGCCTGCGAGCAGCCGCACATGGCGGAGGCCGCGGCCGGCGTGCTGCTGCACGCGCTGGACGGCCGCGCGGCGCGGCGGCTGGCGCGCGTGGACCTGCGCTCGCTGGCCGCGCCCTACGCCGACTTCCACGACCGCGCACCGCTGCCCGACAAGAACAGGTACGCCCGCTCCCCCGACGGACAGACGCCTTCTACCCCGGCACCGTCGCAAAATTATAATACCGCTATGCAAAACCGTAATAACATTTTATAGATATTGTGACGTTTATAAATAGGTTTATAAATAATAGTTTTGGGTATTTATAGTTTTCGATTATATTCGGGTAAATTTGGAAGTATGAAAACGTCAAATGCTATATTTTCGTATCACGGCCGCGGCAATATATTCACCGCGCCGAGTAACTATCGTACGTTCGCGAAACACTTAAAATCGACCAATTTAACGTTACGATAATCAAAGATTGAATAAAGTATTCTATGACCGGTAACTCAAAATTAGAGAAGAGCAGAGACCTGATCTCGAGGGTCGGCTCCGTAATGAGAAATCGGAAACAATCAGCTCAGTAATAGTTTGTGTTTATTGAGGTTTTAACAGTTAAATTAAGAACGATTTATAAAAAAGTATAAAAGATAAAACAACAAAACGTCAAGATAAAATTATAAAATAAAATAAAAATGCGTTTGAAAGATAAAAATATAAAAGTGACAATAGAGAAACGTTGACAAGATAAAAATGTAAAGTTAAAATAAAAGGACGTTGACGTTGACGATCCAGGGGGAAAACGTGTGAACGAGGGATAGCCCCGAGAGTACTCCCAGTCCGGGCACCGCGCCTCCGAGGCCTCCGTCGGCTTCCACTCCTTGGACGTCTGTAGGGACGGCTTCCCTCGTCTTTAGCCGCACCGCTTGAACCCGAAAGGTTCTTCTCGCCGGGGATCTGCGTTCCCGGAACCTGGGGGTAGCTGAGGTTGATGCCCGCCAGAACTCGCCGCTGTGCTCGCCCTATATCGCCTCCCTTGAGGTCGCTTTCAGCGATGCAGACGCCGGAGGTTGGTCGTCTTCCAGGGATCTAGACGCCGGAGATTGGTCGCCTTCCCGATCCAGACGCCGGAGATGGTCGCCTTCAAGAGATGCAAACGCCGGAGATGATCGCCTTCAAGAGATCCCTGCACAGATCACAATATTCGGGTTAGGAAACACTCAGCGCGGCCAGGGCATAGGACAGATTGGACCAGGGAGGACTGAGGGCAGCGGCCCCCAGTCAGTGGTCCGATCTTCCCGGCCAGCACTCTCCCTATCGCTAATCGGGAACCCCAAAGCGGGTTTCCCCTAACCCTCAAGCATTAAACAGGACTCACCGAGTTATCCGTAACACTGGTTCGACGACTATTTCCTCGGGATCTCTTGATTATTTGAAGTGGTTTGCTTGAAGGCCGGAAAACGAATGACCCTTTTACAATCTGCGAGGTAATCTGCGGGTCAACGAACTTCGTTTTCCCGCCCCAAAAACGAGATGAAATTCTATCGCGAACTAATAATTTCGTAACTATTCTCATTAAATTTCCTGATTTATTTTTGTATTATATTCTATATTTCGATTATTTTTGAGAACCAAATATTGTACAGTCTAAATAATAAATTTTAAAACATCCGACTATTACTTTTATTTATCATTATTATATTCTGACATAATTCCGAATTTATTCGAAATTATTTTATTTATGTGATATTCGTACACAATCGGATCGCTAAATGATCGCTCGATCGACAACGGGTCGATCCGTCGCTCAATCGGTGTCCAACACTACGCCGCTCGCGCTGACTGAACTGTCAAACCGATCGCGATCAAAGGGCATGTTTTCGTTTTCAATGTCGCGAGCGGGATTGGATTTTCCGACTGTTTTTCTCGCCGGAAAAGCCAATACCGTGACAATATAAAAATTAAAATAAAATATAAACTATGACGAAACAAACCCGGATACTTAAGGTGGGAATTGCCATTGTCCGGGCGCACCGCACGCAGACTTTAACCCTCGGATGTCTCTTTGAGTACATTTTATGTTCGAGCGATTGAGAAGTGACTTCGTGTAAATCCTGGAAGACGAGTAACGCAATATCGAGTTGCAGAACTATTCAAAGAAAGCTACGAGCGTGCGGCCTACTGTCGGTAACGCAGCGAGCGGATTCAGAAACTCGGGAATTTGACCCACAAATAGGCATGTTTTCCAAGATCGTCACTTTGTTGCGCCCGAAGCTTTCCAACCCAGAAATATTTTCATCGGCAACTCTAGATTCACCTCAGGCTTCTAAACGACCCGGAAAGAAATTTCCAACGTTTTGTATACCTCTTTTGAGGCATCTGCTTTCGAAGAGAATCAAAGAGTGAATCTGAACGTGACAGTAACTGAAAAATCTCCGATTCCAAAAGCATCAGCTCCCGAAGGAAAGCATAGTCGTGGTATACAAAAATCATCAAAAATCATTGCAAGTCCATATAAAAATGAATTAGAATTATCCATCGCTAAACGATCAGCAGTGAAGGTCCCCAAAATAAGGTCTATGAAGAAAACAAAAATTAAGCGCATGTTTCTGTCGAGTAATAGTGATGATACGACGACGTCGGAAGAACTGATTCCTCTAGTAAATTCAAAAAATGAGGAATCAATGGACGATGAAAAAACCTGCCCCATTTGCTTAAAGAATTATTTTGATAAAAAAGGTCCCAAGGTTGACTGGGTAAAATGTGTCCGTTGCCATCGTTGGTTGAACGAATCCTGCACCAGCAGTCCTGTAATTTGCTATCTTTGTTTCAATTAGAATATAGAAATTGAAGATATTTGTAGCATGTGACATTAAGTTTTGTTTAATTAAAGTTGTAAGTCTTAGTAATTAGTAATTACTTTAAAATATTACTTTAAAATATTATTTTGTATGTTTAGGTTTCTAAGGTACGATTTAATTACCAGTGGTCCAATATACCCAGCCAGTCGACGAAATTGTACCACTTTCCCTTTTTTATGTTTTATATATTGCTTTTTAATTTAATCCAGTGGTTCTTGTCTAAATAAATAATTTGTGACATTAACCCCTCAAGCCCCGATTGGCCGATATTGGCCACAAAACGATTCAGCCTGACGGCCCCGTTTTAATTTTATTTTAATTTAATTTGTTTGATTTTATTATGTTTTATTATGTTAATATGTTTCATTTTAATTATGGGTACAGTGGTTTGGCAGTAATTAATGTTTTGGTGAGACAGTGTCGTAATTCAATTTTTTTATTAATTTTTACTATTTTTTTTTGGGACAGCAACTTGTCAATCGGGCTGAGGGGCCGAGGCCTGAAGGGTTAAAGATACTTTAGTTTTATTATTATAGCTTTTGAATATCTCTGCTTAATATTTGTCAAGAGTCATTTAAGTAAAAATTGGTACAACTACTTCCTTATCAGGAAACTAATTTTATGTCCTCTTGCTATAAAATCCTTATTTTTCTCAAAAGAGAAAGGTATAATATTCCATTTTCTATGATTTATTTATTTAATTAATTTATTTATTTATTTATCTTTTTAAGTCCATTAAACTTTAACATTTGATTACATAACAAAAACATCACCTTAACCTAATAATTAATAATTAAACATATCCTTTTGTTGCCTAACTCCGAAAGAGGTACAGATCTGATAGCTTATGGTTTACCACCTTACTAGGAATAACCTGTATCGAGGTGGTACCAACAAATTTTATATTGTCTGCCGAAATGCAAATTTTATTTTGTCTACATGTTATTTCCTAACATGCCCTTTCTTTCAGCAGGCAATATATTTACCCTTATCTTTGTCAAAAGTGATAAATATATTCCGTTTTGTAAATAAAATACAAACGTAGTTGCCATGGAATTCACCGACCGAAGTCGGGCCCATCATATAGTGTTATTATACTTCTGGGGGGGTGAGCAGTGGATTCCGGACTAACGACCGGCTGTAGTAGGTTTAGGACAGCTGTCTTGCCACATGTGAGCATCACCTTACCACCCATTCACTCCCCCTTCGAAGCCATAGAATTTGAGATGCGGAGATCGCGGTTTTAGATATTTTTTCTAAGAAGGAGTTGATTATTTTCCTGGAGAGATCAAGATCTTTAAAAAGGTGTAACAGATTTAGCTGGCAGGCCACGAGCGCCTACTTCCACCGCGTGAAGGTGAACAGTGAAGCCGTTCCGGGTGACGGCATTTGCGAGATCATGGTATTTATTTAATTTGTACTCGTGGTCTTTTGGGATATTTGATTCCCATGGAACAGTTAATTCTACGATAAGGGCCATCTTCCGAGATAGAGAGTAAAGAGGACGCAGGGCTGTGCATCCGAGACTTTCAGGGAATTTATACTGCTTAGAGACCGAATCGACCTCCAGAATCTAATCTGAAGCTATCTCGATTAATGAGAAAGGTTTTGTAGTGAAATGTTTTTTGCCTTTAGAGCCATCCCGCACAAACTGTATTGAGGGTTTGGAGGGTACTGTCAAAGAAAACCAATTCAAAAACCGGATAAGGTCCTTGAAATCAATAAAAACCGGATAATCGGATAAGGTCCTAAAATCCAGTGATTGACATTATTCACATCAGCTTAAGCTGCTTAAGCTGCACGGATATTGTACTAATAATATATCCATTATCTTACCACCCCTAGATATACACTAAGACTTGTTCTACGAGTGATTTAAATCTCTAGTACTATAATAATGCAACTTATAAATATCTATCTTGGCATAATCTATACGGTATAACTATGTTGATACCGTATAGACACCACCCCCAGACTATCCACCGCTCACCCCCAGAAGTGTAAAAAAAAATAAAACATAGTTTTACGATGGACTTGACTTTGGTCGGTGAATTCCATGGCAGCTCTGTTTGTATTGTATTTTTTAATTTTTATTTACAGATTATTTTTATCAAAATCCAATGAAGTAAAACAAAAAAAAAACACTTCTAGGGAAAGGTACGAGCCACATCCTATTTGTTTAAAAACATAAGCTGAAGTTTTTTTTTCAGGGATGAACGAGAAATGCGTTTCACCTGCAGTCGACTGTCACTTCTGTGTGTGTTGCGCAGTTGGCCTGGTCTGCTCCACTTTTGTCATCCTCTCCACCATTCCGGATTACGAGCTTTAGTCGATGTACTATATCTAAATCAATTAGAAGTTAGAGTAAGTAGCTTCAGATATTGTTTGTGAAGTTGAATTAGCATTATCATGAGCGGGTTAATTTTGAGGAAGTCACAGGGCCAACGATTAGTTATAAAGTTTTAGCTCAAGTTGTGATACGAAAAGGGCACATTGCACAAATTTAGTTTATGTATATTTTCAGAATGCTATATTGGATCTCCTTTATGAGCTTCTTGGATTACCGCAGCCAGAGTGGACTGATGAAATGTCGGTTGCACTGGCAGCAGTCGATCCTTCGGACTTTCAGGTAAATATATATGATATATCCTCAACATATTACTATAATGGTACTGGTTCAGGTGGCAGATCCCTGTAGAAGTTACTATTTTCTGTATGTTGTCCCTGAAAATTCTTCTGCGGTCTTTGTAAATTTTATATTTAACTTATTATCTGGGAATATTCCATGTGATCCAGTCGCTGTGTATCCTTAATCATATCTTTATAACCTATTCCTTCCAACCTAGTTACTGAAAGTTTTGATTCTTGTCAAGTATTATTATACACAGTCGGCATAAGCATAAGTTAGCTGATATTGCTGAAATTAACACTGAGTTTAATTACAATATTTTTAATACTTCCAGTTATTTTTGACTGGACGTATTAAAAATAATACGTTGTAAATATACTAATACGTTGACTTTGCACGCTGTTCCACTGGTCAACAGTACGGTTGGCTAGAAAGTGTTTTCTGGGATTCGTGTGGAATCGTGTTTTCTCCAGTTTGAAGCTGTGTCCTCGCAGATGATGCACGTTGTTCCGCTTGAAGATTGAAGACCACCCGGGGTAATATAGGCATCCGTTGAGGATCTTATATGTTTCAATGAGGTCACCCCCGATTCACAATCCTTGAGTGTAGGTAGTTGCAATCTGCGGAATCTTTCTGTGTATTCCAGATTTTTAAATCCCATTGGCCTGGCAAGTATCATCAACACTTAAAATAGACATTTTCATTGGATTCACAAAAAGTATTAAATTACTGTATTTTCACACCTTTTCATAAGTTTTATATTTTTTCCACAGGATTCTTGGAGACTGAATGAAGGTTTCGTAGTTTCTGAAGGTTTAAGTATATTACCGCACTTAGCAGCCACAGGTCCTGATATTACGGAAATTCATATGGCGTTACTGCTGTACTGTTTTTTAGAGGTGAGAATGAAATTCACTCTTAATTTAAGGCATGCCTGTTAAATTAATTATTGAACTTAAGAAAGCTCGTTGGCAAGTTCTACAAAAGACTGCTTTTGCCGACTAGGTTTGGCCGGATTGCCAATTTCTGAATGGATAAATTGGTGAGCAAATCAAACAAGTGAAAAGATTATCACTTATCAGGGGAGGTGGCAGTCCAGCCGACCGTAGACTGGATGTCCGCTTCCCTTTCTTTAAAACATGGAGTTCCCTCAGGTGGAAGAGTTTGACATTGACAAAGGACATCGATAACTTTCAATCTTGACTCATCTCGGCTTAATAAAACCTCCACTGATCAATTGTCAAAACCTTAACAAATTAGGCATTTACTTTGGTCACAATAATCCATGTATATTTTATATTCGTTCATCTCAGTTTATATTAAGTCTTTTCAAATTATAAATGTTGCAATTCAACAGTGATGGCTCTAGAAAGAATTTAGTTATCTTTTCTATTTGTACGTCACCGAGGAATGCAAGGAGAGGGCTGATTGTCGATAGTCAGGGTGTTTTTACGAAGTAATTAGCTATCGCATCGATGTTTTAATATTTCACACTTTAATACTTTTGCGTAAATAGATCTTACTATACTAGGGGACTCAGACGAAGGTCTCTTCAAAAAGAACCGTGAGGTTTGATTTTTTTCCAAGATGAAGAACGACACATTTTTCAGCATTCAGAGTTAGAAGCCGTTCCGACGTTCGAGCGCCGAGTTAGTCGAGGTCTTTCCTTAAAATATAGTCGCCGAGTAGTGGATTTACATATATCTTCGTATCGTCCACGTAAAGACCCCACCCTCTATGATATACTAGCTCGCGGGTCTATCGAGAATAGTAGGAATAACACCGGTCCCAAAACTGATCCCTGCGGGACGCCGCCGAGGACATTATGCTAGTGCGATAAAATTGTTTTCACCCTCGCTCGAAAAATACGATTTGTAATAGACGGCATCGTGCAAATCGTCGGATGGGCATCGTGCGAACGGGCATCGGTCCTCGCGGGTGCAGTATTTTGCGCGAGAGAAAGTAAACGGGCGTTGCGGGCGGCGTTTCAGTCGGGTCTGCTGGACGCGCTGGCGGAGGTGATCTGCTCGAGCGACACGTTCATCTCGGTGCGCGCCACCGTGCTGCTGGGGCAGCTGCTGTGCCTGGCGCACGCGCTGCTGCCGGCCGAGGTGGCGGGCGCCGCGCCCGCGCTGCCCGGGCTGCTGGCGCGCGCCGCGGCCGGCCAGCACCGCGCGCTGGCCGCCGCGGCCGCGCTGCAGCGCCTGCGCGCGCTGCTGGAGGCGCGGCCCGCCACCGCCAGCCTGTTCCTGGACCGCGCCGTGCGCGCCTGCGCGGGCGCCTTCGCCGCGCCGGCCGCGCGCCGCGAGCGCGCCCCGGCCGGCCGCGCCGCGCGCCTGCTGGGCCTGGCCGACCGGCGCCTGGACGCGCTGGTGCGCGACTCCAACGTGCTGCTCACCAAGGACGCCTTCGCCTGGGACTGGTGCCTCATCGGCATCGCGCTGCAGGTGACCCGCCGCCTTTCGCATCTCCGCGCTGCCTAGGCTATTTTCGCTTAAATTAATATCGTCGGCGCCGCGTCCGCATAAGCCAGACGGAGCGGAGCCGATAGTCGCACCGGAGACGTGCGGACGGTTCGAATTTGCTCAATTTCCAAAATTCCAACCGATTAGTCGTTTAAACTGGCGGCTCTCAATCCACTTCCAGTCGCGAGGATCTACGAGTCATAATAAACAGTGACCTGAACAAAATGAGCGCATATCTGCTATTGCTAAAAGAGCGAATACTGCATTATAGCATTCGAAAGACCTTCCGGATACGCCTGAGCTATTTTTTATTATTATTATTATTATTTTATAGCATTAGCAGCTTAAGCTGATGCATGCATTTCACTTTTTTTTTTCTTTTTTTTTATGTTGATATTATTTATTTATTTATTTATTTATGTTTTTTTTTAATATATATATTTGTCTAATTGGTTTTTAAATCCGTTCACACTTTTAGCACAAATGACCTCCTGCAGTAGTTCATTCCAAGAGTCCACAACTCTGTTCACCAATAAATGTTTCCTCGGGTTAGAATTAAATCTTGAACGATTCAACTTTAAGCAGTGCCCTCTAAGCTGTGTATTGGTATTCCTTATAAATATTTCCTCGAGCTTTGGTACGTCGTAGTAATCATTGAGGATCTTATATGTCTCAATAAGATCTCCTCGTTATCGACGCTCCTCTAGGCTGCTGAGTCCGAGTGTTTCGAGTCGGCGTTCGTAGTCTTGTCGTTTGAGCTGTGGGACCATTTTTGCGGCCGGCCTTTGCACACGCTCCTAAAGTTCTACATTCTTCCTAAAGTACGGATTCCAAATCAGCAAAGCATACTCCAATAAAGGGCGAACATACGGGTGAACATATTCTAACCTATAAGACTACGTACAACCGATACTCGAGTAGACATTCCGGTCATGTAATCTATATTTCGTCGGAGACATTGGCCTCGTTGAAAGCGTACAAAGAGCCGCTAAATGGATACCGGAATTCCACCTCCTACGGCTACGAACGAAGTCTCGAACGGTTCAATCCGCCAAAGCCGGAGAAGAGACGCTAGCGAGGAGATCTCATCGTGATCCTTTAAAATACTAACCGGCCACGGAGGGCCTATGCCACAATACGGGCGGGGAAAGTAATGACCGTTACTAAAAGTAAAAACGTTAAAGTTAGTTGTTTTTGTGCGACAGCAAAAGGCGATCCGCTGGAGCGAGTACGGCCCGTGGTGGCGCTGCCTGGTGGGCTACCTGCGGCCGTCCGCCAACCAGTTCTCGCACGCCGACGCGGGCACGCACCCGCGCGACGCCACCCTCGCCGTTCTCCAGGTCGTTCCCAATTTACTTCCCGAGCCTCACGTGAGTCATCTCAATATTTTGGCCAGTCTTCGCCGAATGGATCCTCTCACCGACCCCATCGTCGCTTATTTCCAGCCCGAATGTCGCCAGCTGCTGCACGAACTGTTTGCGGATATCGTATCCGCCTTGGACGCTTTACTGGCCGCTCGTTCGGCTCACGAGTGCCTGTTCAGTCCTCAGCACATGTCCAACACTATGTGCCAAATGTACTTCTTGATCATCGCTCAATTGTGCCACGATACTGATGGATTGCAGCTGTTTTACGAGACTGGATTGTTCGATAGGTATTTATAAAAATTGTAATTTCGGATAGCATCCAATATATAGGTATATATTTTTGTATTATTCTACAAATAAATTTATTATTAATTTTCCCAATATTTACCGACAAAACCCTTACGGGTTTTGTAATACGCTAGCTGAACCCGGCCACGCTTCGCTATGGGTTCAGTCTGATATTAAATGAATGGGAAACGCACCAATGTCAAAGCGCACCGAAGACTTCACCGGTGCGGGAAGACTTTCGTCGCGCGCATTCCAATGCAACATTGAGTCAAAATTTCATTTTTCTGTAAAGACCTGCGCGTATTGGAATACAACGTTGTGTCAAAATTTCAAGTCTATCGACTGACTACTTTTCGAGTATTGCGAGCGCAAACGTACGCAGGCTGAATTTTTATATTTAGGAAGCGCGCGACCTCCGAGGAACGGGCAGCTGGGGAAGCAGGCGGGTGTGCGCCGCCCCCGACCGCTGCTTCATACCCCGCACCGCCCGAGTACTACAACAAAGGCAACACACTCGGACAATGCAGGGTACGAAGCGGCAGTCGGGGGCGGCCCGCACTCGCCTGCTTCCCCAACCGCTGAATCCTCCAAGATTGCACGCCTACTGTACCTATACATTGTATTATGTCAATATATAATACAGTGGTGAATAAAATCTTCACCGTTTAATTCACCTTACCCAATGGCAATACAAAAAAAGAGAAAAAGTTACATAATTAATTTATCTATCCCTAGCACAGACCTGTTTAAGACACGCCCGCAGTGGTCCGCGGCAATTTTAAACTGCTTAGTTTTATTACGAATAGGTTAATTCTTTTTTTCTTGCGAAAGGGTAACTATATTTTATTTATAAACCATTATGAGTCTTTAATATTTTGAATGTGTTGTGGCAGTTTATTAAAAACAATCGCAACGATATTAACATTCAATGATTTCTTATGTTGAAATGTCCTTTTGTAGTAGATTGCGCTCTTCCGCCTTCTGTGTCTATTTGGTATATTGTATCATCATATTGTCATATGATCTAGAGCAAGGCTGCTCAACTCTTTTAACAGTCGAGCCAAACGAACGATTCAGACATTTTCGGCGGGCCAGTGACGGTTCCTATTTAAGTTACTTTCAAGACTTGTGCAATAAAAAACTAAATGTAATTTATGTTTATTAAAATAATAAAACAAAGAGCATCTTATGCCAAATAAAGAAACAAAATTGTATGTAGGTATTTTAATTCGAATACTGCTAGAGTATGTTTTTTTTTATAAACAAATTTATAGTTTAATATCTGGTGGACTTTATATGAGGCGTAATCGGAAAGTAAGTACCGTTTCATTCTACAAGTGTTTGAACGTTGGCTTGGGAATCTTTGGATACATACGACATGAGAAACCTCTGCAATTGCTCTCTTTGATTGCCTGCATTTTACTATTCTCCAACTGTCCTTCACCCGGCCTAAGTCACCACGGATTCACATACATTGGGTTCTCAAATGCCTGATTTTCACAAACCAGATTTTTATACAAACTCATGTTCGAACAAATGAAAATCACTTCGAATTTATTTTTTTTTTTTCATAACTTTCCAAAGAATAAATTAGTATACTGCCTTTATTCGGCAGATGGGCTCAGACGACAAAGGGGATATAATGTAATTATGAAAGTATCCTCATCACATTTCATAAATAGCAACACATTTACAGTCTGGCCATTAGGAGTATAACTTCATTCGACATGGGGGAAAATATTTTTATGTGGCCACACTAACCCTTATGACAGATAATTTCTTTCCAATTAGCTCTGTTCATGAAATTGCATTTATTTTCTCATTAATTCTCGTTATTCATGTTCTTTTGCGTTAAAAATGAACAAAGCTATTCAAAGCTGAGAAGTTGTTTTCGTCTCAAAATGTACTTCTAGGTACATTTTGAGGTTATATCTTGTCTGACATTTCGTATAGTTTAACCACAAATTGTTGGTACATAACTGTCACAATCGTAGTCAAAATTATAGATTATTTAACCTTTAACTGGTGACCTGGTGTTAGTAGGACATATCTGGTGAGGTAACGTCTCACATACGTAAATTAAAAATGGCCACACAAAAAAAATACTAACAAAAAGGAGATTTTAAATAATGTTTTTAATAAAGTATTTATTCATATATAACAACGGTCAAGTATGGTTTAAAATAAAAAAACGGATTATTTCAATAAATCAGTCTTTATTTGCATATGGCACTTTAAAAAAAAAATAACAACGAACTTAAAGTGGGCCCTCTAGAACCCTAAAATTAACTTTGGAAAATTATTTAATGGCAATGTTTGGTCATTTATACGGTAATAAACAAAACCTAATAATTAAACTTATCCTAAAATACAAAACTAAAAAAACTACAAACATCAAACATCAGCTACTAGGAATGGTTATGTACACAGTCTTCGCATATTTGCTTACTGCAGTTTAGGCACATAGGTTTATCACAGTATGTACAAGATAATCTAGTACGTCTTTTTAGACGACTAGGACAAATGGCACATGTTCTTTTAACCCCAGGGTGGTTTTGGGCTATGTTAAGTGTTGGTGGAGGTGGTAATTCATCAAAACCAATGACTCTTTCTATGGTCGAGCGCAACTCGCGATGCAGCCTCTCGTTATAACCCGGAATTTTAGTTGAGGTAGAACAAGTGATCTGCCCAAAGATAATAAAAGGTGGCCCCTGGTTATCTTGTCCGTTTTGTTGCAGTCGTTATACAGGACATATGAATTTATTCCTGAAATATCGATTAATCAATAAAATATGGCCATAGGCCAACGGCGCGTACGTCGAGATGTTGTATGTTCGAGCACTTTTTATCTACTTCATCCACCCCTCCTTTTGTTTTGTTGTAGTCAATAATCATAGCTGGTTTTCCGGTTTCACTGTCAGTTTCTTTCATGTGATGCATTGAAGATATAAGTATAACTGACTTATTAGGTTTGGAAACATATGAAACAATAGTGTAATCTAAAGATTATTGAGCTATTATTTGAGCAATTATTGATTATTGAGATAAATCTAAAGATTAGTGTAATCTAAAGATAAGTGAACCCGTACAAGGAACTTCAGACTTCTTGCTGTCTGTTAGGCTGAAACTCGGGAGGAATTTATTTTATGTTTTTCTTCATAGTCCCTAAATAAGTGAAACCTCTTTGGCACGAATTAGCTGCATTGATGTGAACCAATTGTCTGCTGTCACATTGCGGTTGGTTCCTTCGATGCCTTTTGTAAGCCAAACCACAGATTGAGTTGGAATCCCAGAGTTTGGAACAACTTGGTTTGTCTTCTTGAGACATTCTGTAAAAGAAAATAATTATAATTGCGTTACTACTGATGTTACGTTGCTATGGAAGCTATGAACACTAACTGTGAGGTGACGAACAACAGACACTTAGATAAAATACACATTAGCACTGACCTGGCGTCTAAGAGACGGGCTGAGCTCCACACAGGTGACATGACCGCCGTTGCGCGGGCGCAAAAATTACTGAGTGAAGGGAGAAGTAAATGGGGAAGGTACTGAGATGCGCGGGGGATAGCGACAAAACGGCGCGGAGAAATATCAAAAAATCAAACGGCGGTGTCTGTGAGACGGTAAGGTCACCAGTTAAAGGTTAACGGAGGCACAATTAACGTTTTTTCTTTGTCTTTCAAGCTTACAACCATTAAAACATCAATGTTACGTGATAGAATCAGTAAAGAATCATATTCAATCGAGATAGAATCAATATGCCTTTTGGGAGACGGTACTGAGATATGTCCTTAGATGATTTAGTGAAAAAATGAAAGAAATGAAAAATACCTTTATTGTACAAAAAAAAAAAAAAAGTAATTGCATTGGTAAAGAAAACTTAAATTCTACTTTAACTTAGTACAAACGGCGGGCTTATCGTTTTGCGATTTCTTACAGCCAACCGTTAATATTAAATAAAAGTAACAATACAGCTCACATACATAAACATATACACATAAATATACATATATATACATCCATGCATACATACATACATATACAAACATACATTTAGTCTTACTATTCTCACAATACTGCATTGCAATATAAATATTTTTTCCCCAAAGCGTAGGGTATACTCTTTCTGACCAGATTGTACACACCCTCACATCTCTAACAATATAAATTACCTATATGTAAACAATAGTGAATTCAGCTTTTCATATTTATAATGAAAATTTTTACTATTAAGTTTGTTTTTGGATTTATTTTATAATATTTTTTTACTACTTTTATTCTTTAATGATTATTCTTATTTTCAATGATTATTTTAAGTTTATTTTATTTAATTTTTTAATTTTGTAATTTACTATAACAATTTCCTAACATCTTTTTCATAAAATAAACTTTAAAATTGGTGTGTTTCTTGGAACAGGCACTGCAATTAGGTGACATAAAATTTAAAATTAAAAATAAATAAATAATTAAAAAAGCTTGTCCTAAATTAATAATAATAATAATTTATTGCATTTTTTTCAAACAGATTGCTAAAGCTGTCGACGACCACCCACCATAACTGTTATGTGAAACTCATAATCTCCAGCCTCGACTACACCATCGATTCGTACTCGAGACAGATCATGACAGAGACTTTAAAATGCAGCATCGAACCGTCCAGGCTATACGCAACGCAGTTCCTCAACGTAATCCTGCGAGCGAGGCAGAAAGGGGGCGAGATGATCAAACGGAAGCAATCCGCGCAACAGCAATATGGCAAACAGAGATCTCCTTACAACGACGAATCGGATTCACCCACTATAGTTTTGGAACCGCAGAATACTTGCAGCAATATGGACGGTTGGGTGCTGGATTTGCTCGTGAAGCAAGCCGCCGATGAGTCGAAGGCTGTCTCGCGGTGCGCGCTCAGCGCTTTGGATGAGGCTTGCAATATACCTGTGAGTAAAGTAATATATCAAATGCAGGGTTAGTTGAAATTCTTTAACGCCAAACTTTAATCACCTAATTTTTGGTGTTAATGCATTTAAATTAACCCCGTTTATTAGTTAGCAAAATAAATATCCACGCTATGTCTTAGAGCACACCAATAAATATCCGCACAACGGGCCACCGGTAGCGAACACTAGACGCAACCACAAGCTGCAGACGGGTTTTTTATACATTTTGTATAGCATCGGCGCAAACCGAGTGTTCGAGTGGCCCCGTTCGAGCAACAAGCTGCGGGAGCCGCCTGCGCTCGCTACTAGTGGCTGCGTTTTGTCGCTCGCCTCGCGCGCACACTCGCCCACACTCGGGGCTTCTCCCCGCCCGCCCGCGTCCCACAGTCTTGCTGCAAGCTCTGCACCGAATGCTGAATTCATCTGGATGATATTTTAATTCTTCAAAAAGCAATTTGTGTTGTCCATGTTCATTGGGAGAAGTTAGAATTGGATGAACCCAGTAACAGCGATGAATTGGACGTGGATGGTTTTGAATTCGGCGACGTTTCCTACGTCGTACAATAATCAACAATAACGAAATCAAGAGAGTTTCCATTTTACAAACTCGTTCAACCCCTGCGAATATACTAACGAAGTGAACGGAAACTAGCCAAAAGTGATGATCGAGCGCGCGACTGGTAGTCGCCAGTCAGCCACTAGTGACTATGATTGGTAGCAGCGTCGTGGCTTGACTGAGACACTAGTGGTCGCGTCTAGTGGCCGCCACCGGTGGCCCGGCGTGCGGTTAGCCTTAACCCTTCAGGCCTCGGCCCCTCAGCCGATTGACAAGTTGATGTCCCAAAAATTTTTAGTAAAAATTAGTAAAAAAATTGAATTATGACACTGTCTCACCAAAAACATTAATTACTGCCAAACCACTGTACCCATAATTAAAATGAAACATATTAACATAATAAAACATAATAAAATAAAACAAATTAAGTTAAAAAAAAATTAAAACGGTCCTGTCACGCTGAATCAGTTTGTGGCCGATATCGGCCAATCGGGGCTTGAGGGGTTAAAGTGATGATGGGATTAATCTTCAGCAAATGTCCTCGAAGGTTAAAATATGAATGATTGATTTTTAAATCTATAGAGAAAATGTATACGAGATGACATCCAATTTTTATAACTTTCGCATTCCACATTGGAATCTCAAAAGAAAAGCGGTAGAAATTGATATCATCTCGTACACTACATTTTCTCTGTCGATTAAAAGAATACCCCACAGTATACCCTTCCCGGATTTTACTTTCCTGGACCACCAACCAACCACGAGGGAAAGTATTGTGAATGCGCAAAAAAAATGTTTTTAAGTGAAGATGGATATATCCATTTATAACCCCCCTGAGACGATTAAGATCATTTCCAGACTGAAGTCTGTCTGTGTGTATGTATTTACATTATCCGATTGTATTTACTTTATCCAAACACCATCGTGTTTGGATAAACACGATGTATATTACACGACGAATATTTACTTTATCCAAACACTTTATCCGATTGAGCTGAAATTTGGCATGCAGCTATCATTTGGTCATGGCAAGAGTTGAAAAGATTGTGGTTAAAATCGGTCCACCAGGGGGCGCAGTAGTCATATTTCAATCTCGAAATATTGGACTTAGACTTGAAATTCGGTACACAGATGCCTTGGGCCAAAATCACATTGTGAATTTCGGTTGGAATATCTTATATACAAGCTACAATAATATTATTTAAGTTCCACCATACATTTTGATCAACTATTAACGGCGAGCCACCCGAGGCTAGCCGAGAAACCAACAGCGCCACCTGAGGCGTGTAACAAAACCCAAATGGGTTTGTCTGCCGGCAGAGAGAAGGCAGTTATCGATTTTATTTATTAAATATAATATTCAAAAGACTCCTCCCTCCATGTACTTACATTAATTATGGCATATAAGATGTAATTACTGTATACCTAGCTACCTTATAAATCGGCAATCTACATTATAAATCGGTGTATTCACTTGGGGACATTGCCTCAAACATGTTACGGAATAAATTCTAAAGAATTTCAGCAGGACACGCGGGATCACAAAGAATCAGTGTTGCGGGAGAACGTTCGAAACAATTGTTCCTTTACTACAGAATTATATTTCTCTACTTATGAATGTTGGTGAGAAATTGAAAAAAATAAATTCAGTTTTTGTTACTTTATTTTGAGTAAAACTTAGTAAGACTAAAAAATGTGCGAAATTAGTAAGTACTTAAGTAACTTAGTAAGACTAAAAAGAGTGCGAAATTAGTAAAACTAAAAAAAAGCCCCCTAATATTACTACAAATGTATCATTTTTTTCATACCTACTTATTTAAATTACCTACTTAAAATATTAAAAAAATACGAACAAATACAATTTTTAAATGGTTTTCCTCTTAATTTGCACTCTACAAAATCATCGATCAGTTTTGAGACATCCATTTTTTCGGCTTCCTTAGCTAACTAGCAGTTATATGGACGAGCTGAGAAAGGAGAGATTCGAGAGTCCTCGGTTTGCTCTTCAGAATATTAAAGGGGTCCGCTCCGAGCTATCTCATAAGTAGGTTCAATGCTTTATCAACTCACGGGCGTCCTATGATATAATAGGCTACTGCTCTCTATCCCTGGCCACAGTAGTGATTTCTACTTGCGTTCCTTCTGTATACATGGAGCCCGCCTGGAATGATTTACCCACACATGTAAAAACAGCACCGAGTTTGTATTGCTTCTAAAGAGCACTTTAACACGCGCTCATAAATTTCTCCCCACCCTCTACCCAACCTCTTCCTCGATCGGAGCTGTCTTCATAAGTGATTTTAATAATAGTTTTTATGTTATTTTTACTGCAAAACAGGTTTTCCCTTTAGTGGTTAGCTGTAAGATATTGCTACAATGAAATAAGCTCGCCGATTCGTTTCAGCGAATAAAGGGTTTTATTATTATTATTATTATTTTTATAGCATCATGCCAAAATTGAAGGTTGACATTGTTCGGGTGGGCAGTGGGCATGGTCTCGGTCTATATCTAGTTTCATCGTGTCAGTCAGGTCAGCAGTCCTACCTTCGGACCAGACTGTTCGGATGTATCTCTTCATTAGATCATATTAGTAGATAGTTTTTATCTGCCGATGACCATGATATGTATTATGCAATAGCCATTTGGGTGCCTTCAGTGATTACACCTAATAATTGATTCGACGCACTTCGAGAAGAATTGTTTTTTCTAATAATGTCCCCAATATACTTAAATCAAAATTCGGCTTCTACGGGCAAACAGCCATGACGGCGCTAACATATTGAGAGAGTTTTTTATTTTTCCCACTAGGCATACCTGGATCACCTAGTACCGTTGCGCGGTCATATCCGAGCTTTATTCTCCAAAGACAGAGGCATTCGAAGCGAAGAGCTGGACGATTCAGCCGTAATGGATGAATGTTTAAACGGTGGCGATCGCGCCTATCTGCTTTGGTTGCAACTCGCTTCAACGCCTAAAGCGTTCGACCGGCGAGAAATGGAACACGAGCTTATCTATTGGGAGAGCAGTTACAATACCAGGTGGGTCGTTTTGGCGTTATCGAAGGTATTGAATAGTTATGACATATAATATTTGTTCGGCATTTAATTAAGTTCTGCGGTTGTCTTCATTTCTTTAATTGTCGGGCAGAATTTCTTTTTTATTTTTTGGGAGCGCTGTAATCGTTTTCGTCATTCATTCTTGATGTCTTTTACGAAGTGCGGATTCCGTATTTTAGAGGCATCTAGGAGGGAGCGAGGAAGGCTACCGAGGCGTCTGGGAGGGAGCGAGAAAGGCTAACGAGGCGTCTAGGAGGGAGCAAGAAAGGCTAACGAGGCGTCTAGGAGGGAGCAAGAAAGGCTAACGAGGCGTCTAGGAGGGAGCAAGAAAGGCTAACGAGGCGTCTAGGAGGGAGCAAGAAAGGCTAACGAGGCGTCTAGGAGGGAGCAAGAAAGGCTAACGAGGCGTCTAGGAGGGAGCAACGAGGCATCTGGGAGGGAGCAAGGGAGGCTAACGAGGCGTCTGGGATCCCAGCGAGGGAGGCTAACGTGGCATCTGATGGGTTGCAGGTACGCGCGCCTGGTGGAGTCGTGCGCGCACGCGGCGCTGACGCTGGGTGCGCGGGGCGGGGGCGGTGCGGGGCCGCGCGCGGGGGGCCGCTCGGCGCGCGCCCCCCCTCACCTCTACGCCCTGCTGGCCGCCGGCCCCGCGCCCCAAGCGCCCCTCCTGCTGCGCGAGCGCGGCGGCCTGCCCGCCATCCTGCAGGTGAGTAAATATATCAAAACGGGTATCTTAAAAAACGCTTCGACTTCGACGTCCGCGAAGCCGACAGCTAAAGCCGAGAGCTAAAGCCGAGAGCGGCGAAAATAAGCTAGCTCGTCGAGGTTAAGAGTCGTTCGGTGCGGCCGCCGAAGGAGCGCTGGCGTGCGACTGGTTATTAGAGGGCGGTCGTTTAGAAGAGGTCGTCGCCGAGCGCTAAGGCGAGAAGTTAAAAACGACTTACGTTAGTAGTCGGCGTCGTTTAAGCCGAATTTACTATTACATTTTGTACATAATCGTTCGGTAAGTGGTTTATAGCTGTGCATTATACAGATGCAACGTTGCATGGAAAAAAAGCAGCAGAAGAAATTCGGCGATAAAAATTCCTCTGAATACCCGGTAAGAGTCGGGCGTCTGCGCGAGAGAGGGAGCCGAGTCGGGCGCGGTCGTTTAACAGAGGCCGGAGACGGCGCGTGCGAGTCGGCGCGCTGCCGATTGAGGCGGTGCGGGCGGCGCGAGGGAGAGAGAGGGGCTAAGCGGTGCGTCGTTCCGCAGAGGATGGACGCGGGCGCGTGTGCGTCGGCGCGCGCGGCGGCGCGGCTGAAGGGCGCGGTGTGGGCGGCGTGCGCGGCGGCGGCGGGCGGGGCGGCGGCGCTGCTGGGCCCGGGCCGGCCGCTGGGCCCGCGCGCCGCGGCCGAGCGCGCGCTGCGCCTGCTCAAGAGCAGCCCGCGCCTGTCGGTGCGCGCCGCCGCGCTGCACGCGCTCGGCCTGCTGGCCTCCACGGACCGCGGCGCTAGACTCCTGCACCGCATGGGTGAGCCCACTTTTTTACCCCCACCTCTTCCATTCCATAAATATATCATACTTGACATATTAAAATAAAAAAAATATATGGCTACGATACTTTTATAATGTCAGTGAGGACCGTCATAAAAAAGAATAGTTAGTTAGTTAGTTAGTTAGTTGTACTGGGCGTTCCTCCGCAAGTCGACATCCAGTGTGCCTATTTTGCGTGTAACGGGGGTAGCGCTATTCCACCCACCCCAGCTCCTCGACGAAAGCCAGCAGGGCTTTCAGGTTTCCTGCTGCCTCGCGCAGGGTGCCTGGAGTCCCAAGGTGTTTTGTCCTGTATACTTCTACCTGTTTACAATCTAGCAGAATGTGTTTTGTGGTTTCTTCCGCCTCCATGCATGCTCTGCACATAGGGCTATTCGTTCCGCCCATGTTGAAGAGGTGTTTGTTTAGTGTGTTGTGTCCTGTTATCAGTCCCACTAGTTTGCGTAGTTGGGGCCTTTTTGTCCTTAGAAGTGTTTTGGTAAGTTTGTGGTTGTATTCCACTACTATTTCTTTGGTTTGTCTGCAGGTGTCTATCTCTTTCCAGTGTGTTTGATGTAGTTGTTTGTAGTGGTTGTCAAGTTGGTTGTTTATGTGCGAGTAGGGTAGGGGCACGATAGGTTCGGGTCCGTATGCCGGTGTGTCTGAGCCCTTACGGGCTAGTTCATCCGCAGCATCGTTTCCTCTTGAGTTACTGTGTCCCTTGATCCATTTCAGTGTCACCTTATTGCCTTTTCCGCATACCTCGAGGAGGCTTTGGTGGCATTCGTATATGAGCCCAGATGTAAATCTATCGCTTCCCAGTGCCTGTAGCACTGACCTGCTGTCCGATAGAATACATATGTTTTCGTGTTTTAGCTGCCGCTGTTTCACTGCGTTGCAAGCTTCTATTATTCCCATACATTCTGCTTGGAAAACTGTGTTGTGTGCTCCGAGTGGTTTGAAGATGTGTATGTTTAGGTCTTCCGAGAAGACACCACATCCTGTACCTTTGTTGGTTTTTGATCCATCTGTGTAGATTCTTAGGTCCGTTTGATTCAGTGCTTCTTTTGAGTCTTCTGTTAATGATATGGCATATTCTTTCCAGAAGATCATAGTTTTGGGTATTCTGTCGATTGCCGCTTCCAGCATTGGAAAACTTGACAGTATATTATCATATATATTCGTGTGCGGTGTTTTATATTTGGTCCATAAGTTTAGATTCTTTAGACGAAGAGCCGTTGCGGCTGCTTCTTTTTGTATATGTAGGTGTAGTGGTAGAAGCCCTAGCATGATTTCCAGCGCCGCTGTTGGAGTTGTTCTCATGCAGCCGGTCGCTGCTATACATGCTAGCCTTTGCATTTTCTGTAATTTGTTGATTGCAGTAGTGAGTTGGGTGCGGGGCCACCATACTACAGCTCCGTAGCTTATCATTGGTATTATTATCATTTTGTACAGCCACAGTATAATGTGTGGGGCTAGTCCCCATTTCTTGCCCACCATTCTTCGGCATTGCCAGAAGGCGACTGTTGCTTTGTTTAGTTTGTTGTCTAGGTGTTTATTCCAGTTTAGTTTTTCGTCCAAAGTTATTCCTAGGTACTTTACTTCTTTAGAGAGCGTTAGTCTGGATCCAAACAAGGTTGGCATTTTGTATGTACCCAATTTACGTTTATGTGTGAAGAGAATGGTGTCGGTCTTTTTTGGATTTACCGACAGGTCATTCTCCTTGCACCATTTCTCTATTATTTTCAAAGCTGTTTGTGTAAGGTCGCACAATGTGCTTGTTACTAGTCCGTTGATCATTATCACTAGATCATCTGCATATCCTATTGTTAGGAAATGATTGTTGTTTAGTTTTGTTATCAGGTCGTTTACTACCAGGTTCCATAGAAGTGGCGAGAGTACACCTCCTTGTGGGCATCCTCTCATCACGAGCGCCTGGTGATTTTGGTTTTCAGATAGCCTGATGATTCTCTTTCTTAGCATGTTCATTATCCATTCTGTAATCAATGGTTCGGTTTGATGTCTGTTTAGAGCTTGTTGAATGCTACTGAAATTTGTCTTGTCGAACGCTCCTTCTATGTCGATGAAGGTGCCTAGGCAGGAGTTTTTCCTTGCTAGTGCAGTTTCTATGTTGTTTACAACGGCATGGAGTGCTGACTCTGTCGATTTGCCTTGTGTGTATGCGTGTTGGTTCGGGTGGATGCCTATGTTTTTAAGTGCTGTGTCCTTCAGTTCTCTGTCGCATAGTCTTTCTAGTGTTTTTAGCATGAAGGAGGTAAGGCTAATAGGTCTGAAAGATTTCGGGTCTGTGTAATCAGTTTTCCCTGGTTTTGGTAGAAAGATCACCTTTACTTCTCTCCATTTCTGTGGGATGTATCTAAAGGCGATGCAGCTACATAGTATGCTTGCTAGTTGTTCGGAGGACCGTCATATTTAGTTCTTGAATTAAACGAATTTTTCATTTAAAAAATTATTATAATAATATTTTGATATAATTGTTGAAATTGTGATCATTTACACATTTCACGGATAGGTAATATGATATTCCATTGGAAAAGTAGGTCTTCGATATTGCTTTACCGCACTAGTAAAATAGATCGCATCCTACCTTAAGGGTTTCGCCGTCAAATTATCTTAGCATATCGCATCATATTATCACATCGGCTCCTTAGACATTTTCGATAATATCATTGCATAATTTCGATCTCTTATTTAATAGTAATAATTTACAATATAAGAATTACGGCTATGAGTAAAATGGAAAAATTCTAAATAGACAAAAAATCGTATCTTCTTTGTCGTTCTTAGAAATGTGCAAAGTTTAAAGGGAATGTTGTAAAACGGCCCAGGTTGGCCGAGCGTGCGCCACACCCGGCACGAGCGTTTCCCCATCGTGCGCGAGGAGGGCTGGCAGTCGCCCGAGACGCTGTCGGAGGAGGAGGGGGAGGAGGAAGGGGGCGAGGGGGAGGCGGGGGCGCAGTCGCCGCCCTCGGGCGCCGGCGCCAGCGAGGGCGGCAGCGGCGCCTCGGAGAGCCGCCGCTCGCCGGCCGAGCGCGCCCCCGGGGAGCCGGCGCCCGCGCGCGGCGCCCCGGAGGGCCGGCCCCCCGCGCTGCGCGCCGACTCCTTCGACCGCTGGCACGAGGGCTCGCGCCGGCTCCGCAACAACAGCGAGTCCAGCACCTCCGGCGTCAGCAGCTGCGACTCCGTCTACGGCAAATATACCATTAAGTGAGTCTAACCTTAAATATCTCACTTCCGAAACGAAAAATGTTACCGCTATCTCGATTCTTTGTCAGAAATTTTAAGCAATTTTAAAAAACATTTTTTTTTTCCCTATATTGAATCGACGTTATTTAATTTCATAAATTAACCGACATCCTGTATTTGTTCACGATTGAACAATAATAATTATTATTTTGTAAAACGTTTGCCCTATAAAAGAAGAAAAAGTTACTTCTCTGCGAATCGTAATATTTAAATTCCTCACCTTAAAATGAAACCTAGATTTTCCTCATTTAATATTTTCTAAAGCATGAGCGGTCGAAGAATATCTTTTCAAAAATAATTTACTCATATTGCTTTGCTATTATTTATTTTTGTGTATTATTCAATTGTCTTTAATTTATCAATTTTCTTAGATCACAGCTAAAAAAAAACAGTTCACGATCGAATAATGCAAGCTGCATATTTTTTTTTCTTATTTACTGTTTATGATTACCGAACTGTAAATATGACACTGTGAATTCAGGAATATTTGTATCCAAACAGCACAAATCTAAAGCGGCACTCGCTAACTGAGTTAAACACCAATTTGCCTAATTCATACTCTAGCCAGAGTCACATCAATATGCAATGGTGCTAAAGGGGAATGCCACTGTGAGCCCACCCTCCAATAACAATAAACCATATTATTATGTCATGAAAGTTTTTTTTATGTATTATAATTACTTACATATTTTTTAATTCATTGTGAGTAAAAAGTTACAAATGCCAATTTTCGATTGTGGTTGGTTTTACTTAAGGAGTCGCTTAAGACATGCAAGACGAGGGGCTGCAATCGACTCACGCGGCGGGTGTCACATAGGCCATCAGTTGTTGTTTGGCTTACGTTTTGTACTGTATCACTTTTTTTTTGCTGTATATTTTTTCACCTCACAGACCTAATAATTGAAATATATATATAACTCAAATACCAATAAGATATCAGAGGTGAGATTTAGTTTTTAAATATAACTAAAATATGTCTAAATGTATATGCCACTCTCACTTATTGGCTTGTGGGCCCAGGGCTCATACAAATACAGTAGAACTCCATTAACCGAATTAATTGGGACCGGAGCCCATTCCGATAATCAAAAATACGGATAATTGTTTTTTTTCCGAATAATTTTATTTAAACTAAAACTAAATCTATTTAAACTAATTACTCTATGTATATTGAAAATGGGAGAAAAAAACTATTTTTAAAGAAACAGAGCTAAAGCCTGGTTTACACGATGCCAGTAATGTGGCAGTACAGTAACCCAGTCCAGCGCTGACATGCAACTGGGCTCGTGTAAACACTATTTTCAACCCAGTGCAGCGCTGACTTCGCGCCCGCAAGTCAGTCCAGTTGACTAGCCACCCGTTCTATTTTCTTGGGCAGTAGCTTCCCCCACCACGCCTCTCAAGTCAGTCCAGTGCGACTGGCATTGTCTAGACGCGTTCGGGCAGTCGCTGCCCGTTTGTTGGGTGTCCACGCTACGTCTTAAAAGATTTTTTCAATAATATTTTCATTTTACGTTTTTGTACTGAACACATTGTCACCCCAGTCCACAGACGCGACCGACAGCGTTAAAAATAGACAGCACACTGACTTACTGGGTCGGTCCGGTTACATGTAGCCAGTGACTGGCGCCGAAATTTCGAGGACTGGGTTACTGTACTGCCACATTACTGGCATCGTGTAAACGGGGCATAATGGTCCCGTGTCTGCTTCAACTTCAACATTAAGGCCAAACTTTTTGTTCTTAGTTAACACACTTTCTTCGTCTTTGCCCTCTACCAAAAGTTTCCTTAAAAGTTGCCTTCTGTAATGGCGTTTCATGGTTTCGATAACTGACTAGTCCATTGGTTGCAACAAGCTTGTGACGTTTGGCGGTAAAAAGATTGTTTTAAACTGGCTATTCCCAATTCTTCGATGGAATGAGTTCGTGCTTTATCAACAATCAGTACGTTTCCGTCTTATTTTTTTTCCGTTTTAATTTTGGATAACCAGCGATTCGGATAGTCGTAGTTCGGATAATTGGAGTTCTACTATAGTAGCATTCTCCTTTGCACATTGTGACAATGAACTAACGATAACAACATAATGACACTTAGCAGACACTGAGATTAATTATGATAAAATCAATTACTATTATTGCTAGTGCAAAGTATTGTACTGCTAATTTTTGGCTGTATTTGTGTTGAAATGCCAACTATTTATGATAAACAAAGTATTCTTATTTTTCAGTGACAGGGTACTTACACTTAGTCCAATTCCAAGCTCATCTAGTTTATCTGTGATGAAAGGGGTCATCCCTCGGCGGAGATCTCCCGACACCCAAAGAAGAATATCATTACAAAGTAAGTTTATTTATTATAACTATTATCTAGAATGTATATACCTTAAGTTAGTTGTCCGTGTGATCCAATTTGACTTAGAGAAACCACAAACACTAACATCCTTAGAAATAGACGTATTATAAAGTTAACAATGCGTGTAAAGCTGTTTAAAAAATAATCTGAGAAATAAACGTTTAAGCTTAACCGATCACTGACTACCCGTTGAACAGAGCTTGGCAATGTATGGCTCTAAAAATGCCCTTAACCACCAGACAGGCCTAATTTAACCCTTGGAGTAAATGGGTATTTTTATGGATGCATCTGTCTCTTTTGCAGGATTTTCGGCGACATCGACCTTAAAGTACTATAACTACGAAACTACTACACCAATCATAAAAAGAACAACTGCACTATGATTGCATTGAAATTTCGAATATAGAATATTGAAATATCATTTTGTAAAACAATTAGATAATTATGAATAAATATGAGAACGTCAAAGAATTGAAAAAAACGCGCGACCAGATTTGGTCGACTCGTACTCAACGGATAATTGTTTCGCGACCAGATTTGGTTGACTCATACTCAAAGGGGGGCATTTTAGACTAGTAAAATGGCTGACGCTCAACAAACAGCTGATAATTTGACGTTTTTGTTTGGATGCATTCGGGTTTGAAAGTGAACGAAGCCATTTGTTTGTCATCTGTCAATTTGTGCACACACCAAAACCTTAGCCACAGCCCTATGTGAACAAATGACCATGAAAAAGCTCAAACGCCACCACATATGGAACCTTACCAAATAAATGGTAAAATAATTTTGAGAGGCAGATTCTTCGCTGGAAGAATGGACCTCAGCACTCAATATACACACAAAGAATCTGCTAAAGATTTAAAACCGATTGCATGATCTGCAAAGAAGAAAAAAGTAATTGTCAATTTGTCAGATAATTGTAGCTGGTCGTTTTTTGATAAATTCGTATTAATTGAAGGATTTTCACGATGCGCTGGAAGAAATTACTTACAAGGACTTGAAAGTCATGGAAAGGCTGTTTGCCATCGAGGCCTTGGCAAATAGGCGTGTGCGTCGTCGGAAGATCTGTCGACCGCGATTTAATCCATTTTTTCTCAACGACTTACATTTTAAACGGTAAGTCTTGTATGAATGAACGAGAAGCGAGATTCGGGGCCAGCCAACATGACAGTTCCTTTTTTGTAGTGATGTGCAAATCAAGAAATATTGTTGACTTAATCGCGATTCTCGAGTCGACTGGAAATCTCAACTTTTGCATTTTTTTGTATTAAATGAAACGTACCAAATAATTCCTTTTCGAAATGCAGGGTGTAGGTATACATGTATTTCAACATCTGAGCAATATAATATCACCTATCACATTTATTTAATGAAATTATGTTATAATTAGTTGAATGGAAACAAAGTCGGCTCGAATGTAATCAATATCCGTCCACCTTAGTAAAAAGTCTGCTTGTCTGTCGATCAGTCGTTCAAACTTAGTTTAAAGTTCGTTTATTTCTCAAAATTGCGGATCCGAACAAAATAGGTGGGCAACAGTAAAACACCTGGTCAACATCGTTTTACGGATAGTTTTATTTCTAAGGCCATCAATGATTATTCAGATTCTGATTCTTAATTGGCAACTCCACATCATATCTGCGCTCATTGATTCTATAGTCTACATATGATATTACTGCCAAAAGAAGCCTCAGCACCAGACCACACCAGTGCATGTTTCCAGTCCAATAGCACTTGTCCACACATTGATCAAAAACTGTTACTTTATTATGGATTTGCTTTGTACTGTGTACTTAAGTACACAGTATTAGATAATCGCAACGATTGAGGTGCAATTGTTCCACATGCGCGCGGGTGACCTCAGCGGGAAAAATATGACGACTGCTGCTGGACAGAGTGTCCAACTGCGATGACGTAACTGGGCATCCGATGCGATGACGTAACTATTTGTTATATGCATCGCATTATTGCATTCTCTATCATCATCTTGTGACACTACAGTTGCATCAATTTAACCAAGGGGAACTTAAACTTGAGGTGCAAAATTTTAAGAGCATGGACACTAGATTGTCAGCACTATTGCAGATCCTATATTTAGCTTTTCCAGGTGTGATTCAAAAATTTCTGCTATGATAGTTACAGATTTGAATGCGTTTTCCACTCTAAGCAATATATTTATGAGCAACGGTGGTCCTGCAGGTTCAATTGCAAAAGCATTGAACAACTGTTTTGTGAGGGTTCACTAGCAATAATATTGTTTTGTAAGCATGGCACTGTTGCGTAAGCATGGCGGACTAGACATTTTTGATGTTAATTGTCGACGTATGCAGCTTACAGCCTGTGTCAACAAGGTTCTTTTCGAATTGACGCCTCAATGCTAGGATTGGTTTGTTGCAGTTCTATATTCTCGGTATGATGTTGGGCTTCAGTTCAGTTTGTATATTGTACATTGTATCTGTACAATATTTTTGTATAATATACAAAAATAACATAACAAAGACATAGTATGTCTTTGTTAGTAGTATTACTTACCGAAATTGTTCTTAAATTATCTTTAACCCCTCAAGCGGTGGGTGTAAATCTTGGAAGTCACCTGTCATTTCTGAGAGTTGAAGGTCAAAAATATAGCACTTTAGAAAAACGATCATAAGAAAGAAACTACTTGATGGATCATGAAAAAAAGAATTGTAGAATGATCGCATTGAAATTTGAAATATAAAACATTAAAACCTCATTTTGTAAAACAATTAAATAATTATGAATAATTATTAAAAGTTGGAGAACTGAAAAAAACTCACTATTATTCAGCGATATCGACGTTTTATCTCAAAATACGAAACCCTATCTAGAAATTGTAAACACATTTGTGTATGTTATTACATGCTTTACCAAATCTATTAGTTCGTTTTATATATTTTCATACATATATCCAAAGAGAAGCTACATAATATCCGAAGAGAAGCACAGATCCGAGCAATGGCAGCACTCGACTAAGTGCCCCCAGAATACAAAAAAAATTATTAGGGATTCTAGACTGCGAGAAGCACGACTGAATAATCGTACAATACAGAATTTATCTGTCTTTCTCACACATACCTAACAAGGGGTGGTTGCACTGTGATTTTGGTGTAAATTCAATTCGTTGAGAGCGCGGTTTGTCGCGCCGCGCTCGGACCCGTTTTGGGACGTTACTGAGCATTGACTACAATACATCGTACCCGATTCATGACGTTACTGTCTTGAGGGGTTAAGCTAGGGGCCTATTCCTGAAAAATTTAGCATGCCAAATTTGTCTATGGTTTATTTGATTTAAATAGACAAATTTAGCATGCTAAAATTTTCAAGAATAGGCCCCCCTGTTTCCAGTTTGTGTTAACATCATCATATCATAAGTCCATCTTTAACCGCCCTACCTATACGAACGAATGTGATACATCCGCTATATTATCATATTTAAAAAAATATAAAAATTATATACTTTACATACAAATTTATATAAAACCATTATTTAAAAAGCGCTTATATAAACCGCTATATATTTTGTCTGGTATATTTTAAACAAGTAATTGAGAAATGTAATGAATTAAACAATTGAGAAATGTAAGGAAAAAAAACCAAGCATTTACCTACTTTTTGAATAATAACCCAAAGGTAGGGCGGTTAAATACTCCATAATTTCATTGTTATGGAAAAGTTGGTATTTTGGTAGTTCTTACTGCCATTTCTATATTGGTTAGTTATATCTTGATTTCTTTTTTATTACCAATTGGATGTTGACCAGTAGTGCTGTGTGATCGCTTTTGCCGATTTGCCCTAAATATCAAGCCGATATGCCCTAATCTTGGATATCAAACCATCATTGCTCAATATTAAACCTAAGAGAGATTTTTGATTATGATATAGGTTGTACGTATACGTTACATCTATATTGGTACAATGGTATGGTGTATCTATATTGGTTACGATGGTTACGATGTTGTAGGTTAGTTGAGAAGTTGAGAAATATTGGTATTGTGGTGGATCAAGAAAAAGTCTTTCAACAGCCGTACAGCCGTGTGGCAGGTTAAAATTTCCAGCTATAATTACTGTTATTTTCGGAGGCTTGCTATTAATGTCGTGTAATAGAATTTGATCCCTTCCTGAACATGGTATACTGTGGGTCGGTAGACCACAGCAATTAGAAGATTGTTGCTGTTTGCATGTATATCTAGCCATAGCACTTTGACTGGTGATATGGTGTATTTTTCATTTATTTTGGCTATGCTAGGTGTGTCCTAATGTCTGTTTGCAACATAAATCACAACTCCCCCTCCCTCCCCCCCATTTCCGTCTGTGCGATCTTTCCGATAGTGTAACCACTAATTTTCCGATAGTGTTAACCACTAAAATTCCGATAGTGTAACCACTAATTTTAATAAAGGAGTTTGGAATGGAGTCATTCAAGTGCATTTCGGTGATATCGGTGCAGGGTTGTATTTCTTCATTTCCATGGGTGCCGGCAGTAGGGTGCAAGGGGGTGCACTCACACCCTCCTATGAGGGAAAAATGCATAGAAAAGATTTAAGTTTTTTTCCGATAAATAATGCAAATCGTCGACCACAGAGATTATGTTTGCGATGTGCGAAGCATATTCAAATAGGGTGATGTTCCCAGTTATGGGCACCTGTCCAGTTATGGACACCTAAGTTAAAAAAAACCCACGTGACTTTTAAAATTGGCACATCAAAGGAAGCTCGATATGTGACGTAGAAGGCAGGCACATTTCCCATCAAGACTGAGGCATTAAGTTGGAAACACTGCAAACAGTATCGCATCACAGCAGTTATGTCAGTTCGTAAATTTTTGAAATATTTTGCAATATTTCATAAGGGATAAACAAAATAACTATTCTCATTAATTCTGTTTATTTATTATCTGTAGTAGGTTTTTTGGCTGGGTGTATATGTAAATGGATTAAGGTTTATTGTTTAACTGTCAAATTTGGCATGCATTCCAAATTTTAGGTTCTAGTCGGGGGTGTTCGTATTTAGATCTGAAAAAGTAACAGTAAAAGTAAAATTAAACATGCCCGGCTATGGACACCAAGGTGTCCACAATTGGAACATCTTATTCCCTTTATGGTCACGGGGACTTATAGCAGTTACACACGTACCCAGTCTTGGAAACTAATGGAATCATTACCTACAGGAAAATGGGAAAGATAAAAGAGAAAAAGGACAGCAAGAAGAGGTTCCAGTACAGTGAGGATAATAAAGAAAAGGCTATTCTGGCACTTAGAAATGGTGTTTCGAAGACAGAAGCTAGCAACATGTTTAAGGTTTCCAGATAATTAATTGTCCTTCCCTGCGCTGTTGTTCTTTTGATTTCTTATTTGATCCATTCAGAATTTAGTAAGTATGCCTGGTGGCAGAATTGGTAGACGACAAATAGGACCGAAACCTGTTCTGGGCGATCTTGAAATATGATTGCAAACTGGATGATCAACGTGGCAAGGCATGGGTGCCTAGTTTCCAAGAGCCTAGTTTTTGTATCCGTAAAGAAGTATCTCGACAAAACTGGGAATTTTTTTAAGTTTAAAAACAACACGCCAGAACTGAAGTGGTGGAGGTTGTTTCTCCGCAGACATACGGAAATAAGAGAAAGAATCCCGAGAAAGAAAGAATCCCGCTTGACAAAATCAAGAGCTGAAGTCACTGAGAGCGACATTCGCCAGTGGTTTACATCACTGCATTTCTTACAGAAGAACATTACACTGAAATATTAGAAGAAAAAACTAGAATTTTCAATGCGGACAAAAGTTGATTCTTACTTTGTCCCAGAAGAAGTGGAAGGAGGAAAGGGAGAAAAAATAAGAACAGCTGAAACTGAGGAAGACAAAGACGAAAAAAAAAAAAAGTTTGAAATCGAGAGTAAAGACACCGAAAGTGACTATTCCGTGAGGGATTCTACGAAAGAGGAAGATGCAACTTCTTCTGAAGCAAAAAAATCCCTGAGGAGCCCGATCTAGTTGATCTAAATCGAATAGATGGCGATTATTACTTACATTACCTAAACTACAGGAAAAGCAATTTTTTGATTTAACAAATTTCTCATTCTTTTTCCAAAATTAAAACAAAATGTTCCAGGTTACGTTGGATCTGATACGGCGAGCTCGCCTCCGAGTCAGAAAGATCTGGCCGGCTACGCCACTCTCAAATCGCTTGGTCGCTATCGAAGGCCCCACTACTCCGAAAGCAATGCCAAAGCGGATGAAATGAACATTTTTTTAACGGGGGAAGCGCGGCGACTTTCAGCCGGGACAGTGAGCAGCGCACACGGCGCTTTCGCTTCGCTGCGGGAGAAACGACAGCAGACGCGCGCCAGGTTCGTTAAATCTCAATCACATTGTCCTCATATTTTATAATATTCGAGAAAGGGCGTTATAACATAGCAACACTTTTTGCCATTTGTTGCATGCTGTTTGTTGTTCTTTCGAATCATATTCTCAATCCATAAAACGTCTGCAAATTGAATACTTTTGAGCCTATCTGACAGCTGTCAAATTACAGTACCTATATTTTTCACACAATAGTTTGGCAACAATTTTTTTGTATCAACCTAAAAAATAATTACCTAAAAATTTGACAACTTCCATTGGATGGTATTTTTTCGTTTTTTTTGAAGAATACCTACTGGTTTTTATACGCGAGATGATCAGTAGATTCATTTCACCAGGGGAAGTATAATAATAAATGATCTCAGCAGATCTTGGCATTTTTTCTTTTAACCTAAAAAAAGCCTCTAGCAACGAATTCCAACTCCCTGAGAATTCCAAAAACCCTTTTTTATATAACGTTAGTTTCATTAGTCTTTAGGTTTACATTGAAACCGACTGGTGTCCATTCCAGTGAAATTTTATGTTAAATTATGCTAGTGAAAATTTTAGGGTGTATCTTTTTAAAGACTATTTTTCGGTTTGTGGTTTTAAAATTGCATTTTATTATTATTATCATATATATCAAACAGGCAGGCAGCTTAAGCTGATGCACCTGAGTCCGTGCTTGCATTACAATTTTTGTGGAAAAAGTCAAGTTTATTTTTAGTCATTTTGGCACTGATCACTTCACTTGGGAGAGCATTCCATTCGTTTACCACTCTACTGCTGAGGAAATGTTTCTTGGGATTTGAATGGAATGACTCACGCTGGAGTTTCAGGTAATGCCCACGCAGATGTGTGTTGGCGTTCATGGTGTAGATAGTCTGCAACTCAGGAACATCATACGATGCAGTCAGGATCTTATATGTCTCGATTAAGTCACCCCGTTCTCTGCGTTGCTCCAGAGTGGTCAAACCGAGAGCCGACAATCTTTTCTCGTATGTTAGATGCTTCAAGTTAAAAGGCAATTTAGTCGCTCTTCGCTGGACTTTCTCTAGAAGATCGATATCCTTCCTAAAATATGGATTCCAGATCTGATAGGCGTGTTCCAAAATGGGCCTTACAAATGACTTATTGTAACAAAAACTGCTTTTTTCGTGACATTTCTTTCGCGATTCATGCTTTTCCGTGTGCAGATCCATGTAATTACATGTTTCAGTGTCATTTGCGCACGTTTTCTGGCGTCTACTATTTTTCCGAAGTTTTCTGCTTCATTTTCGTAACGTCGTAATTAAGTCACAACTTGACTTAAAAGTCGACTGTAAAAGTCGTAAAAACCGTTTTCTGACGTTTAAGAAGGTGTCGAACGCTACGGTTACGGCAATGACATCTCTATTCTCGTTGGTTCAGGCGGAAACGTCAAAAGGTGACATCACTCGTGTCTTTCGGGGTTGTGACTTGCGCCTTTTAAAAAATGGCATTTTTGTGTGAGTTTGGAGTTTGGAAGCGTAGGCGTAAGAGGGGCTGAGCATCGGCGTCGCTGCCGACGAGTATAGCGCGGCGCAGTTTTTTAAATTCATGTAGTTCTTGTTCTTTTTCTGGTAAGCGATTATTGTAAATTTTTTTGCGGTTAGCACATGGCGGCGTATTGACTTTCTAACCGGGTTTTTTCCTTGGCTTCAGACGGGCGGGCGACGAGCACCTCTATTTTTATACGAATTATTATCTATAATCCACCTGTAAAGCATCAACTGCCGTAGCGTGGCGGCCTGCTTCTTGGAGCATTTTTGAGATCGGAGTATTCAGATTCCGGACCTACCTACTGTCAACTTTTGGAAGATATTTTTGTACTGCTGTGCTGTGAAGATATTTATGAATCGTGTGCCTTGCACCTGCATCTATTTTGCTGCGCTCGTTTTTGCTGTGCCCGTGGAGAAGCAGAATAAAGAACGCTGAAAAGAAGCAACGTGTTCTCATTTACTTTTTTTTACAGCTGAAGAAAGAATTGCTACCTCCTGGCAAAACCAGTGACAAACCTGTGATACCCACCCTGTTAAATCTTGTGCTTATTTTTTTTTGTATCGAGTGCTGGTTTTTTTTAGTTTCAGCTTTAACCTTTAAAAAGCTGTGGCGTCCATTTTTTTCTGAAATTTAGTTTTGATGTTTATTTGCTTCGGCATTAAATTATACTTCCTGCACTTGATTTCTGTTCGTGGTTATTCCACGACTAGGTATAACCAGGTCCAACCCAGCGGTTACATATTGGAACCTGGCAGTTACATTATAGATTGTGATTTCAGAGCACTAAGACAGGTGTTTTCCATAAAGAATGTCCGCTTAGGGTTCTTTTTACTCAGATGACGAACAACACATTATAACATATTATTAAAAAGTTTTTAAACTTATCGACGCTGTTCCCCGAAAGGTTATTCCGTCGTTCGACGTTGGCATTTTTTTTCCAATCGTTCGCTTTTTCTGTTTTTTGATTAATTTATTTTCAATCGTCCGCTTTTTCTGTTTATTGATTAATCTTATTTCCAATCGTCCGCTTTTTCTGTTTATTGATTCGTCTAAAAGCTAGTTTCCGCAATGTTCCTATTTTTTTGCGGATCTCGGTCCGGTTCGTAGCTTCGCTCGAGGAGTAAATACGTTTCGTCAAGCTTTGTCTTTTCTTCGGGGCAGTTTATTGAAGTACGATTGGAAACCGCTGGCGCCCGAAGCGAGCGGCTCGCTCCCCGTTCCCGCCCTCGACGCCTCGGAGGCGGCGCCGGCCGGGGCGCGCGGCGCGGCGCGAGCGGAGCGCGGCTTCCGCTACATGGGCGTGTGCGTGCCGCGCCGCCTGCTCGACGTCTTCCCCGACGACGACGACGACGACCCGGAGGAGCGCAGCGCGGGCGACGACTCGCTCTCCGCCGACGTCTCGGCGGCGAGCTCCGGCCGCGCCGGCGACTCGGCGCCCGCCTCGGACGCGTCGGCGAGCGCCTCGGGCGGGCGCACGGCGCGGCGCCACGACGTGGCGGGCTGCCTGCTGTGCTGCCGCAGCCGGCCCGCCTCGTCGGCGGAGCTGCGCGAGGCCTTCTTCGCGGGCTCCCCGCCGGCGCGCTCGCCGCCCGCGCCGGACGAGGGGGCGGAGGAGGTGCTGGCGCTGGCGGAGCGCATGGGCAACCCGGTGTGGCACAAGCCGTCGCGCCAGGCGCTGCTGGCCCTCAAGCAGGCGCGGCCCGAGCGCTTCCAGAGCGTGTGCCTGTACTCGGACGTGTGCGGCCTCATGACGCGCAACGCGTACCGCGTGTCTGCGCGCCGCTTCCTGCAAGAGCTGTTCCTGGACCTGGACTTCTCGGCCTTCCTGGGCGAGCCGCGGCTGCTGCTGCGCATGAAGGCCGAGGCCCCCGACTGACTCGGCGGCGCCCCGCCGTCCCGCGCCACCGGGACGACCGAGCGCCGCCCCACTCTTCTTTATCGACGAGCGCTACTATTTTACAGTATTAGCCGTGCGGATCTTTTTAATCGTCGTTTTAAACGGGAATCGTGTCTTCCCCGACGCGCCCGCCGCGTAAACTACCCGAAGTGTACATACTTTTATTTCTAGATGTTGTATTTTAGAAATTTATCTTTATTTTATCGACGAAAGTCCGAATTAGATTCGATCGACTGAAAGATATTTTTGTTCCCCTCGGCGCCGAACGTTTATTTTAACAGAAAACATGTAAATACATAAATTGTAAATGTACAACTTTTAACATCCGTAAATTGAGGGCACTAGCGATAATTACGCGAGTTTCGCGAATCGACCGGGATCGACGAAGATATTGTATGTAGATTTTGTACCTACGCGCTCTGTAAATGACTTTAAAACGCATTTTTGTATAGTTTAGCTATTTTTACTCGTTATCGATTGTCTTAGATTTTTTACTGACGAACTATACGGGAATGAGTAATTAAATTTTCGTAAGAAATCATTTTGTTGACCGTTGTGTAGTTTTCTCTTTTAAATTAGGTTTTTAAAAAACAAATGTTAATCGCCTATTTATTATTTATTATCACAGGTTTTTCTTTCTTGCCGAGATTATAACGATGAAATATTTCTCGATTTGTATTTAATAACCGTGCATGCGTTTCCTTGCATTGACTGGTATAAGTATCAATAAAAATCAATACTGTTTATATGCCACTTTATTTTCTTAAAAGTTCCAGGTGTTACAAAGAAGGCGAAAGTCAAGGCTGTATTCATTACAAATATCGAAAAATAACTATGCCTTTGGAAAACGATTTGTACTATATATTTTTATAGCATAATAAATATGGCAGTGACCTATTATAAATTAAACTAAAGTCCATCTACACAAATTAATATTAAAGCCACAGCAATATTTATTTTTTACAAAATAATGTCTTTTTTACAAAGCACACGAGGAAATGGTCAAAAAGCAGTCAACGGTTGACTAGTTTAATTATTTTCGATGAATAGAATATTTCCTATTTACAAGTAACTCAATTATTGATATTATATACATTTATTGCACTTTAATTTTTTAAGTATTCGCTACAAGAAAGTACCTATCATAAATTGAGTATCATTGAAACTATAATCTAAAGTAAAATTGAGATATTATTATCAGTCTTTACAAAATGTTTTTATCTTACGAGAATCGAGCCAAATAAATAAATTATTCTAACAATCTCAGTGGAATGGATATAATATTATCAAACTCTCGTTTCGGCGTCTGAGTCAGTGGTAGTTTTCCTGTAAAAAAAAATATAGCGCAATTTAATTTCTGCCGTTAATTACAGAATCTGTAGCGCTACAAAAGCTAGCTCAATTTAATCAAGAAAACAAGTATGGGGTTTTTAAATGTTATTAAAATTCTTGCGCACGATAAAGATATAAGAAGCTTAACTACAAATAAAAATTAGAAGGATTGTAGATCAATATATAAGATGAGCTTATGAACTAGATTACTTGATACCGGTTCTGGTGAAATCATGCAGTTTTTAATGAGCACATGCAAGTCACGCGTTAATAATTATATCAAAACATGCTTTATACCTTAACGATATTGATGATTCCGAGCTTTGACGATAGGACGAGAAGTTTAAATGTCTAATGCTTAAGTATATGCATCGTACACTTGCCACCATCTAATGAGCAGATTGAATTATAGATGAAACGATGTTGAGAATGATTAGTGTCTTCTAAAGATACCGAGAACTAGTGACCATTTTTGGCAGACATGTGAATGTGCTAAAAATGGTCGCTAGCGCTGTAAATCAGCTGATTTACTGTTTATTAAGTTAGACGACACCTTTATGATATAGATAATAATATAAATGATTTTATTTAACATTCCCGTATTACGAACACCTAAAGAAAGAAAAAACCTGTCCAGAAATTGTTGTGAAATACTCACTCGCTCGTTTCAGCCATGCTAGCCAACGGAGCCACCATATTGGTATGGGGTAAATCTGTGGAGGAAAATAAAATTAAATCATTAGTTTTTCGTTATTGGTCGATATTTGAGGTCAATATAAATACAAGCGGAGCTGCCATGGATGGAATTTACCGACCGTAGTCGGACCCATTATAATGTTATTATTACACTCTGGGGAAAAACAGTGCTCCCCGGGATTGACGACCGGGCTGTGTTCTTGCCGCATGCGAGTGCACCTTACCACCCATTCACTCCCCCTTCGAAGTCATAAGACGACATGCGGAAATCACAGTTCAAGGTTTTTTCCATGATCTTTAAAGAGATGCAGCAGGAATTTAGCCGGCAGGCCAGGAGCGTCAACTCCCACCGCGTCCTGAAGCCGTTGCGGGTGACGTCATTTGCGAGATCATGGTATTTATTTAGTTTGTACCCGTGGTCTTTGGGGATATTTGACTCCCATGAAACTGCTAATTCTATAATAAGGGCCATCCGCGGAGATACCCATCCACGGAGATCGGCCATCCGCCCAGATATAACTCGTTAAATCTCTATCTCCGTGGATGGCCCTTATTTTAGAATTAGAAGAGTCAAATATCCCCAAAGACCAAGGTACAAACTAAATAAATACCATGATCTCGGAAATGACGTCACCTGGAACAGCTTCATCATGCGGTTAGAGTTGGCGTTCGTGGCCTGCCGCCTAAATCCCTGCTTTATCTCTTTAAAGATCGTGGACAAAAACCTTAAACTATGATTTCCGCATGTCAAGTCTTATGACTTCGAAGGGGGAGTGAATGGATGGTAAGGTGCACTTGCATGCCGCAATAAATAAAATACAAACGGAGCTGCCATGGAATTCACCGACTAAAGTCGGGCCCATCATATAGTGTTATTACACTTCTGGGTGGTGAGCAGTGGATTTCGGACTAACGACCGGCTGTGGTAGGTTTAGGACAGCTGTCTTGCCACATGTGAGCGTTCACCTTACCACCCATTCACTCCCCCTTCGAGCCATAGAATTTGAGATGTGGAAATTGCGGTTTTAGATATTTTTTCTAAGGAGTTGATTATTTTCCTGGAGAGACCAAGATCTTTAAAAAGGTGAAACAGAGATTTAGCTGGCAGGCCGCGAGCGCCAACTTCCACCGCGTGAAGGTAAACAGTGATGCCGTTTATATAATTTATATGGTAATGTCATGGTATTTATATAATTTATACTCGTGGTCTTTTGGGATATTTGATTCCCATGGAACAGTTAATTCTACGATAAGGGCCATCTTCCGAGATAGAGAGTAAAGAGTTTATATCTGGACGCAGGGCTGTGCATCCGAGACTCAGGGAATTTATACTGCTTAGAGACCGAATCAACCTCCAGAATCCAATCTGAAGCTTTCTCGATTATTGAGAAAGGTTTTGTAGTGAAATGTTTTTTGCCTTTAGTGCCATACAGCCGGTCGTCAATCCCGTGGGTTACCATTTTTCACCTTCTTTCAGGAAAATGATACTACTTAGAGGACAAGTCGATCTCCAGAATACAATTACAAGCTTTTCGATTATTGAGATTGGTTTTGGAGTGCATTGTTTTTTGCCATTCCGCACAGACGGTGTTGGGTATTTGGAGGGTACTGTCAAACACTTGTTGGCACTAGCCACTGAAAGGTTAATTGCTTTGCGAACAACGGCGAGTACTTTGTCATGACTGTTGATGTATTAACATGGTAGATGTAACAAAAGGTAGATTTGCAGTCAGCTAAAATAAGACTAGCTGTGCAAGGACTATTACTGTAGAGGAGGCAACAAGCAAGATTGCCGGGGTCTGAATTGTATGCTGAAACACTCACCATTATGCCGCAAATCGGTTTGGCTGTGCACAGTCGATCCATGATGCTCCCGCAAACTCACATGGTCCTCTTCAGCCGTGTAAGGAAACAGATACTTCTCGTGTTGATGATTCTTGTCAGAGTTGTCCGACATCCGGTCACCGTAGTCCGTTCCGTACTGATTTTCTAAATTCCTCTGGTAGTCGTTCCGAAGCAGCGTTGCTACTCCGGAATCCCGGAAATCCCTCGAGCCGAATGCCTGAATTTCGCCATTCGTGGACATCTTCGTTGGACTGTAGCCGTAGTCCGATCCGCGGGAGGATATGTACGATTTTGATCCGTACTGGTTATTGTGTAACCGGTAGTGTTCTAGATTCTGCTGGTAGTGCGGATCGTAGGGGTGGTGCGTTTTAGTTCCGCCCGGCGAAAGGGTGCTGTATTTCATTGTAAAATCATGATCCAACCCGTACCTGTAAAAAAACATTGAAATGAACACACATAAGATTTCAAATGAACGGTATAGATAAAAAAATATATTATACCGGTTGTCGTGTGGTATTCTTCCGACATTATCAATATTTGCTACATAAGTATCGTGGACGTTTTCCAAGATTGATGGTTTCATATTCTGGTGATAGAGCGTATCACAGGTTAGATCAGGATTGGGGAGGGGCAGAGGATTAGGGGATGGCGTTTTAACAGTCGCTGCTTCGTTGTGTACTTCTCTGTCAGACGATGGGTCTTTAGGCCACGTACGATCTGTAATGAAAGATATTTATTTTAATACGAACACTATATGAACATGACACGCCTATCCTTATATTTCATTTCCTGTAGTAAACTTATAGGGTTTATTCGGATTTTACCACCCTACTAGACATATCTTGACAAAACTTGGTGGGCAAAATAAAATTAATAGTAATTAAAAATGAAAATGTTAAATGGAAAAAGAAGTTAATTATTCTAGTATAGGCCTGGTAAGCTTTGTAATCTTTAAGTTTTGTGATACAATTATTTATTATATGATTTTCATCGACTTCAGATTCTTTTAAAACAACGATAAATTAGATCTATGTCCTGTATGCCAGAATTAATATATGGTGATGCTTGCTGAATCGATTACAGTCTATTATGTCATTGCTATGGTGTTCATTAGGATTTTCCATATATATTATTGTTGAATGTCGCACTTGGAAGTCCGCAAAGACATTCAGATAGGAAGCGGATGGTTGCTTGTTTATTACTCTGGATAAGGGCCTTTTGAGTCTTAATCAGTGGATCAAGATTAGTTTTCGGCACATCACTTCAGCTGATCTGTCCATAACTGATGACAGACTGAGCAAGTGCATAGCTTGTTAAGTTTAACATTGTGGGGCTAGGTCTTGTCTATTTTCTTGGTCTTGTCACACTCGTGTCGATTTATTTATGCCATTTTAAATTGTTGTCTATTGAATTCCTAAACTTGTCTTGATTCCTGGCTACAGTTCATTCCACCTCAGTTATGTATTTTCAGTTTTTTCATCCAATTTTACATCTATGTAAAAAAGGTATGTATTTAATACTATATTAACCCCTAGAGCCCCGATTGGCCGATATCGGCCAAAAGACGATTCAGCGTGACGGCCCCGTTTTAATTTTATTTGTTTTATTTTATTATGTTTTATTATGTTAATATGTTTTATTTTAATTATGGGTACAGTGGTTTGGCAGTAATTAATGTTTTGGTGAGACAGTGACGTAACTCAATTTTTTTAATAAAATTTTTTGGGACATCAACTTGTCAATCGGCTGAGGGGCCGAGGCCTGAAGGGTTAAATGTTTCTTGCATGATTGTATAGTACCAATTGCATGTTTGTATAGTGCAGCTGTTGCTTTTTTAAAATAACTTTTCCTAGTTCGTCTACAAAATTTACAATATTTCCTGGTATGTCTTGTCTACGTAAGGTACATTTTTATTACGAGGAACATTATTAGACCTAATCTACTACCCTGGGGCACCTTAAAATAATTGACTAGCCAATCATTGGTTACGTTATTAAATTGTTTGCACTATTTACGTCCGGTAATGTAGCTTGTAAACCGGTCAAGTTCTGTATTGCTAATTCCAAGTTATTTTAGTTTGTTATAGGTATAATGTCAAAGGCTTCGGCTAGGTCAGGAAAGACACCGATACTTATTTTTTTCACTAATTGTAATAAATGTCATCACTGCGGGATTGCATCTCCGGTTCCTCGTTTGGCCAAAACCCATATTGTCCGTCGGCCATTGTTGTCTGTCTAGTTGAGATTGCTGCGGAAGAATATTTACCATTTCTCGTATGATGACCGTACGGGCTCGGTTGCGGTGGCAGCCATCGTGGCGAAGTTATCGGCGAAAGCGGAGCTCCTTCAGTGATATTCGGAAGACAGCTTCTCTGACGATCTGTACATAGTTGACAATACAAAATGATTTTATTTCGTTGGATTATTTTATTTCGAATTGTCATGTTGTAACGGTAGCATTCAGTTCCTTACCGGGTCGACCCGGTGGCATTCTCTTGTTGGAGGATTCGTCGTCGTCGCTCGAGTGGCTGGAGGCCAGCTCTATGTCGTGGCTGCACGAACTTTCACTGTCCGATCCCGCCGCGCCGTCGCGAGCCTCACTGCCGTGTTTCGTGCTTCTTCTCGGTCGCTCTCGCTCTACAAAAAACATGCGCATTTTTGTGAATACACAACACCACAGTATACCGAGTTAGAGCAATAGGCGCACTCTCAAAAGCCAAAGCGCTGCGGGAATAGGGTGCGAGGCAGTCGATCAGAGGGATACATTTCGGCAAACGCTTGTAGTTAGCGTAGCGCAGGTGGGGGTTGTTAAATATCTCGAACGTTTGAATGTCGGCAGAGCGGTGGCCATATGCGAATTTCGTTTGATGGCAGCACAATTTGTGGTAGCCTTTAGGACTCGCTGCTTTGATTTCAAATTTGTTCCAAGAGAAGCTACTGCCTGTATACTGTGACCCCATGCATAATTTGGGTCATTATAAGTTTCATACCTTCTCTGCTTCTATGAAGTGAGGAATCGAAGCCGCGCAAGTAGGACGGCATGTCGCTCGTCGAATTGTAGTTTGATGTAGAGGTGCTGGTATGGCGAAGCTGACCATCGCTTCGGCTAAACAAAAATAAAAAAAATATTATTTAGACTCAATGTCCTATTACAATTTGGCACCCAAGATTGTATACTAAACAAACGCTACCAGTAGATGGCACTCATAATTCTAAAAAATTATTAATCGTATATTATTATGTTTAGTATGGTGACTTTTGTGGTACAACAGTAGGGTAGCTCACTGTAGATGGCACTTTAAACACCCCTATACAGTATAAAATAATAATTTAATAACAGTCGAATTTTTAAAACATTGCTCATATTATTTTAATATTAGTTACATATAGATGTCTTTTTTATTTCGGTATACAGGTTTCAATATATAATAATTACGCACTTTAATATTCAGAGAGACTAATAGATGGCATTCTATCTCTCCGTATTTATTTCTGTGATGTAAGCCTATATAAAATGCTTTAGATGGCACTAATAATTTAATGTTATTGGTTAAATTATTGGGTTTTTGTAATCAGTCAGTCCTTTATAAAAAAAACAGTAATTTTTATAGATGTGTTATTATAGATTGCCAAATTTAGTTTAGCTGTTAATGCTATCGGCGTCACTTGCATTTCACCATTGAGAAGGGTCGCCAAATCGTACTATAGAGTTGAGCTATCGAATACCATATATAATCAGTGGCAACATTTATTTTTATTTTATAGTAAACTTACAGGTAGTATATACATGATATAGTATTTTTAAACATATTTAAACGAAACAAATTTAATATCCTATGAATAGTTTACAATGCCATTACAAATTACTTATAGAAATAACATGAACATGATGATAACGAAAAAAAGTAATGAGGCTAATAAATATATAAGGGTAAGAAAAGTAATAATAAGGTAAGTTGTTAATAAGGTAAGTTCAAAAAAGGAACATATAAAGCAAAATAGAGTATGAATAATAAATAAAATACTAACGGAGCTGCCATAGAATTCACCGACCGAAATCGGGCCCATCATATATAATTATTACACTTCTGGGAGGTGAACGGTGGATTCCAGACTAACGACCGGCTGTGGTAGGTTTAGAACAGCTGTCTTGCCACATGTGAGCGTTCACCGTAAAATTATATAATTGTATGATATAATAGTCGTATAATACAGTACACTAGGATGGCAGTTAGTGAAATCTTAAGAAGTAGGCGATAGGCTAAGTTTGATCGAATCTTTAATTAAATTAATGGATTCATGAAATACATCTAATCCTTAACATGATTTATCAAAAACGCGACACATTCTGGTAAGAGGTCTATTCGACGCGATGTTGCTATTTGCAAGCGACAATCGAAAATGTTTGGGAGCTTCTCGTTAGTCAAGTGGCACTCGATATTGAACATTTTCTAGACTAGCTGGGTTGTCTAGTCGATTATGCAAAAGCTTATAAAGACAGGTTATATCAGTAATAGTCCTACAAGTTTTTAAGTCTATTAAGTTAAAGTGAGAAAGCCGCTCTACATAGCGTTTCAGAGTATTCCTGAGGCCACATTTGTTCGACAGCATGCGAGTGAATTTCTTTTGGACTCAAACATAAACCATGATCAATGCGATTGCGATGGAAAATATTTATTTAAGTACCTGTATGGGCTAGAGCTCGTTTTAGTAGTGCTCCGAGACGTGGTGCTAGCGGTCGATATACCGATGTTTCTTCTAATGCCAGCACTAGTCGGTGCATCTGTTCCGCTGTTATGATATGCCAGGGCCGATCTGAAATCAATAATCACCATTGGTGGTTTGTTTACACTTTCTCTCCCCGATGGTCATCCCCATTATAGGTAAAGGATCTTGGTGCTGTAACAGTTATCTGAGTTGATAATCCTATTTTCATTTTATT
Source organism: Micropterix aruncella (assembly GCA_944548615.1). Lineage (NCBI taxonomy): Eukaryota > Metazoa > Arthropoda > Insecta > Lepidoptera > Micropterigidae > Micropterix > Micropterix aruncella. The sequence goes on from OX155956.1 coordinate 19,814,130, forward strand.
GGTCTCTGATATAAGCAAATTCCAGACATAATGCTTAAAATATATAATTAGTTTATTTACCGATTTCCTTGTGAGATATTTTGTCCGCTGGAACTAGCTATCATCGACGTCTCCAACAGGGGCACTTTTCTGCCCATACATCGTAAGAAGGTCCTGAAAAATTATTATAATTTGTATAAACCAACACGCGCAAAGGTTAAAGCGTCTGGAAACGAAAGCGGCTATCTCACTCATTGATCAAAAATAGGTAGAATATTTCCTACAAAATGATGAAACATTTGCTATAGCCTATGAAATCGAAGACTATTGTGGTTGTTTGAAAATGCCTGCGCCAGGTTTTGTCTCACTATCCCCCCTTGACATAATGTCTCCCCTTTTCTCTCAGTGGCATTTTTACTTTACATGAGACAATTTCGGAAACTCCACCTTGTCAAGATCTTATGTGCTGAAGATATTACAGTATAACTAACTTTTTGCAATGTTTTTGATGACACCGGGCAAATCTTTTTATTAAATCGAAGACTATCGTGGTTGTTTGACATTATAAATAGGATAGAAAACGAATTTACCGCGTGAAATTTGTAGGACCCGACGTTTCGGTGACGTTGCAGCCACCGTTGTCTAGGGTCGACAACGGTGGCTGCAACCCTAAACAACGGTGCAGTCTACCCTAGACAACGGTGGCTGCAACGTCACCGAAACGTCGCGTCCTACAAATTTCACGCGGTAAATTCGTTTTCTATCCTATTTATAACTCTTTTTATTGCTTTAATATTTTTTTTATAATTTGGCTATGCACTAATTTTATTGTTTCAGCAAAAGAAAACCTATTATCTATCTTTTCTCTCTAAGCAGTATAAATTCCCTGAAAGTCTCGGATGCATAGCCCTCCGTCCAGATATAACTCTTTCTATCTCGGAAGGTGGCTCTTATTGTACATTTAACTGTTTCATGGGAATCAAATAGCTTCAAAGACTACGAGTGCCAATTAAATAAATACCATGATCTCGCAAATGCCCTCCCCCGGAACGGCTTTACTGTTCACCTTCACGCAGTGGAAGTTGGCGCTCGTAGCATGCCAGCCAAATTTCTGTTTCACCTCTTTAAAGATCTTGGTCTTTCCAGAAAAATAATCAACTCTTTCCTAGAAAACATATCTGAAACTGCGATTTCCGCATCTCAAATTCTATGGCTTTGAAGGGGGAGTGAATGGGTGGTAAGGTGAACGCTTACTGTATTATATATGTGGCAAGACAGCTGTCCTAAACCTACCACAGCCGGTCGTTAGTCCGGAATCCACTGCTCACACCCAGAAGTGTAAAAATAGTATTATGATGGCCCGACTCCGGTCGGTGAATTCCATGGCAGCTCAGTTTGTATTTTATTTATTACTGTTTTTTTTCAGTATTGAAAAAAATATATGATTAATTGTTACAACTGAATAATGCTGTTATTGCATCGAATATTTAACCCTTTTTTGATCATCTTGTAAATTTGTAATATGCGGAGATAGTCGCGTTTGTTTCCAGACGTTTTAGTATAACTTTTTTACTGTGCGTTTCTTACCGTCGTAAATTATCCCGAACTCGAACGTTGAGAATTATAAGACCGCATACGGCGGTGAGGGCGTGAGCGAATACAGCAGCCGATAGGACTAGAGTAGTGGGTCTGGGCATAGTCGTTGCGCCACCCAGGTCTGCCCCTTCGCTCGCCAGTAACAAGGCAGAAGCCCAGGCCGCGATGAATAGAGGCAGCATCAGAATGTGCGTTCCCAGCAGCATACGCAAGTTGCCATAACCTGAACGGTAAGGTTTTTTTAAATAAATATTTACACTGTTCACCGAGAATTGATCCAAAACTGTAGGTATTCTTCGCCTTGCTGACTTCTATTATACTAGTAGGCTGAACTGGCTATTATAAACAAATTCCTGATGAGGCAATTTGATTTTTGCAAATTTGGCTTTATTGGCAGCAGTGAGCGTCTATGGAATAAATGTTAGAAATGAGACAGTTTGCCAAAATAAATCTCTAGTTGAGTTCTTGGTATATTCGGCTGTGGTTTATGTGGTGCTTCAAATCGGCACTAAAAATAGCTATTATTTCATAAGGTACAGGCGGTCCGGTGTACTAGTATAATAGAAGGTCGGTGCGTTTGTCTCATATGGATTTCTAAATTTGAACAAGCGAGTAAATTTAGTTATCGTTTTGTATGTTTTCTCGATAAAGGTGTTAAATCTCTCGACTGACCGTATCGGGCTTGGAGTACTTCGCGGAGGAGAATGATACGATAAGATATTAGACCGGCCACTAAAGAGACTACGCAAAATTACCGTAATACCGACTGGTGCGGTTTACGATAGTTGATAATTTAAACCGCCTCAAAATTATAATACGGAAAGTAAACGAGCGTAAAGTCGATCGTTCTCGGTGATAAAATGTATCCCGGCGAAACGAAAATTGATTCCGAGTCGCGGTGAAAGAAGAGTCAAGAACCGAGAAGCGGTACGTTATCGCTCGGGATCAGTCTCGGGCGGGAAGGATAGAAAGGCGCTCACCGACGACGTGGTCGCGCACGGCGAAGGCGGCGCGCAGCGCGGAGGCCAGCGCGGCGGCGGCCGCGGCGGCCAGCGCGGCCTGCGGCAGCACCAGCGCCCAGGCGGCCGCGTCGCGCGCGCCCACCCAGCAGAACAGCGGCCCGCCGTAGTGCGCGGCCCGCGCGCCCGCGCCCAGCGCCACGGCCAGCGCGGGCGCGCCGTAGCCCAGCGCGGCCAGCGCGGCCAGCGCGCCCCCGCGCCGCCCGGCCGCGTTCACGTCGCGCAGCTCGCGCGCCATGCGCCGCCCGTGCAGCGCCGCGCAGCACGCCCACGCGCCGCCGCAGCACCACCAGTAGTGCAGCAGCATCGCACACGCCCTGCACGCCGCCTGGAAACATCCACATCAGCGTCATATCGCCTCTGCCTCGCCTTTTCGCCGCTAAATTCTCATGCTGGTTCGGCTCATTATATTCCAGATCCCTATATTTCCTCTCGCAAATGAAAAAACCCAATCGACTCTGGGAGAATACGCCAATTATTCTGTATTTTCTGGTCTTTTTTCCCGATGATTTCTTAACGACTGGACGTTTTTAAATTCTTTGAGCCTTTTTACTTCAGATACGAAGATAGTCGGCTCGCACCGGGCACTACTAGAACTTTACAAATTATACATCTGTGCGCTTTACCTAAAAATACCTTCTATTAAATTAATGGTTACGAAAAGATGCCCCGTTTAAAGAGATATGTAGCGAGTCTATAGGTACATTTGGCATAACTGATAATTCACCCCGATAGATAATTTACCATAATATAGATTATAGGAAATATTAAATGTAAAAGAAAGTTTATAATAAAATTGCAGGTACCTCGTTTTGAACGAGCGACACTCTCGCCTTCAGAGCGATGAGATATAGCAATTCGGCCATGAATACGGAGAATATGTAGTGCTTGTGTATCGTATTCGATATTGTGGCAGTGCCTCCGCGCATCAAATTCAGCAATATTAAGATGATGAGTAGAATAGGAAGCGAAATGCAAAATGCGGAGTACGACGTGACATCTTCCAGCAGAGAAGGCTCCGGTATAATCTATATAAGAAATTTAAATTAATAAAATGTATAAAATAAAAATTGCAATTTTCATTTCATTATTATAAACCTCGAGATCTATTATGTCGATTAAAACTGCGAACGTCGATAAGTGATTGCAAGTGCAGTTTACGATGAGAGGATTGTTTGAATATGGCCGCCAATCGTAGTCAATTTCAGTGTGGCATCCGACACGGGACCACTCGCCGTATCTGTAGAACGATAATGAAAAAACATTGTCATATTTTGGATATCGAATCTAAAGCAATTCATGAGATATAAAAAGCAGTGGCTCAGGTGCTAGCACTGGCTCCCAAAAAAGCTAAAAAATGTGCAAAAACTGGAAAAATATGGCTGCCGGCAGACACGCAGCCATCGGCAAAATATAATCTATGGAAATGGATAAATTATATTCAAGATATTAAAGGAAGGAAGGACAAAAGAGTCTTTGATAAGAAAATTAAACAATCAAATAGGGTGATTTGTATTCTCAATTCTTAAGAGAAGGTACAACAAATCTTGAATAATTCATAATATTCCAATCAATAGGAACAAGAAAAACCTTTGACTTACAAAAGATGCAGTCGAAAAGATACACTGATGAAAAATCGAAGTTTTCAACATTGGGGCTTATGTCCGAATTGCTTGGGAAAAAACAAAGAAAAATAAACATTTTCGAAGTGATACTTGTTAAGAGTCAAACTTCTAAATCCTAATCTGTAAGAAATTATGGTGGCGGGAAAAGAAAGAGTATTTTTTTAAATAAAATGTTATTGTTATTTTGAGTGCAGACTTATTTAACCTGTACGGGACCGCATGCACTTACTGGGTCGGTTGCTGAAATTGCCAGATAAAAAAAGTTCGCTTCTTCTTTGTGCACTATACAGCTTAAATGAAAAAGGGACAGACAGGTGAACCTTTCTACGAAATTCTTATAATGTATCTACACTCAAGAACAATGAGTCCGGACCACCAACATAAATGTATGAATGTTTCGGAATCTAAGAGTGCTAACTTATTCTATAATTACCATATTAATAATGAATATTGAATATCAGGAGCGCTTGTTTTTTTATGTGAGAGAAAAGGAAAAAAAAGCAAACACAAATTCAGTGAATTTGTACTTCGATTTTCAAAAAATCATTTATTTTGTTTTAGCCGTTTTGATGGCATTTCTTTACATTACCTAAGGAGTTTTACAAATTTTATTTGAAAAGTATTAAATTGTGTATAAAATATGTTTTATTTGAATAAGCTATCATTCTTAAATTCCGAGATATTAGGGTTATGTTAGTGACCCGGATTCATTACTCCTTAAGTGTATTAAAATCAAAACTAAGAAGCATGAATCTATCGATTGGCAGCCGGCGGACAATACTTTGCGAGTGTCAGCAGCCGTATTAACTTGTGTCGTCACTGACAATATAATAACATACCCTCTCAATGTAGACCAGTGCACGCACTGCGGGTTGGACCGACTTCCAAAGCTCTCCACGTCTACATCCAGCCACATCTGTAACCGCACCGGTTTCTTCAGATGTATGCCGCTCAGGCTTTTATATACGAGTTTTTTCTGCATGTTATCTGACGGCTGAGGTTTCTCTTGGTTAGAAACGAGCGCCATAGCGACTGGTAATTCGGCGCTGCCAGATTTGTCGGCGACAAACTGTGAGTCGTTTTCTCCTATGTCGTCTCTTGAAAATGTGTCACTGTGCTTTTTAAACGACGGCTGAATGATGATCGGTCCGTGGATATCGACTCCGTCTGTTTGATCGCCCGATTCGGTCCAGATATCTGCGGGTTTGTTCTGAATATTCTGAGGCGGGACTTCGGGCATTGATTTGAGATGGTTGTCCATTGCGTTTCGGTTCGATGTGCCTTTGTTGGAATATGATATACCTGAAAATGGTTCTCGATTTACATTCATTCTATAATTATGATTGTTTGAATACTATCTATTTGTACATATTATCTACTTGTACATATATTTATTATGATTATGATTACTTTTCTTTTTAATTTTCTTTGATTGTCCAGCTAATAAGAATTAATATTAACTATAAGGCTCATATCGCACTGTCGTCCACTGCTCCGGAGCCATAGCTATGTAGCCAGAAAAAAGAGGGAGCCAGATTAGGAGGCTAGAGTCGCCGCTAAGTGTCAGCGGCATACAACTGGCTGCGAAGTTGGCTGCACATGCAGAGAGCCACATACATTCGGGCTGCTGACAGCCAGTGGCTCCCATTTTGGACGCTTGTATCAAGTGCGCGTGCTGCCGGCTCCTGGAGCCAGCGGAGCCTGGCCGCCCAGTTCATGCACTCCATACATTCTCTAGTAACATTCTGGCTCCGCAGCCATGGCACCGGAGCCATGGACGCCAGTGCGTTATGAGCCTTAGTGTATACATTCTCTCAAATGACAATGGGCAAAAATATATGGGCACTGGGACCGCCTCTCCAATAACAATATTTACCATTGGAAAGATCTATTTATCTAGAATATTTATAGCTACTACAACCCTCAATTATAAGCCATTTTAAGGTGTTGAAGTTCGGAATCTTCTTAAATATGGCTAATTACACGAAAATCGCCATGCCAATTATTTATTTAAAATATATTATTTGCAGTAAAGATCCATAAAAGATAGTATATTATGATGTACGGTCACTGGGCCCACCATTTTAAACAGCTGAACTTAGTATATTACATACGTCAGCAAACAGAGTGGGTGTAAAATCATGAGACACATTACAGAGTTCAAGCAACATACCTAGTATTTCCCCTCCATATACTGCTCACAAACTCGAGCATTCTTAGGAATATACGGTTCGTACTCACACAGCGTATGTACTTTATCGTTCCAGGTATTCTGCGACTGTTTTCATTTAAATAGTTATTAAAAATACAATGCCTGGATGTGTTAGGTGCCCTAAGGGATATAGTTAATAAGCCATATTTATTAGGATATAACTCAGAAACGGTTCATAATTTAAATCAGTCGTTTTAGTAATAAATGTTCTACATAAAAAGGTCTTTCCATTTGTATATGATTTACAGCTATTGGAAAAGTGGGCCCAAAATGCCCATTCTCTTTTATTAAGTTCTTTTCCCCTCCAATGTGTAACGTCCCGCCTACCTACGGCAAAATGTCTAATGGGCAGTTAAAAAAATTCATTTTCAATGCAAAAATCATTTTACAGTTCTTTTTATGATCCGTATAGTGGTTTATAACTTATGGACGTTTTCCCAAGGCCGTTGATTCACGCCGATTTCAAGCTCGACGGTTTCACGTTCGAAATGGTACGGGCGAGTTTTTACTTCACAAATTAAAGGGTTACAATACTAAGCTTAGATAGCCTAGTTAGGTGACATTAAAATAGGGTCAATGGCAATAGAGTTTGGTTATCAGTTTTTTGCTACTCGATTTTTGTCTGAAATTTTAATTGTATATGTTTTATATTTTTCTGTAGATTATTGTAATACAAATAAATAAAATAAAATATAAAAGACAAACGGAACTGCTATGGAATTCACGGATCGGAGTCAGTGAATCATAATACTATTATTACACTACCGCAGTGGACTCCGGAATAACGACCAGCTGTGGTAGGTTTACGACAGCTGTCTTGCCACATATATGGGCTCACCTTACCACTTATTCACCCCCTTTAAAGCCATAGTATTTGAGATGCGGAAATCGCAGTTTTAGATGAATGATTGATGAATTAAATTGGTTTCCGAACCATACAGCATTTTCAAATATACATTCAAATAGAAGTTGTTACTTACTATTATCCATGTTGCTTCCGATCATGTTATCTTCTCTATCTTCGTGAGATTCTTTTAGCCAAACAAATTCGGGGACATGTATGGATAGTTGCATTATAGGTGAGCCCAGACCAATATCAACACCCCATCGCTGAGCGACAGACTCGTCGAAGCGTAGAGGCATGAGAGATGCAGCACCTTTCTTACTATGTTGTATGTACGATAGAACAGCGCGGGACTCGTAACCAGACCACTGGTATTCCGTTTCTAAAATCACAAATACAAAAGGAGTTGTTATGGAACATACATTATAATATTATTCTTACACTTCTGGGGGATGAATGGACTAGCAACCGGTTGTGTTAGGTTTAGGACCGCTTTCTTGCTGCATTCGAACTTACACCTTACCGTTCATTCACTTCCTCTTCGAAGCCATTACATTTCTCATAAGGAAATTGCAGTTTAAGGATTTCCTAGGAAATTGTTAGACAAGGATTTGGCTCGCAGGGCACGAGTGTCAATTTCCACCGCATGAGTCGGCATTTGCAGAATCATGGTATTTGTATAGTTTGTACTTGTGTTCGTGATTTAGTTTGGGGGATATTTGATTCCCATAGAATTTCTGCTATTTCTACAATAAGGACCCATCTAGATATTGGCAGATGGTATCTGGATGTGAAATTGGAGGCCTTCAGTGAAATTATACTGCTTAGAGTTGGAATCAACCTTTCTTGAAAAATTTAGCATGCTAAATTTATCTATGGCCCACGTAAATCAAATGGACCATAGACAAAATTGGCAAGGATAGGCCCCCTGAGTCCAATCAGAATCTTTCTTGGTCGTTAGAAAAGTTTTGAGAAGCAATGTTCATATTTTTTATAAACAGTCATGCACAATTTGTTTAAAGGGGTTGGGAGGGTATTTTTTTAAGACAATTTTTTGACTTTGCGAACATCAAAATGGAAAAATCCATCTCCCTTAGTTTTAAATTATATGAACTTATAACATTGATACCTTAAAACTATTTTAGTTACAAACTATTTTGGATATATGATAGCACCAGTGTATAGTGACGTTGCAAATGTTTGCATTTTCATCACTAAAATAATTTCAGAAAGGTCTCAAGAAATACCAAATTACTCTAAATCGCCTATATTTAACTGGATATTTTTCTGTATTATATAAATTAAGAGTTTTCTGAGGGGTGCTTAGATCCCATAGATCCCACAGATAACAGCCATGTGTTCGACTGTAGCAGCACACAAATATGGCCAAAAATGGACATTAACCCCTCAAATGTGAGGCGTCCCTTAAGGGATGCCTTGGCAAAATGTATACAAAATGTATATAAATTTATATAAATGTAAATATAAATGTAAATGTGCGCCGCTTTATAGTAATCCGCTCTATAGTAATGCTATAGCTCTATAGTAAACCCCGCTCTATGTAAATGTAAATGTAAATGTAAATATAAATTTATAAACATTTTGCCGTAGGCAACCCGAGCTAATCGCCATTCATTTGAGGGGTTAAAAAAAATATTTCTACCTGTTGATTTATTCCAAATTTTATATAATATATAATATATACAAATACTTTTCCATCAGCTCTTATTCTTTAATGATAAATAATAAAATACTCAAAAATATAATATGCCACTCAGTAAAGAGGTGTGGGCCAATAGCTGTTTTTAGCAGCCGCAACCTCTGTGACAGACTCTTAGGCCTAAGGCCTAGTTCGCACGAGAGTTAAAAAAGCGTTGCGTTAAAATCCGGCGTTGGCGCTTTTAAAACGTCCTCTCTCTGTTCATACGAACGCTTTAAAATCACTCTTGTCTCGTCTCTTGCTTCAGTAAGACGTGGAAATGGTTGCTGCTAAATTAATAGCAATTGCGATTTGTGTTGCTAGAAGACGAAAAAGAAAATAAAAGGCAATCTGGTACATCCTCTGAATGAACAGTGCTACTTAAAGGGGCAGTTTGTGACACTGTACGAAGAGTTGAGGCAATACCCCGATTTTTAAAAAAAATATTTTCGAATGTCTATATCTATGTTGTTACATTTGACGAATTGTTGAAAATAGTGGGGCCTCGAATATTACTTCAAGATACCAACATGCGGTTGGCGATACCACCTGTACAACGACTGGTTGTTACACTGAGGTAAGTTAAACAATAATAAGAAAATTTCAAAGCAATTTTTATTTATTAAAAACTTCTTACATTTAACTATCATCTGGAGACAAGTAAAATTCTTCTGGTGAAGTTATATTGATCAAGGGGCTATTAACCGTTGTTCAGCTTGATGGGTGAGTGTTCGATGGAGATGGGCAACTATTTGGGCTGAAAATGGGAAAAAAACTTTGTTCGGAGTGTGGTCTAGAACTTTGTGCAGTTGAATTAGCGGGGCGGTATTGACGATTCTCTAAAATTTAAATTACTTTCGATGGATTTACAAAATTAACGGATGAGGATTGATGCAATGACGGTGTTGGGTGTGACTCTGAGTGCTGCTGATACATATCAGGCGCTTGAGTGAATGTTGGCTGTGAGTACTGCTGTTGTGGCGTCTGAGTATAGATGAACGTGGTTCCCGGCTGCTGATATACATGACGAGCTTGAGTGGATGTTGGTTGTGAGTACTGCTGTTGTGTGGTCTGAGTATATATGGGTGTTGGTTGAAGCGAAAGGTTAGAATATAGGTGACTGAAATATGGTTCAATGTTTGGTCTATTAAGCGGTGATTGGTTAGGCTGAATGATGTATGTATTATGCGACCTATTTGAGAAAGTGCAAATTACGTATAATATTTCGATCTTGGCTAACATTTTGTTATCATCGTCTATCTTTTTAAGCGATTGAACCAGTCGATTCCCCGTCGTCTGAGAGTTTTATTGTTATGTCCTCCCAGGCATTATTCTTCAGAATTGTATTTGCATATTCTGGCAACGTTTTTGGATATAGAAATGAACGAGACTCCACCTCTATAATTAATACTTCGGGATCTACAACCCACGACATCTTATCGACGTTCTGAGGACGTAAACACAATCAAACACGTCCGACCGCTAAGCGAGCACGCGGCACACTGAACGCAACGCCGGCGCTTTTTTAGCGCTCGTGTGAATAATAATAAGAAGTCTCATATGGTCTATTCCATTTAACGCTCAACGCCCAGCGCTGAAAATACAACACTGCTCCATAAAGAAGCGTCGCGTTTTAAAAGCGCTGACGTGTGAACATATACTTGGGAATGCATCTGTTCTATTTGAACGCTTTTTTAACGGACGTTTAAAAAGCTCTCGTGCGAATTAGGCCTTAACCACAATTAGGACAAGTTAATGATATACTAATTACCTCGCGAATAATGGCAAGGAGTTATGGAAGTAGGTGTACCGACCTTGCTCTAAGGCAAACTTGCAGACGGCTAAAATATATCTAGCTGTGCAAGGGGTATTACTTCAGAGGACATGAACTACCCTCTCAATAGATTTAGCAAGGGAGGATGATGATTCTGGGCGAGTCTGGAAAAGTATCTTTATAAACCAGCTATTCCAAGTAGGTCCGCGGCAGTGAAGATTATTGAAATGGATTATAACATGGGGTTTACTGATTTACCTAAATCAACAATGGACGTGACCTAGAAAAGCCTACAAATACAATTTAAGTATTGCTGGTGGGGGGGGGGGGGTGGGCACGCCAGTACATTGGAGAGGAATGTCAGTCATTAACCCTTGGAGTAAATGGGTATTTTCATGGATGCATCTGTCTCTTTTGCAGGATTTTCGGCGACATCGACCTTAAAGTACTATAACTACGAAACTACTACACCAATCATAAAAAGAACAACTGCACAATGATTGCATTGAAATTTCGAATATAGAATATTGAAATATCATTTTGTAAAACAATTAGATAATTATGAATAAATATGAGAACGTCAAAGAAGTGAAAAAAATGCGGAACCAGATCTGGTCGTATCATACTCAACGGATAATTGTTTCAGAACCAGATTTGGTCGTATCATACTCAAGGGGTTAACTGATATTCAGTCATTCTGACATTGAAGGTCAACAGCATGAGCCATGCTCTTGTCATAATCTCACAAGAGTAACTTCTTCAGGTTCTGATTAATTAAAAAAATAGTGATTTCATACATACCTTTGAACTCGAAAGGTTTGATTCCGAGCAGATCGAGCGGCACCAATATCCTCGAAATCTTGTCAAACTTTTCTTTATTTTGGACATAGTTATTATATTTAGGGAATGAGATTAAGGGACTGCTCTGTCTATTCACCGTTTTTGAGCCTCTTCCAGAATTAAAATATGATATGCTTTCGAGGGGAGAGTGCAGAAACGAGGACGTGTCCGGTAGTATAACTCTTTCGGTGGTGTCCATCGTCTGACTAATTCGGGACGTCTGTTTCCGGTGAAGCTGCTCGGGCTCAAATCCATATATCGATTCTGCCGTCACTATATCTACACCAAAAACTGAAAACAAGCCCATTAAACATTATTTTAAAAAAATATGGAAACATGTCTATAGGATACTAATTTAAGATTGGCGCTTACCGATATTTTCACTGACAATTTCAAATGGGTTGGTATAGGTATCGTGCTGACTTTCAGCTAATACGTGGATGTATTTGTCGAAAAATAACAGAAGTTTCTCGACACCCTGACCCGTGAGTTCTTCGATTCTATCCCACTCTTTTGAGTATCTTTCGTTAAGGATAGCGTTTGACGAGAAGACCACATTCTGGAAACGAAGAATGCGTTACATGCTGGGAATTTGTTAGCTGTAAAAGACAAAGACATGAAACAACTTACTTTGATATAATCTTTATCTTGACTGTGTGTGAGATTAAGGCCGGTCTGTTTGAATTCATATTCCAGTAGTGAATTGAGTACTCCGACGCTTATCAAGATATCGGCCCCATAGAGGTCCTTCACGGCTTTAGTCGCTTGGGCGAGGTCTTCGGCTAACTTGACTCCAACGAAAGTATTCACTTGGAGTTCACCGTTTTCCAATTGGGACAGCTGTAAGATCTCAGCATTAATTATATATGGTAATAAATTGCGCAACTTCATAGAATGATATGGTAGCCATTTTGAGACGGCGAAATTCAGGTGGCACTGATGACGCTGATCGCCTCAAAACAATCGAAATAGGAAAACTATAACAGGGAAAAAAATAAAATGTACCTGTTTCCTGAGCTGTAAAAACTGCGTACTTGTGCAATTGAACATGTCAGGTTCCTGCCAGGGAACTTCTTTCGTCTTGTCGCAAATTCGAGACGCTCTTCCGTTTGATCCTATGAAAATAAAATGTTGTATGACAAACCTCATATTTTTCAATTTTTGCAATGCAGTGCACCAATATTTTCACAATAGGGATGTTTGCGCACATTTTTTTGTGGATGGTACCAGCGGCAGCCCCGGATTTGTGGAGTTGGGGGGCAAACCGGGTACCTGCCCTGGGTGGCAATTAAAGGGGTCGTCAAATTCGTGTTTGAAAAAAAATATGTTTCACTAAAGTACCTAGAGTCTGGCGCTCGCCGTACTATCGATTGTTTATTTGATTTTGGAATGTATCCTAAATTGATTTTTGAGTGTATGTAATTACTCAGCTAGGGGAATTCCCGTCGCGTCTAGAAAAAATCCTCCCCACAGACAGAAGGGAACGGGGCTACACGAGCGAAGCCGAATAAACCCAAAATGTCGAACGGCAAGCGACAGTCGGTAAGCTATCGTACAACGCTCATTGTGTGAGGAGTGAGGGAGAACATAGATATATTATTATATATTCCCAAGGAAGAAACAAGCAAACATAAAAGATAGATGGAAAGTATTGCGAGATGGTTGGCACATTTTCCATACCATAATATTAATTATATAATACCATACCTGTTAGATTATACTATACCTGTTAAAAACGAAAAAAATGGCAACTTACTAGAAATCTTTTTTTGGACCATTAATGGTCGATATTTTAAGTTATTTGGATATTTTTTTTGGTTTTTAACAGCATTATGGATGAAAATTGTGCGAGCTATGGTAACAATGAGAACAATCGCCGTTGCCCCTTCTAGCAAACATGGCAGTGTACATCCTCATAATTACTAAATTGTACAACATACCCGTGGGACATTCCGCAAAGGCAGTTCCTCCAAAAGCAGTGCGAGGCCACCAGACACCCCTGGCCGAAGTTCGTGGGCAGCCATCATAGACAACTAAAATCATACACATATTATATCGTTGTCGGTTGATGAACAAAGATGGTTTACAGACGGTGCCTTACCCTGGCAACCCTGTGACGTAACTTCCGCATAAAGGTTAGGGCAGGTGTCGCAGGCTCTCCCGATCACTCCAGAATGACAAGTACATTGTCCTGTAGATACTTCGCAGGCTCCTCCTAAAGATCCGGCCGCGTAGCATCCGCAAGGTATACATTTGCCACCCAATTCCGTGGGTCGATAGTAGTTTTCCTACAAAGAGACAATAATTTTAAGTGACCTTTCAACATTGTTTCGCAAAAGAGCGAATCTCATCGCCGTTCGTCAACCTGCTTACCCTGCAATGGCATTCGCCAGTGTCTAGATTGCAGTCGGGATGAAAACCTTCATCAAGATTGCAGTCGCAAGGTCCGCATCCTCGAACTCCACCACCCCACCAGCCACGAGGGCATACTTCATTCGCAGTCTCCAAGCATTGCCCCTCTAAGGAAGAAAAGGGAAAAATTGCAAATAGTATTTTTTTCTTGCAGTGCTATTACAAACACTCGCAATTCAACCAATCTTGAATTTGCTCCATTTTGTAAACAGGACCTCTCGTATTTTGTTACCTTTATCGGAGAATAGGCAAATTTCCAACTCCCGCAGTTACCCAATTTGTTACTTTATACATATTGTCAACGTCAATTTGTATCGCGTCTCGATCACTAAAGTCTTGGATCTTTGCTCTTTCTTTGTCCCTGTTTTTGAAGAAAAATCGGTGTTTTCGGATACTTTCTAAGCGAAAATTAAAAATGTCATAGTTCAATATTTTAGAAAAAGAAAATTGATAAAAGCCAGTATCATTTGAACACAAAGTTTTGCGATGTAATGTAATGAATATTTAGAAACATGTCTTTGTAGAGTTTATTTTTATAACAATCGTATAACATAATATTTTTTTGTGTGATTATACATATATAAATCTATATATAATATTGAAATCTTTTACAAAAAATTTTTACTTCTTGATAGTCCAGGTTCCTAGATAGGAGTATGTTCCACTTGACATCCTTCACGCATTCTATTAGACCAAAATGCTAAGGGAAAGCTCAAAACATTCATGTGCCACGAGTCATGCAGCGATACGTCAAAAACATTTATACAACGTAATATTAATCAAATTTTGTATTAGGGCTCCCTTCCGAGTTGACGCGATTAAAAATTTAGATATTTTTGCAATGCCACGCGCCCGCGCGCTTTCGATATATACATAAAGATGTATAGGTATACCGCGGCGACAAGGGAATACGTCCCACCGTTGGCAGTGGCCAATTACGAATGACGATTTCGGCTTTGCGCGTCGTCTAATATAGTCGATTTGGCTTTTCTTTGGATTGGATTTGGATTTGGGAAAAAATAGATTACCATAATAAAATAACTTAAGATCACTGTATTATTTTTTATATCACTCAAAAGTTTCTTTAATAAATAGAAAAAAATAATTTGGCCATAACATTTCTGGAAATTACATAATTTCAAACATTTTTTTCTTATATTTTTTGTATGGAAGTTCCAAAAACTGTCTTGGTACTATGCAAATAGACCATACGTTGGTGTAAACAGTATTTTTTAATATTGAGAATCATATCTAGGTTTTTCAAAAGTTGAAAACAAATCTCGCTCGTTTTTATTTTTTTTGGAAAACAGTAAACAGAATAAAGATAATTTACAATTAATATGGAAATAATTTACCAATTTCGTTTTGGCGAAATGATAGCTTAAGGACCGGGTTTTTAAAATCCGGCATAATTGTATTAAAATTCTTTTCGTGTTCTCACAACCAGGCCACAAAATTATGCTTCATATAGCTTTTGGCCGCCATGGCCGGCACGGCCTCTTAAGTATCAACTCATCAACATTGAACAAGCGCTGAAAGGGTAAATTGTTTTTTAAATAATACTTCACTTTTTATAGTTATTGTTTTGAAATTTGGCGAGTAGCATGTCAATTTTGACAGCATGCATATTCTTTGACAGCCAAAAGCATATCCTTTGATCAGTCGTCTTTCTATAGTCAGAAAAGCAAAAGTTTACACCACAATGAGTGCAGGAAGCACCGAATTCGTTTGCCACTTGGCACCTGCCGAATCCCCATCCTTCTAAATCGTCACCCCGCATGAATAGGTTAAATTAGGTTGAGGTTATGTTAGGGATTCTGTAAATGCGGCCAGAAAAGAAACCAAGCCCTTAAATTAAGGTTAGGTTAGTTTGTTTAGGTTATCTAGCGGGGTAAAAAATCAGGGGGTGCACACTCGGCACCCTCAAAATTGTGGCAACTCCAGCGGGGACGTACCATACCCATGGCGACCCTCTGCAGTCTATGATTTGAGTAACGAGAGGATAACGAGTAAACCGTCATTAAATTTCTTTAGTGAGAGTGTTTAGAATGTCTTTTAAAACGACTCTTGCACATCAGTCGCCATAAGCTTGGAGTGTTGTGTAGGCTGCTGATTCGCTACTAGAACCTCACCTGTGAATGTTGCATTGTAGCAAGAGCACGTGTAATAAGGACGATCCTGGGTTGACTGGCACGTTGCTGCCTTGGGACAAGGATTGGCGGAGCAAACCGGTCGACAATCCATGCCAACGTAACCGTCGGTACAGCTGCAGTCGGCTGCGTCCCAGTGTGGTGTGCATTTACCCTGAAACGAAAAAGAAATATAGATAGTTCAGCATGAAAAGAATTATTTTATTAAGGAATCAATCTTATTTAGCAAAGTGTAGAGTTCAAAATGGTATATCTTCTTTATATTCTATTAAGGAGTGAAAGATATGTGTCTACATTCTATCAAGGAGTGAAAGCATATCTAGACGCGTGCAGCTGAAATGCAGACGATTGGAGATCTAAATTATGGCTCTACAGCCAATTCTGCGAGTGTATCATGAGTGTATCAAATCTCTCTTATTGACGATAGTCATTTTAAATTCCTTGGCCGAAAAATCACTCATCAGTAAAAATACTGGCAACATCGAAGGTTTCTAAATTCGTATCTCTTGACAACCTAGGCCTGGCTCCAATGACGTATCCGGGGGAGGGGGGGACACAAAGGACACATCCCTCCTGATTTTTTTTTGAGTAAAAAATAAAGTCGAGAAAAAATCCACAATCAGGGAGAATCTGCCAATTATTAGTTTCAGGCACGTATCCGGGAAGGGGGGGGGGGGGTTAGTTGGGATTTAATCTCCGGAAATCTGGTGTATTTTCATTGTATTGTACGGGCAAATTCATGTTTTGTGGGTGACACTTGCGTTGTTTCAATGATGTCCCCTTCCCCACCGAAACTGAAGTCTGGATACGTGCCTGCCTGGCTCAATAATGTAGAGCTGACCTTGGTGGTCTAATCTGGTCTAAATGGTCAAGCGTTTCGTTTAATGGTAAAACAATAATATTAAATTAGTAAAAAAACTCACATTCTCTGGACACTCCGATGAAGAACAATCCGCTTTCGAGTGGCATCCATCCCAAACGTTCTCCCTCACTGTCGGTCGGTTGAGCAAAGACTGTGATGTTCCCACCCGCACATCCTGGATGCAACCCTCAAAATATGAGAAATCGGCGGTCTGCATTGCAGATGCGTGATCCGGTCCGCCAACCAGAATTTTTCCAACGTATAAACCTTGGATTCTGTCAGCCGAAAGAGGTATGAGGGAGGTCCTCGATCCGTAATCGAGACTCACGGCGATATCAGCTCCGAGCCATTTGAGTTCAATTCGATGCCACTCTCCATCCGATAATACCGGCCCTGGCACGCTCAGGGTCTCACTGTTGTGGGAGTAGCTGAGCTGGCCTGATTTGAGCTAAAAATATACAACATATTAACCACGTAGATCGCAATCACCACTCAAGACAATGAATGACCTCAAATCCGGATTATGAAAAAGCTTTCGCCGAGCAATTTCATAACCGGACATTAGATTAGATTAAATGTTTTGAGAATTTTAATTCACTGGTTTAAGACAGGTCTCAATATTTCACGTCGCCTGGATCGGATGGCAGTGAAAGTCGTTAAAACAAAAGTCTTTGTTTGAGCTGATCGATCTTTTATTGTGTATTCCAATTGTCTACATACATTTTTGCTTAATTTTATTTAAAAACCTTACTGAGTCCGTTTCCAAACGCACATTGATAACCATAGACAATAAATCATGTGTGAAAGAAAAAAAATGACATTACTTTTGGCGGTTACGTTATATCGTTTTTTGACATTTGAATGTGGTGGGTGATGTAGTTTAACCCCTAAAGCCCCAATTGGCCGATATCGGCCACAACACGATTCAGCGTGACGGCCCCATTTTAATTTAATTTGTTTTATTTTATTATGTTTTATTATGTTATTATGTTTTATTTTAATTATGGTACAGTGGTTTGGCAGTAATTAATGTTTTGGTGAGACAGTGTCATAATTAAATTTTTTTACTAATTATTACTAAAATTTTTTGGAACATCAACTAGTTAATCGGCTGAGGGGCCGAGACCTGAAGGGTTAATGTGGTACTTGAAGAGATAGTTTCTATTGACGAGTTCCCTAAAAAGGAGTAATTTATCTAATTGTCAAAAACTTACTTCTCATCTATTGTCAGGTAAGCTATCAATGTTTGACGTTGTATTTAAAAATTATATTAGATACAAGCTAGATTTTTGGAATAGCTAGATGGAGAAATAGAAACCAAACGTAATTGGTTTTCTATTTTTTCTATTATAAGTGGCCAGTTCCAGAAACTTTCAGTATGCCCCACTTATAGGCCATGATGAAAAAAAGTGCAGTTTTAAAAATAGATGCAAAAATAGATGCTCGGTCCGCTATTCTCCGCTACTCTCCATTCCGCTATTCGCTCTCCGGTCCTGGAACTTGAACTTGACCCCAATATGTAACAATAATAAAAAATAAGCTTACACTCATTATAACGGAGCTATTCTGTCCGACTTGAACTGACATAAGGAAGGCGTCGTTTTGTCTAGTTCTGATTGAAAGGGCGTTCAGCCACGGCAGTTGAATTGGGCGGAGAAGCGGGTTGAACGAAAGGAGGCCATCGCCGCTAAAACGCCACGGATTAGAAGAAGCTGAAAATAATCAAATTATTATTAATAATTATTCTGAACAGGCAGCTTTGTTTGTAAGTATTCGTAAACAATATTAACAAGTTTTAGGTATAAATTAAGTCTGTTTTCAAATTGATTGACAGAGCTTTCCGCGATTGTCCGCGACAGTCGCATTCTTGTTATACTGTTGGCCAGCGAATGACTCAGAATAATTGTTTCGGTAATTGTGCAGGAATCAGAATAATTGTTTCGGTAATATATGCATATGCAAAACGCTGGGCTGTTGGCCAGTGAATGACTCCATTGCGATTAAAACTCCACAAAGGGGTCCACATTGCAATGCATGGTCTCCAGCACCCCTGCTTGCGTGTAACAAAAAAACACTTACATTCACTGCAGTCTTTTCCGGTAAATCCATCAGGGCAGTCGCATAAGAAGGTATCCCATATATCCTTGCAAGTTCCTCCATTGTAGCAAGGGTTGGAATTGCAGAAAGCTTTCTTTTCCGGACAGCCAGCCACGGTTCCATTGTCGGCGACGTAGCTGAATGCAAAATCATATTATTAAATTAAAGGTTTTTTTAATTACTGTAATTTCTAAACGAACCAAATGGTAAGGCCCATTTCATTTCATTTCAATTTAATGCTGGATTGAGGCAAAGTACATTTGTTTAAGATTTGGCTGTAGAATCCGTCTGATAGAATCATCTGATACTGCAGCCGCCATAGATTATAGACTGCGTTCGCCATCTCTCCTCGCCACCTAATGCAGGAGGACTTTTTCTTTGGTCCCTCTTTCTCCCTCTCTCTCTCATGCTGCTATTTGTTTCTTTTCTGTTTTTAGTGACGAGACCGTGTCATCTACTCCTCACCAGACCTGACTCTAGCAAACCCAGTTCTCTCTTATTCTCTGAGCCTGAAGGGATCGCTCATTAAGTTATTTTATTTCATTATTTATGACACTATTTATTAGGTACACAAAATAACATATACAAATCCTTACCGAAGGAGTGGTAGGTTCGTCAAAGTGTAATCCAAGTTTAAAAGCGGCAACTGTCTGGGGAATGGCTATTTATCAGATCAATAGCAATGTAGGGACGAATTATGGAATTAAAAAATAATAATTTTAGATATTGATGGTGAATAATACGTAGTCTTGCAGTTACTTACAGTTACATTTAAAAATATTAGATAGTGAATAATAGTTACAGAAAATCTTACCTATTAAGATCTATAAATTTGTGGTCAATAAACAGATCGGCTATACATCCGACATAGTCTTTTGAATTCACTTGGAAACTAGAAGGTATGCTCGGCAATCCGCCAATTTGCAAAGGTCCGGTGAGGTCTAGAAATCTGAAAATGAAATAAGAGTCTAATTGAAGAAAAAAGTAGGTACAGTACAAGCACGATTATCCACCGTTCGGTAGTCTACTAGTTATACCCTGCTGTTTTGTTGACCGGTTTCAGATACGTGCATTGCTCTATAATCCACTGTTATTTCGTATCTCAAACCCTGTAATTAGCCGTCTCTTTTCGCCTCTTGTTAGTATCTTGCTGTATGACAAGATACTAAGAAATTTTGACTTACATTGCTTGCGTTTACAATAAATGCTCGGGGTCTTTAATTCCGAAAGGACAGATTGCAAATATGCTCCCTCGGAGATGTATGCATTTAACATATGGATGTTCAGTGGCAGTCAGTGATTTTGTTTTGGTAGACCCAGATCGCTACATATTGCTACAATTTTTGTGAGTGCACTGAATCTGCTTTTCAATTTCTATCAAAATAATCAATGGTTATTTGTTTTGAATTGGTCCAATTTAAGTTATTACTAGCGCAGCAATATCTGTTGTATCTTTTGGTGTTCAATTTTGGATCTCCTGCCCCACATTGTATTGCAGCTTCGCACTTGCCAGTTCGACTGCTAAAATGGAGATTTCTCATAAAAAATAGCTTTTTTTGAAATGTTTGTTTTGTACTATGCATACACTACTAAACATCCGTCAGTGGCCTGATTTTCGTGGGGATGGATTATCGAGATTGTACTGGTTGGTGCCACGCTGGGTGCTAATGTAAAAATGTTGCAAATTGCCCTACATTGGGCGCTAATATAAGACGGAAGGTTGTTGTAGGGCTCTCACTTTGCTTATTTTACACAAAATTACAATCGCGTTACAACATTATTTCCGGGGGTCAAGTGGAGGGAAGAAGAAGCAGAGGCAGATCACCGGCCAGATGGAACGACCTCATCAAAGAAGTTACAAAAGGGTCAATACAATCTGCGACCCGCCATGCAGAAGACAGGTCGAAGTGGAGGAGCCTCGTAGGCAAACTGTTGTCTAGTGGCCACGATCCTCAGTAATGAGGGAACGACGGAGAAGAAGTACAATATTATTTAAGGTGAGATCTTGAACACGGCTAAACTATGATGCTTGCAGCATCCAAATGATAAGGATCGGCATGAAAGAAATAAGAAGAAATGACAGGATTAGCGATACTTTGGGCTTATCGGCAAGAAACGGCTTATCGGCAGGTTAACTCAGAAAAGCAGACAAGGGTCGGCGGAATAGGCAGACTGGGTTACCAGTGGAGGACATTTCAGAACAAGTGATATAAGCAAACTAATTCGACCTTAGATAAGTGCTTTTATGGGCAGTGTCGATGAGATACTTGCTAGTAGCCGCTAGGATGATTCTTGATTAATTATTAGTGATCAGAGACATGAATGAGGGACTTTATTTGTTCTGTGTGATATGGTATACTATGTGAAGTTTTGACACATTAGAAGTGGGACTGCCCCAGCCCCACCATTACCTGTAGCATGTTTCTGTAGGATGTAAGCATCTCTCATGTAGATTATGAGTAGTACGATTCGCGCAATTCCAACCGGCTCCTAAGTCAGCACCCAAAGATACTGCAGCATCACAATTATCCAAGGTTAATGTAGCGGTCTGCGAAAGAATACAAAAAAATTACAACAATCCATTCTAAAAATCGAAGCCACAAACAAACTTACCCTATTGAAATAATTGACTTCAACAGTATGCCATTCTCCATCTGCCACGTTGCTCATGACTGAGACTTCGGTTACTTCCCCACCGAGGTTAAAAGAAAATCTAACCCCTGATGAGCCGTCCTCCGAAGACGTGCCGATAACTTCTAAAGCGATGAAATCGTGTTGTTCGTTGTATCGTCCGTTATAGAGAAGCAAGCCGTTGGAGTTCTGCGTTGCAAATCTGTTGGATTAAAAAATATCAGTCAACCTTAAAACTACCAACTTTTAAGAAATATTTACTTTCACGAAAAATCTAATATAAGCGTTACCTCAATTTTAAATTGATCCTATGCCGCTGCTTCAAGCTGGGAAACGTTAGAAATGAAGTTCTGGAGAAGCTTCTCGCTTTCAATTCGCAAAGGTCTGTGGTGTAATTTGCATCGATAGTGCAGCCTTGGCACAAGATTCCGCCTTCGCGTTGCGACACACATAATGATTCTCCTTTGCAGACATTCCACTGACCAGTCGGGTCGCAGACTGCTTTTTTGAGAATTGTCTCACAATTGTCGCCTGAAACAAGAATGTTTATCGATGAGCATGGATAGGCTAACCGAATCGGAAATTACACCTCTACAGCAGTATAACAACCCAACCAGTAGCTTTACTCTCGAGCTACAGGGCAATGCGGGAAGAGTGTGCGAGGAATGTGGGCAGAGGGGTACGTCCCAACGAACGCAAACGGTTAACATTACAAGCAGGTAAAGGCTGGCGACATTTTCGAGCATTCGGATATCTGCATAGGCCGAGTAGAACACATCTGGCGACCATATCCGAGCCCTTACGACTCGAGATGTATTTGCTTTGATTTCAATTTTGTTTTAAGAGAAGCTACTGTCTGGGGTATACTGTGCCACTACTAAAAAGCAATCCATATCTCTACTAAACAGGATGAATGCTTTAGCTCCAATCATCGAGTCAAATAGGGATGTAACATTTCTCCCTTATTCGTCATCTGGTTCTATATGACATTTTTAGAAAAAGCTGGGTTTGCCGACAGTACTTTGCCGTACCCTATAGGGTACAAGGCACAAGAGAGGTTAAAGCATATTTGATGTATAACAACTACATACAACGACATCTACTAGATCACGGATCAGCTACAATAGTCCCCATTATAGCACCAGTGCTATATTAGTGATTTGGGAGCGACAGTAGTTCACATTTGTTTCTAAATGTTACTATGCAAACCTGCTATGAAAAATAATTGCTCTATAATTGCTGTTGGGAGTACCTTTTTACAGCTGTGTTTTATAACTTATACAAAGCGGTCGAGTAAAGATTTATGTGATAGGTTTATGTAACAATTTTGTTGTATAACTTATACAATTAAAAAAAAATTGAATCACATATATACGACCCGGGGTCACAAGCGATACTTCTATATGCCTTTTAAATCACTCTTTTGTGTTTTATTACTCTTTTACCACAACTTTGCTAGTTCGGTAGGAGCGAGTCCATTTACAGTATAAAAAAGATTGCGCCAAAAAGTAGATATCCATAGAAAACAGAGGGAATAATTTTACCTGTAAATCCGGAAGAACAGACGCAAGAATATCCGCCTTCTCTTCTCAGGCAGGCTCCGTTGTTTTTGCACGGAGATGAGTAGCATAAGTTTACCTCTGTATCGCAAAGATAATGTTCACGAGAACCTGAAAAAAACATACCTATTGTAAGGATTGATATTATTATAATTATAATTATTGACTTGGCGAGCGAGGTCCTGTTTTAACTTGACCGTTCTTAACTGGGCATATCGTCTGTTTGTATGTAAATTTGTTTGTTACGCCAAACGCGTTGCTCGATTTTCTTCAAATTCGGGCATGAATGTTCCTTGAAGTCATTAAAAACGAGTGTGTAAAAAGATTTTAAGTTTTTGATTCTGTTTCAATATGGTGGATATTTAGTCGTTCTGTTTTTGGATGCGAGGTCTACTGTTCACAGATTTTGGTAGATATTATTGTTATTTTACGGGTACGCTAAAACAAAAACTGCTCCAGGGTGCCGTGTAATCTAGGATTGGGGCTGCAAAAGTCTACTCATCTTTTCAGCTTTAAAATGTTTTAATGATGGGGAAAAGGCAACTAAATTTATGAAATAACTCACCGGTAAATCCTTTCGGGCACTGGCAGGCAAAAGCCGTTACAGGATAAATAGGACGGAAGAGAACCGTGTCGCTATTTACAAAGCCCGAAGCGTTTCCAAATTTCAGTACAGTGAGACATTCCTCATAGTTTAGACAGGGCTCTCTCACGCAGATGTTGTCATCAAACGGTAACACCTAAAGTTGAAATCTCGATTTTAGTGGAATGAAATTCATACAAGTGATTATAATAGCATTACCTGCACAGTTGCGAGTCTTGCCAAGGTTGCACGATTCAAATAAACCCTCTCTCTTAGGAAAGCCGGAGAGTAAAAACCGTCAGAATCAGGACGATGCGCCGAAAAGGACACATTCAAGATGTTCACATCCATGTCAGTGTCATCCTGTAAAATAATTTAAGTCTTAGAATACCCACTGTAAATCAGCGATTAAATGCAGATTTTTGCTCATAGCTATTTGCCAAAATCTCTGTTAAGTTTTAGGTATTTTCCTTTTTTATCATTGAAGAATAAAAGTAAATAAAGCCAAGTGGAGAAAACTTAATTTATACAAGCAAGAAAAAAATCTTTTAAAATAATAATTTTTGTAACGATCCTTAAGTATCGTACATGCAAGTCAACAAATGCATTGAATTCCAGTGAAATGCACTGACACCAATACAGCCATTGTTCTCCAATGTGACGGCCCACCCCTCACTAGACTCCAAGTTGTTTGAGGTGAGGTGGTGGGGTCAACGTGCCAGTTATCTCTGTATTATAAAAGTCAATTTAAAGTGTATCAGAAGGTATTTATTGAGAGTTGTATTGCCAGTTGCTAACGCTTCCCGAATAGGATATAGGTTGACGCGAATGTAGTGGCTATCTGCCTGAAGGTATGGATAAAGATTGTAACTGTGCTCCGAGTATCTCATACTCGGCACGGCTCGAGTCTGTGGGAGTACAGACTGATGCTTGCTTGTCTCGATCTGAGGAAGGAAGGAAAAGGTACCCAAGTTAGCCGAACCCGTTGACTTAACTCGTAAGAGTGCCGGGTGTTGCCGTCGCTATCTTGGTGGGCATGATCATTTGAGAAATGAAACTTTGGTCATATTCTCGCCGCTTTATATAGGTCGAAAAATGATGCAAACCAAAATATTCCGAGTAAAAGTGTTGTTCTATGTAACTGATTTGACACAGTAGTTAAAATCGTGCTGATTCATCGCTTCACGGGGTAGAACAATGGCTGTATTGGTGTCAGTGCATTTCACTGGAATTCAATGCATTTGTTGACTTGCATGTACGATACCTAAGGATCGTTACAAGACATACCATCGTAGATTGATTCGAGTTTGGATTTCCTTGAGGCACTTTGGAAATGTCATCTATAATGGGCAAGTCCGTCACCCCAGGAAGGTATAACCAAATTGATCGTTCTTTCAACCTGGAGTGATCGTAGAGACTTTGGGAAGAAAAAGTCCACTGTCTAGCTACACCAACTAGCCCGTGAGAGTCCAACGCCTTACCGCGTGGCACTGGGAAGTTACCCGTGGGTAGCCTCGCGCCCTCACTACCAAATTTGGGCAGATTTCTCCGCCCTTTGGTCTGTTTACGGATCCGAGATCGCTTGCGCGGTCTCTACCTGATGTAAGCGGTGATTTTTTGGTTTTATATTTTACGTAAGCGGTTATAATTTCAATTTATCGCCAATTTCAAATATCTTTGCCCGTTTTTCACTCGGGAACGGGTTGCCAACTGGGCGCTTCAAGAGTGAGTGACATCTGGTCAACACCACCCCCGCCGCTTAAGAAATGTATAAGATCGTTTCCAGACTCCTCCAGTTATTCATCGGAGTGCACAGTCGATAGTCTGATGCTGCACCATGCCATTGCAAGGGAAACAGTCCTTACTGGGGTAGACCTTCTTCGAGGAGTTAAACCGTGAGTTGAGCCGACCAGAAATAATAAACAGGTCTTAATGGCCCATCTGCATGGGAACCGTTAGCTCCCTAACTCCTTGTGGCACTGTCTAAGATATGAAAATTGCTTACCTGTATACTAAAAATGTAAATATTCTCCTTCGGACATGGAATTATGGCAGACAAGCCGTCGACAAAAAAGGTGAGTAAAGGCGACAAGAAAGCTTCAACTGTCATTTCGTTCAGGCGAATAGTGATCGAATTAAAGAGTATCTCTTCAGTTATGAGACGTACAGATAGTTGCATGACGGCTTTCACTTCGTTGACTCCATCTAAAAGAAAACAAATGCATAAATTAAAAAAGAGTATGTACTTCTGTGAAAATAACCAATTATAATGTAAACATCCACTCGCTAAAATAGCAGGGTTAACAACCAGTCAAAATATTAAGGAATTCTGCATGGGTCTTCTAATAATAATACTGTTTAAGGCATTCATAAATTTGGGCTTTGGCAACAATATGGGCTATGGTAAAATGGGAAGTCATCGATCACACGAGCTATTTTGTGAAAATTTAGATGAAATTATTGCGGTATTGGATCATTTTTTGATCCAAAATTGAATGCGTTTATTAAGGACACAAGATGTTATCAAAGATCACAACAGAATGAGGATACAATTCAAAATTTTGCTTCGGACATAAAGTCAATTGATATTAAATGTATATTTTTTTTTGTAATTACAGCGTTTTGGAATGGATATTTTTGTTATTATACAATATCTATCAATTATGTCTGTCTATTTTATATACAATGTCTGTCAATTTTATACCTATAGTCATGTTTCACGAAAATATACCATAATAATTTGTAAGCATGTTAGCATGTAAGTTTCAATGACATTAGAAATGAGTAACATGGTGACTCTATACAAGAAATGCAGTTAGTTGACAAGTGATTAAATAACAATATATTAAGTGAATTGGTGACATTATACATAATTTATTGATAAAGAAGAATGTATTCTTATAGAAAAAGGTAGGGCGTGTAATAATAATTAAAGAAGTAAATAATAAATAAATTAATTCACCTCAACACAGGTTCATACCTAGTGAGGTGGTAAACCGATAAGTCAAAAAGATGAATTTCCTTTCTAAGCTAGGTATAATATGTACACTTATTATAAAATGTTTTGTGTTAGGATAAGGATTTTCTTTATGTAAATTGTAAATTGAATTAAGAAAATAAATAAATAAAAAAAAAAATGAAAAAAAAAGTGTAGCAACAGCCAGTTGTGAAAAACAATATCAATGTTTGTACAGGATTCAACCTTGAGGTGGAAATGAGTTTAAAAGGGTTTTGATTTTAGTCAGTAGCCACGCATTAATCAGATATCAGTGTGCGTCAAAGGCTTCGACTTCAACACTGTTCACACAAATGTAGAAAATTTCTTACCTGAAACGGATACTTCCATGGTGGCTATTTTAGGGACGTTTGTATTTAACTGCGGCGACAGCGTCATACCGCCGGTCGTTTGGTTCAACAAAATCAAGTTTGCGTTATTTCCAGATAGCACTCTATACATGAGCTTATCGGTGACATCAGCATCGAAGGCGGGCACTTTTCCGAAAACGCCGAGAGGGAAGCAATCCTTGAAGTTGTTGAAGATGATGTTGAAATCCTTCAAAACGGGTGCATTATCGTTGACGTCCGTGACGAGGATCTCAACGTGCGCATCGCTTCTGAGGGGCGGACTGGCCGCCCTCACAACCAGTTCGTATTTCTTGCGCGGACTTTCGTAGTCCAGATCTACCATAGTCACTAATTCCGCTCGGTCTGATCCGGGCCTGGTTATGAGAGAGAAGCTGTTGGAATCATCACCACCTAAAAGCATTAAATGAAATATATCAGTACTTATTGCATAAAGTCTTTTGGCTTTGGATAAGAATGCCTACAGGTCAACAAGCAAGGGAGAAATACTGAATATTATATTGGATATGTATGATTGAGTTTTGGTTGGGATTAGTTAAGTCAGGTGTTGTAGCCAATACACGTCATTTTCGAGATCAATGAAGGTCGGATCTCACATATTTCAGCCAAAGTGGCTGCAAAGTATTTCTTGTGATCCTGTCCCTTCGGAAAGGGTATTATCATAGCAGAAAATGTGGAGGACGCTCTCACGCTGTAGCTTCCTTCAAAGCACGTCTCACGGACATAAAAACTTCAAAATGGAAAAACCTACATCTGTTAGTTATAAATTATGTTTATTTATAAGAATGCTATCTATATATTATGGTAGCTATACATTATTTTAGATATATGCTATCACCGATGCATATTGGGTTTGCGAATAATTGCATTTTATCACAAATATAATTTCAGAACACTCTCGGGAAATACCAAAATACTTCACTGGAAGGTAATGCTCTATGACTGGACGCCAGAGATGCTGAAATTTTATTTGAATGCCTTTCAGCATACACTTCCAGACCCCAGTAACCTCGCTCGTTGGAGCTTTGCCGAGGATAGTTCTTGTCCCCTCTGTAGCAATACCCCTTGCACAGCTAGACACATTCTAGCTGGCTGCAAGGTGGCCTTAGATCAAGGACGGTACACTTACCGCCATGACAAAGTTCTCGCTGTTATTCGCGAGGTAATTAGTCTCTCAGTGGCTCGTGCCAACAAGGGTTTGACAGTATCCTCCAAACCCCCAATACAGTTTGTGCGGGATGGCTCTAAAGGCAAAAAACATTTAACTACAAAACCTTTCTCAATAATCGAGAAAGCTACAGATTGGATTCTGGAGGTTGATTCGGTCTCTAAGCAGTATAAATTCCCTGAAAGTCTCGGATGCACAGCCCTCCGTCCAGATATAACTCTTTACTCTCTATCTCGGAAGGTGGCTCTTATTGTAGAATTAACTGTTCCATGGGAATCAAATATCCCAAAAGACCACGAGTACAAATTAAATAAATACCATGATCTTGCAAATGCCGTAACCCGGAACGGCTTCACTGTTCACCTTCACGCGGTGGAAGTTGGCGCTCGTGGCCTGCCAGCTAAATCTCTATTTCACCTCTTTAAAGATCTTGGCCTTTCCAGAAAAATAATCAACTCTTTCTTAGAAAAATTATCTAAAACTGCGATTTGCGCATCTCAAATTCTATGGCTTCGAAGGGGGAGTGAATGGGTGGCAAGGTGAACGCTCACATGTGGCAAGACAGCTGTCCTAAACCTACCACAGCCGGTTCGTAAGTCCGGAATCCACTGCTCACCCCCCAGAAGTGTAAAAAATAGTATTATGATGGGCCCGACTCCGGTCGGTGAATTCCATGGCAGCTCCGTTTGTATTTATTTATTGGACATTTGCCTGATTATATTAATTAAGAGTTTTCTGAGGAATGCTTTGATACCACAAGTTCATAACTTTCTATGTTCAACTGCAGCAGCACACAAATATGCCCAAAAATTTACATTTTCTAAATTATTTGTACTTGTTGATTTATTTCAAATAATGACAAGGCATTCCACCCTCAGCTCTTATTCTTCAATGATAAAGAATAAAATACCCAAAAACATAATATACAGCTGAGCAAAAATGTATGGGTCAATGGCTGCATTTAGCAGCTGCACCATCTCTGTAGCGGACTCTTAAAGCAAGAAATATTAGGAGACCCTTATCCAAATCCTATGGAACTGCTTAAAGTGCTGAACTGTAATTTTAGGTTACTACTCTGCTGCTATGAGGAGAGTGGAGTGCCGGGCGTGAATCGAGAACACTCGAGACCACCGTAAACGTTTCACAGCCCGGACACCTGGGATGGTATAATGCATCTCCAGACATCAGAGCCATCAGGCGGTGGTTACACTATCAGTCGTCCCCCCGGGAGACAAAAAAAAAGAAAGAAAGATCTTCACTCTTCTTGTGCATAAGGCTGGGCTCGCACACATAGCAGGCTTCAATGTCTCCTCTTCCATTCTGCAGCCCTGACATTTTTCGTCATCTCTTAGAATGTGTAGGTGCCTGTTGAGCCTGCAATGCTTATTGAGCATCCATAATACAATTCGTCACAATTAGCTCAATTGCATTTCTTCGTCAACTAATATCGGAAAATAGTTCATGCAAAGGAGATAGAGCAGCGCGTTAGAGCGGAATGTAAAATGAATGATCGAATCTTTTCCCACACAAAAAATACCTGCCACAAATAAAATAACATGAATTAGTTTGAAAACATTTCATCTAGTCTTACATTGTGCCGTTTGTTGTTAGATTGGTGGTCTTATGCTGGATAAGTGACAATCATTCATTTCATATTCCGCTCCAATGTATTAGCCTGTCTCGCTCACATGAACTAATTCCTGTTTTAGTTTACGAAGAAACGCAATCGGGCCCAATGGCTCTCTTTCCCTATCTACAGATTGCAGTTCTTCCTCCGTCTTTCCCCCAGACTCTCGCTATTTCATGTGGAGCTGACCAAAAAAGCATTCGGAAAAACAAATCGATTTCTCTTACTCACCAATTATGGAATAATAAACAATAGCATTCACTCCTTCGTCAGGATCATGAGCGATTATCTCTCCAACGGTTGTTCCAATAGGACTGTTTTCAGCAATGTAGAATACTATGCGGTCACTCTCGAATTCAGGCGGGGAATCATTGACATCTTCAATGCGAACGTGCACAATAACCTGCAATCACAGACATCATACACTATAGACCATGGTCCATTAGCGTCTGAAACCATTTGCGACCTGCTGGAAACACTGTCAAAAACTTCTAACATGAGATGTTCCTGCTTTTCCACATTGAGGTTGGTTGATTTTCAATAGGATCATACATAGGTTGATTGAGGGTATAATTGTTTGCTGAAACCAACTTTTATCAGGAATTCCAGCTAGGACAATACTTGTAAATATATCATATAAATGAGAAAAGTTCCAAAATTGATTGGAAATAATTTACTCATATCTTCTAAAGTACCTAATGTTTTAGAGTTTATTCAAAAGGACAACAAAAAAAAACAGAAATTGGTTTAAAACACAAAACCATTACAAGGTGGGAAAAACCCAATTCTAACTCCAGGGGACACCTTTCATGTCCTGTAAATCTTTGACCTTATTGGAAGAATCATGAAAGGACATAGCGGTTTGCAATAGATAGCCTTGATAGCAGATTTGAAAACCTAGATGAGAGAGAGAGAGAGAGAGAGAGAGAGACATCCCCAAGAAGCTATTGACTGAAATTCCTAAGGCAGTACAAAGAGAGGCTGTATTTTCTACCAAAGTACAGCCTAAGTTGAGGCTGAATTTTGGCCCAGGCAGAAGGCCAGGGGTTCGACTTTTTAATCGATAAAGAAAATATCATTCATGAGATGTCGTCCTATTGTTTTCAATTGATAGAGATACAATGTCATCTTGCATACCACATTTTTCTATAGATTCGAAAATCACTCCCCAGGATGGACGGAGACTATGACTATGCCTCACATCAGGGTGATAAGAATTATTAGTAAGTAACCAGTGATCTTACCTCAGAGCTCAAAGCCGGTGTCCCTTTATCGGTAGCAACAGCTCTCAGATCGTAAGAAGCCACTGATTCTCTATCGAGCGGCTTATTGGTACGGATTACCCCGGATCCTGAATCGATAACAAATGATCCGTCTTCTTGGTCAGGAAGAGAAAGAGAATAGCCGACTCTACCATTTAAGCCGACATCGGCATCGGTCGCTGCTACTTGTATTAATGATGTACCTGTTGCAAAATTAAAATAATAATATTAATCATTCATTGCTTAAAATTTACATAGGACGTTTTCAAATTTATAAACTCTGCCTAACTAGGTCTCACCAGGATAGTATAAGGGTTCTGCCAAACATAAGGAATTTAGATAGATGAACAGGCAGACTTATTGCTAAATTACAATCTCTTACAGCCAACCTTCATGAAAGTGAAAGAATTAAGGTGCTAATAGAGTACAATATACAAAAATCTTAATACTTAACAATTAGTAAATTAAATATCAAAAATGAGATGAAGGTTAACGATGAACTTAGGACATGAAATTCTTTTTCTGAGACACTTGAAAGGTAGAAACCGTTGGTGCATTTCTGATATTGGCCAGTAGCTGGTTCCATAGTCTAGCTGCATGAACAGTGAAGTAATATATAAAAAAGAATTATGTGTAGAAATTGAAATCTTACTATCCTGTCTTGAACGGAGTGGAACACCATGCTTTAATAAGTGAGTGATTTTTTACTTAGGTAGGAGAGAATAGTGGAATTATTGAGGATGTTGTAAAAAGAGAAAGAATATGCAGTTTTCTATGTTAACATATTAGAAGCCAATGAAGTCTGCTTTTATACACAGAGACGAGATAGAATTTTCTCACATTATAAATGTACCTAATGCCCATATTTTGCAACTGCTCTAATTTGTCGAGGATGGCTTTGGTGACGTTCAGATAGCAAACACCAGCATAGTCTAGAATGGGCAATAACAAGGTTCTGGCCATACTAAGAGTTCTGAATTCAAAAAAAAAAGGGAACTGCTGATCTAAAGAACACCTCTTCTTCATATAAGACTCTACTTCAAGGTGCACCTTTGAGCAGTGTTCTCCAATAGAATACATGTTGAGTAAGCACTTTTATGAAGGTGGGGCCCCTAACAGATAGTGCCCTCGATCTTTTTTAAACCCTGTGCTCTTACCTATTTGTGCATCTTCCGGAATGCTGGCAGTATATAAAGGCTGCTTGAAAACCGGTTTGTTGTCGTTTACATCAGCGACCGAGATCTCAACGTCTGTGGTGTCGGAGAGAGGAGGATTTCCTCCATCGCGGGCGGTTACAGTTAGCAAGTATCCTAGAAATTAAAAAAAAATAATTATTTTGTACACAAGACAAAATTGGAGACAAATGGGCAGGGCTGGGCAGTATTTTAATAGCTTGTGGTTGAACTACGTAGTTAAACTACAAACTACTAGTTTGTAGTTTGTATTTCAACTACTCATAATAGAGTACTTTGTAATTATAGTACTTTTCATGGCAGTAGTTTTTATTTCGTATTTGAACTACATTTTGTGTGAAATAGAAAATTTTATCAAAATACATTCCACATGAACAGTAGTAGTTTAGGCCCCGGCACAGTTTTATGGTAACGAGTAAAAATTAGTGAGGATTACTGCGCAGGGGTAGAAATCCTCACTACAGAAGACCGCGCCCCTAAAATTGGCTACTAAAGCTCAAAGGCTCAATTGGCTGTAAAGCTCAGATGTTTAAATTCGTGCCAGTACCTGTACATATAACCTGTACAACACAACAGAGGTAAGCATTGCGACGCACCGGCTAAGGATGGTAGGGAGTGTTTAAAAATGTGTTTGGATATTGGGAGATTTATTATACGGAAAATTATTCTACTTCAAAATCTGAATTAAAAATCACCTGAACTTTTTTAAATTTAGGTCTTTGTTACTAAGAAAAAAAATGAAACACCTAAGTTGAACATAAAAAATGTTTTCTTTGGTAAAAAAAGACTAAACCAAAAAATATTCATGATTTGTACTCAATTTTTCGTGTGCAAAATCATACATAAAAGAAAATCTCCTAATATCCGAAAACGCTAAAATTCTTTAGACTCTGGAACTCTGGAATTCAGATTATTGGATATTGTCAAAAACTCCTAAACAGTTAATTTTTTTTCCAGTTCATTTTTATGTACCTACAGAATAACCCCTATAAGTCATGAATTTCAGGTTTTCGAACAGCCTGTATAATGGTATGGTGATTAAATTATTCAAAGTGCGGCTCTAAAACCAGCGCTCATTGTCTCTCCAAGCAAGTTAAAATTCTCTAGTATTCCATGAAGTTCAGTGTTATAATGACATTGCCCAGCGCCAGCGTTTTGAAAAATACTGGCTCGTTTCAGCTTACTACTGGTTTTTAGTGTGGCTTCAGTAATCTTGGCTATGACTGAACCAACATTTCAATACGGTTTTTATTACCATACTTGTTACTTATTTTCATTACAGAAATGTTGTAACAAAAAATACTATTTATAGTCTGTATTTTGTAGTTTGTACAATATTTTAAATGCATGGTTTAAAAATGTATTTGAATTACACTGGGTAAAGTATTTTGTATTTTGTAATTTGAAGTACATCTTTTGGTGTAGTTTGTATTTTGTGGATGTGCACTGTCATTTTCTCCCGCTAGTGCGCATAGCGGCCACTGTTCCTGAAAAGTGTGAAGTGAGTGCGAGCGAGCATCGTGGTAGAAACCATAGCGGTCGGATGAGACTGCCACAGTGCTGTTATAAACCGAAAAAAGCTATCCCCAAAAATTAAAATATCCAACAGCTTCAACATTGTAACTAATATTAATGATTCTACAGAAATATGTAGGAAATTTCCATTTTACATTTTTAACATGCTGGCCATACAGCCCGTCAGCAAACCGCCAATGTTTTTTTTATTCCCCTAAGGTTTCATTAATTTAGAATTCCTTATTAATTTATTTGTGTTCTGTCTCACTCTTCACACATTGAGCTTCATATGGAAGCTCGTTTGGAAGGTGTGACGGTTACTTCACACCTTTCGGGAACTGAGTCACCGCCGGCGCCAACTACAAAAAGCTTTGCGCACAAATTCTCATTGTTATTAAAATACGCAAGTGTCATTTACTTACCGCTCATAGATTCACGGTCCAGCAGCTTATTCGTTAAAATAGCGCCAGTTTGTGGATTGATGGTAAATTCCTGTTCTGCAGCACCCAATGCATCGTTGATGGATAATTCGTTACCGAGAGAATATGTAATTTGAGCATTGAGGCCAACGTCATTATCGGTCGCAGATACAACCAGCACTGTAGTTCCAATTGGTGCATCTTCGAAAACCTAATCAAATAAAAATAACAAGTTTAAACCTTTTTTTGCCATGTGTAATACTTTGATCTAACGCAACGAAACCCCACAGGAGAGCTATTTTCCTTGACATTGCTAATTATGTAAGATCGATATTTTTATTGCAATTTTATATTCTGAGGAGATTATGACTACAACAGTATGGCTCTTACCGTTGGCCTCCAATATCAGAATTACTAGACAACAGTTGGTGACTTTGCATTCCCCTTCCAATACACTGGAAGATTATAATGGACTCCAGAGATGCTGAAATTTTATTTAAATGCCTCTCAGCATATACTTCAGACCGCAGCAACCTTGCTTGCTGGAGATATTCAGAGGATAGTTCATAGAAGGTAAAGGATCTAGGAGTTCTCTTTGATTCCCAGCTTACGTTCAAGGAGCACATTGCTAATTTGTCTAAGTCCTCTTTTAAGCTACTAGGGTTTGTTATTCGCAACCTAAAGCATTTTCACAATGTGCGGGTTATGCATACATTGTATAATTCAATTGTGAGAAGCAGATTGGAAACGAATGCAGTTATATGGAATCCACATCAGGATCATTATATCACTATGTTGGAAAAAAATCAAAAATGTTTCTTACGATTTATATATTTTAAGCAGTACGGATATTATCCGTACTTATACCCTACTAGTTTCCTACTAGGCATGGTGGGCTATAACTCTCTTAAGTTGCGTAGAGAAATGCTCGCCATGGCCTACGTTTTCAAGCTGATTAGGGGAAGAGTTGACAATCCTAGCATGCTAGCGAAGGTTTGTCTCTTTGTCCCGGACAATTATAATCGATCTCGCACTCATAATCTATTTGCGGAGCCGTCCTCGCGCACCAACCTAAGTCGATGGAGTCTGCTTACACGAGCTTTGCGGCACATAAATGCGCTATGTTCGACAGCGCCAGACTTTGATATTTTTACAGCGAGCCCGCATCTCTTCAAGGTGTGGGCATTGCGCTACTTGTTTATGGCAGAATAATATAAACTGTTTTCACTCTTATGTACTGTAAGTTTGTAAGTTTGTAAGTTTTTCTATTCTTAATGACGGTATTTGTATTTAACGCTTATTTAAACATGTTACGATTTTACCAAAACCCAACTGTCCCGTCTAGATGCGCTGGTGACAGCTAGTTTAAAATCCTGGCTGTCCTTAGCCAAACCAGCTGACCCCTCGACTCTCTTCAGGTCCAAACAAAATTCTGGGCTAGCGCTTAAACTGCCCTCTCTGCTCTACGCCAACTCCAGAATAACCAAAAATTCGATTCTGTGCAATTCCAAAGATCCGGCAATATCGAAGCACGTAATAAGTGGCCGTAGTGATTCAAATGATCTACAAGCCAGCGTAGACTTCCACAAAAAGTTCCTTACTGGAATCAGCCAGAATGGCACTGGTCTGGGGTATGGCAGTACAACCACGAGCGACGTGGACTTGAAGAAGTCTCTTTTGCGGGGAGATTACGACAGCAAGAGTATGGCTCATGCTATTGGCCTTCAATGCCAGAATGATTGGACAACAATTGGGGACTTTTGCATTCCGCCTCCAATGCACTGGAAGGTAATGCTCTATGACTGGACGCCAGAGATGCTGAAATTTTATTTGAATGCCTTTCAGCATACACTTCCAGACCCCAGTAACCTCGCTCGTTGGAGCTTTGCCGAGGATAGTTCTTGTCCCCTCTGTAGCAATACCCCTTGCACAGCTAGACACATTCTAGCTGGCTGCAAGGTGGCCTTAGATCAAGGACGGTACACTTACCGCCATGACAAAGTTCTCGCTGTTATTCGCGAGGTAATTAGTCTCTCAGTGGCTCGTGCCAACAAGGGTTTGACAGTATCCTCCAAACCCCCAATACAGTTTGTGCGGGATGGCTCTAAAGGCAAAAAACATTTAACTACAAAACCTTTCTCAATAATCAAGAAAGCTACAGATTGGATTCTGGAGGTTGATTCGGTCTCTAAGCAGTATAAATTCCCTGAAAGTCTCGGATGCACAGCCCTCCGTCCAGATATAACTCTTTACTCTCTATCTCGGAAGGTGGCTCTTATAGTAGAATTAACTGTTCCATGGGAATCAAATATCCCAAAAGACCACGAGTACAAATTAAATAAATACCATGATCTTGCAAATGCCGTAACCCGGAACGGCTTCACTGTTCACCTTCACGCGGTGGAAGTTGGCGCTCGTGGCCTGCCAGCTAAATCTCTATTTCACCTCTTTAAAGATCTTGGCCTTTCCAGAAAAATAATCAACTCTTTCTTAGAAAAATTATCTAAAACTGCGATTTGCGCATCTCAAATTCTATGGCTTCGAAGGGGGAGTGAATGGGTGGCAAGGTGAACGCTCACATGTGGCAAGACAGCTGTCCTAAACCTACCACAGCCGGTTCGTAAGTCCGGAATCCACTGCTCACCCCCCAGAAGTGTAAAAAATAGTATTATGATGGGCCCGACTCCGGTCGGTGAATTCCATGGCAGCTCCGTTTGTATTTATTTATATACTTGTAAGAATTCATTTTTTTTTATATTTATGTGTATATTGCATATCAACGGATTGGTAGAAACTGTAATGTTGATTTGTTATGAAATAAATAAATAAATAAATAAATAAATAAATAAATAAATATCTTCTCACATATTTTATATTTTGGCTGGCTGCAAGAGGGTCGGTACACTTACTGCCATGGCAAAGTCCTTACCGTCATTCGCGAGGTAATTAGCCTCTCAGTGACTCGGCCAACGAGAGTGTTACAGTACCCTCCAAACTTTTAACAAATAGTATGGGACGGCTTTAAAGACAAAAAACATTCCACTCCAAAATATTTCTCAATAATCGAGGAAGCTTCCGATTGGTTTCTGTAGGTTGATTTGGCCTCTAAACAGTATTATTTTACTGAAAGTTTCGGACGCACAGCTCTCCGTCCACTCTTCACTTTTAAGTGGTGGAAGTTGGCGCTCGTGGCCTGCCAGCTAAATCTCTGTTTTATCTCTTTAAAGATCTTGGTCTCTAGGAAAGTAATCAACTCATTCCCAGAAAAAATCTAAAACAGCAAATTTCCGCATCTCCAGTCTTATGGCTTCGAAGAGGAGTGAATGGGTGGTAAGGTGAAAGCTCATATTCGTTAATACAGCTTTCCTAAACCTACCATAGCAGGGGTACACCAAATAATATTGTTAATATAAATATATTATTAATATACATATATAATTATAAATATAATATTTTTTTATAATTTTACTCTCCCAGAAGTGTAATAATAGTATTGTCATAAGCTCGATTCTCGTCCAAGAATCCCATGGCAGCTCCGTTTGTATATATTTTTATTTTATTTTATTTTAATCTAAATGGGGTAATCTCCCATTTTAAAATAGCTCAAAATGTAGATGTAGGTAAAAACCAACAATAAAAGTATCAATACATAACTACATGAATAATTAACAAAGTATGTAACATCGATCAATGATTTTGCTGGAGAGCGAGATTCAAGATGAATTTCAGTCCTTAGCAATCTGTTTTAGTTGGCTTGTTGACCATCCGAAAGACCCTCCCAATGAGGCTGTATCCGTATGTGTAAGTTCGGCAGATGGTGATATGCATTAGGGAATAGCTGCAGGGTCGCAGATAGGGCTAGTACACATATAGCTCCACAGCCTGGAGAAACAATGGATCATAGACCCTCTCACTGAGCAGTCCGTGTACATGGAGAAAGATATGGTTCCTTCTCCTCTACTCAAGTGAGGAAAATTCGAACATGCTTATTACGAAGGGGGAGGGATAAGCATTTGGGTGTCTGAGGATAGTAACCATACTTGCGCATATACAAGTACCTCAGAAAGTTATGCTGTAATAACTTCAACGATGCAAAGTATGTTTCCTGCTGTGTACGCAGTGTAGATTAGCGATATTATATTACTATTGCTGAGAATTCACTCGCAAGCGACCAGTCAATCGCGATCGACCCGTTGCCGACAGCTGATGTAATGCTATGCTAATTTAAGAATAAATAAATAACTGACCGAAGCCGCATATGGTGCGTTTTCGAAGACCGGTGCAAAATTATTGGCATCGGTTATGTTGATATTGAGCATTGTGGCGGCTGTTCTTCCCCCGGAGTCGGCTGCACTGATTGTAAGGATATATCGCTTCTCTTGCTTGTAGTCGAGAGGCTGAGCGATTGTGACCAGGCCGCGGCCGTTCTGAGATGTTATTGAGAATCGGCCGCGGGTGTTGCCGCCTGTTATTTCATAGTGTAACCTGAAAATAAAAAAGGTAGTTTACTTTGATAGTAACACTGGTAACACGCAGATACAATCTACATCTATTCAGACAGCCGGCATTCTTGCAACCATCAAGGAATTAAAACTAGTTTCAAGAAAATGCAGCCAGGAAAACAGCCATTGTAAGCACTAGCCTGCGACTAATAAGATATTTCTTAGGGCTTTTTCATAGCGCATCGGGATTGCCTTAATAAATACATTAATATTCTAAGACAACTTGTCAGAATTTCACAATAAAGAGTAGACACCCGAATATGACATCTGTCTATACATGACTAGCATCGTCCAAAAGAAAAGATCAAACGACGAAAAAAGGATCAACGAAAATTACTCGGCAGATAAGGCTAATATATATATATATATATATATATATATATATATATATATATATATATATATATATATATATATATATATATATATATATATATATATATATATATATATATATATATATATATATATATATATATATATATATATATATATATATATATATATATATATATATATATATATATATATATGACAATAGACCTTTGTAAATACAACGCAAAGCATTCCGCATTAGCTGGCTGCTACATCTATAGGCAAAAGTGTTTTTTTTCTCACTCAGAATAATAAAGAAAACCCTGACTAATCATTCACTAATATGATATAAGTAGAAGGCGTGTAGTGCCAATAACACCATGGTAAAATAGCAAGCAAATCGATGTTAATTTTACCCCTGAAGTTTTGCTGCTGTGGGCTGCAGCAACTCTACCTTTTACGCTACTAATCCGCAGCTGAACCAATCAAATTTACTTAAGACTTATACTATATATATTATAAATACCTGTTATCCTCATCGGGATCTGTGGCAGTGACGGTGGCGACTGGAGTTCCAGGCGGTTCGTCTTCACCGAGCGTTGCACTGTAAGTGGCAGATTCAAAAACGGGGTCGTTGTCGTTCACATCTGTCACCGTAATGACTACTGCGGCAGATGCCGACCGAGGAGGTGCTCCGCCATCTCTCGCTATTACCTGCAACATAAAAAGTCTTCGATTAGAAGAAGCCAATATAAGATGTATCTTGAATCCAAAATGAATGAAATTATAAATTTAATATATAATCAGCAGCATCATAACCTATTGATTATATTGTTTTTTTATTATTTATGACATTTTTAGATACTATCATTAGGATTTTTTCTCAGTATTTTAATTATTGATTCCTAAAATATTTTTTTAATGATCTGATTCTAACAATTCATGATTATTTTTAATTATTTTATTCAGTTATGATACTGAACTCAATAGAGTTTCTATTTGTCTTTTAGATACAAATGTAATATAATGTAATACTCATATCAAATGCTGTAGGAGTCTGTTTTATCTTGTCGCAAATTCAAAAGCAAAATCCAGCCATCGTTTTGGGTTACCTTTCCACCTGAAGGATGACACACTTGTAAATAGCCAATATTTTATCCAAGCAAGATTTTGTCTTAGATTGGAGTCACAAATTTGAAACATCATTTCTAGAGCAGTTTTTGCCTTTCTTCTATTTATCATAGCTCAAGTTCTAACATATGACACTGACAATAAGTACCTGAAATTGATATTTAGCAACCTCCTCTCTATCGAGCTCTTTAATTGTGTATATCCAGCCGGTGCGAGGATCGACCCCGAGCGGAAATCGGTCATTAGATGTGTCGATGTCACGCTCGCTGATCGAGTAGGTAATCTCGGCATTTATTCCTTCGTCGGCGTCGTACGCTTGGACCTAAAATTAAAAAAGTATAGGAAATATCGTCCGTAAAAGACCTATAGAACTATCGAAAAGCTATTATTCAAAAACTTACTCGTACTATGCTGTAGCCAATTGGTACACTTTCACTGACTGCCTCTTGGAATAGAGATGTGTAAAACCGAGGTGAATTGTCGTTGACGTCTCTTACTGTCACTAGTAACTGAGTCGTGTTGCTTCGAGAAGGGCTTCCACCATCTGTGAAATTATAAAATATATTACATATCTAAAGTAACTTACATAACTTTTCGGGAATATAACCGAAACTGGACAAAAGACTGAAAATACCCGACTGCGACGGAATAAACTTTGATTGAACTTCATGCATAAAATATAAAGTTAATAGTATCTTATTATTATAAGTGCATAAATATATAACTAGTGCATACACTTGCTTAATTACGCACAGATTGGCTGTAGCGTTGTGGCGTAAACTAATCTTAATCCACTGATAAAAGCTCAAAAGACCTTTACCACTAATAACAACTCAAAATTAACACGAAAACATAGCACTTCCTATCTGATGGTATCTTTGCTGACTTTCAAGCCTTGTCATCTAATGATAAAGGCAACCCTAATGTTGACTTAATAGACTATAGTGGATCCAGCAAGCACAACCATGACACAAGACAGCGCAACTAACAAACAGTGTCCAAACTGAACACGACATAAGGACAGCAACACTAAAAATTACTAGCACAAAAAATAAATATATGCTGACTTCTGATATAGTATTTTTGTTATTTTTTATTTCTCATTTAAATTTTTTATTTATATTTTGCATTTATTTTAACATTAGATTTTTAAAGGATGTAGTTTTCAGGGTAAATGATTAAATTTCCTTAATTTACTTTTATTAATACACATTTGTATGCTTTTGTACCGTGAAACCAACGTCACTGTGATAAAAATCTAAAATACGTCACCATTTGAAGAAAATAAATAAATTAGAAACATAATATAATAAACAGATAAATTATTAAAATAGAATAATTAGAAGTTAAAGTAAATAAAATATAAATCACTATAGAATTGGGAACCGCATAAAATATGAGTCGCATACCTTGTGCTCTTATAACCAGTCGGTAATTTTTCACTTGTTCATAATCAAGGGGTTTTACGAGAGAGACGTCCCCGCTTAAACTGTCTATTGAGAATTGCATATGGTTGTTTCCACCGATGATTGCGAAGCGTATCGCGGCGTTGGCTCCGATATCTGCATCTGTAGCTCTGTGAAAAAGGGACGTATAATGTAAAAAAAATGCACTTGATAAATATTGTATAAGAAAATAATGTAAGACAATACTGTAGGAAACACTTAATCGGCCAGCAAAACTTTGTAATATGTGGCAAGATAGCTGTCTTAAACCTACCACCGCCGGTCGTTAGTCCGGAATCCACCCTTCACCTCCCAGAAGTGTAAAAATTATATATGATGGGCCCGATTTTTGGTCGGTGAATTCCATGGCAGCTTCGTTTGTATTTTATTTTTATTTATAACTAGTTATAATTAATGTAGTGCTGTATGTTTCCCGAAGATCAAATAAATAAATAAAATGAAAATAAATACGTGGTTGATGATAAAAATTAAATACCTAATATTGGCGATGACCGGATTATCAGAGATGTTGATGTCTTCATCAACGGTAACACTGTAGGTTCGCTCACTGAATTGAGGATAATTGTCGTT
This sequence comes from Micropterix aruncella, assembly GCA_944548615.1. Lineage (NCBI taxonomy): Eukaryota > Metazoa > Arthropoda > Insecta > Lepidoptera > Micropterigidae > Micropterix > Micropterix aruncella. Next base: position 19,856,543 of record OX155956.1, read on the forward strand.
ATCATCCAATACCATCACTCGCACTCTCGTTCTGTAAAAGAATAAAAAAGTTCAGTTTATTCCATTATTACAAGTTTTTGGAGATTTCAGTTAAGCATTTTTTTCTCCTTTTATTTTTGGAATCTGCCTACTGAAGAAATTCAGCAATTGTCACTTTTTCGAAACGTTTTCATCTCGGTTGATCCTTAGATTGACTTGAATGGACTTAAATAACATGTGTGTGATGATATACTTAATCATATAAGCTGGCACATTATTATAGAAGCAAGTTTTTGGTGTTCTCTCTTTTTAATTATTTATTTTCAGTTGTCAATGCAGAAAACAGAAAAAAAATACAAACTGAAATTGAAAACACAAAAGCAATGTAATAAAACTTCAAACGCTGCAAATTAGGGGTATTAAAATTTTATAACAGTGATGTGTGAAGCCTACACAGGATTTTCATGTATGGCTAGTGCAGATACATCATTGGTAAAAGTGCCTATCTGTACCTTCTCGATTAATGGGAGGTCTGAAGTATACATAAAATATAGTGTGGACTCATCACACTACCCTGGGGTACTCAAGCGTAGATTTTGTGCATGGTGGTTGCATTTCCTCTTGTCTCACAAGAAAGCGTCCATCTTTGAGGTAGGACTTGAATAGTAATACATGGACATGAAGTAGGACACGAATAGGTAATAGTTTATTGAGACTGTTATCTTTACTTTATATACCAGGCCTCAAAAGCTTGTATTTTATTTAAGTAAAAAAATTAAAGGGCTAGAAAAAATATTTTTAATCAAATATAGTTTTACTCACTTTGTAGATTTTCTATCTGAAGCCGGTATAGCTTGATCGGTAGCCTTTAAAATAATTGAATATTTGGCAACAGTCTCTCGATCGAGTGGACCTCTCGTTGTAAGCACTCCAGTGCGGGAATCGATTCGGAACAAGGATAATACTTCAGGATCCGAATCAGATGACAGCACCTCAGGAGTCATAGAATCAAAAGATTCATTGTCTATTTGCCCATTATCAATGGTCACCGACTCAATGGTATACTCGATCTGAAATAGCAATAATAATAATTAGTTAAAACAATATCAACAATATTAGTGCTACAACTCATTGTGAGTCTTGGCTTCGTCAAGACTCTTTTTCCATTCCACCTTATCCTAGGCTTTGGTTTTCCAGTTGTTTACTTTAAGTGGATTTAGGTCTTTAACCTCAGACTCAAGCCATTGCAGTGAAGGTCATCCGACTTAACCGGTTAACTGCGGAATCTATTTTTAAAAGTTTCTCACAGGGTGCATAGTTTAAATTAAGCGATGACGAGTATACATATTGAACGCAATACAAATGGTGCCATAATAAATTTAAAAAAAAATCTAAGTAAAACGATAAGGATTACATTTCTATTGAATAAAAACCTAACAATACGATATTGAAAATTTTAAAAATTCCAAAAATAATAATAATAGTTCATAAAAAGAAAAAACAAAGAAAAAAGGTTAGTATTATTGACATATTTTTCAATGCAATGTACCAAAAAATTACCATACGATGCCACCGCTGCCGTTTCCGCCACCACTACAGCAGCAGTAGCAGCAGCAGCAGCAATAGTAGTAGTATCTTACTCAAATATTTAGTTTTTATATTGAATAATAATTTATTATTTTACACGATTTGGATTGACGTGTATAAATGTTGAACGCACTTAAAAAATGTTTAAAATGCTTTTCAGGAATACGCCACAGAGAATATATTTCAAAGGCTGTTCATTTTCCATACTTTCCACATGCTCTAGGTATGTGAATTATATTGAATTGTATAATTCGTTACATAATTATTACTAATTAGCATTTTAATTAAAGCAATATGTAAGTATGATCACGTCTACGTAAGTATGATCACGTGTCTGACTATAGGGCACAGTTAAAGTGGTTGCCAATACGCCAAAGAAGAAATGTTCATATACTGGCTCTCCTATATCAAACTCACCCAATTAACAACATCCTATCTCCAGGAGCTTTTTGAACCACTAAGCTCCCACGGTCTCGTACTTCGGTCAGCCTCTGACAGTTTATTAAAAATTCCGAGTCATAATAGTGATTTCTATTCCTATTCTTTCTGTGTCCATGGTGCAAGACTCTGGAACGATCTCCCAGCAAATATACGAAACTCGCCTTCTTTACCATCGTTTAAGACACACCGGATTACTACCTTTCTAAGAAGTAACCAGTTCTTCCCTTTCTCTCCTATTCCTCTCCCAATTTCCTCTCCTCGGGCATTATTAGTCTTAAATTCTTCCACTTGTCTGTATGTTATGTAATAATCTTTATTTTCACAATGCACGCATGTACCACTATGTTTAGGTTAGCTGTAAGATATTGCCATGTGGCAATAAGCTCGCCTTTTTTGTATACTTATTAAGTACAAATAAATAGTTTATTATTATTATTAATAGTTATTAATAAAGAAACCTAATTATGTACCATACCCATGTCGAATCATTAGTGCCTTAGTGGTACTTTAATGCCTATTACTATGCCTATAATATTATTTTGACTTAAATCACTAATTAATCTCAAAGATGCCAAATTACCTCAGCGTTTTTGCCAATATCTTGATCAGTTGCTTTAACTGTTATTAATGTGGATCCGGGAGGTGCACTTTCCCTAATCGAAGCATCATATTCTTTAAGCTCAAAAACTGGAGCGTGGTCATTACAATCGAGGACATTGATCTGTAAGAAATAATAAAATGTGTTTACTTTAATCGGGTTGATCAAAAGTTAATGCATGATCGCTGAAACCCACTAAAACAATAAAGCCAAACAACAGTATGTTGGAAAAAAAGCACTGTCTTACTGGTTGTTGATAATTTCACTTCTATAAAAGGATTATTATTTTCGAGAATTTCAATAATGAGTAATTTTCAAGAATGGGAATGACAAGTCATTTTCCAGTCTCGTGATTGGATGATTTGAAAAATTGAGTCACACCATCTGATGCATCTATAAATGATCTATCCAATGGGACCATATACTCAGTTACTATCTAAGTTACTATCTCCTGTCAGTTACTCAGTTACTATCTCCTGTCAGTTACTCAGTTACTATCTCCTGTCAGTTACTCAGTTACTATCTCCTGTCAATTAATCAGTTACTATCTTGAGTTAAGCGGTGTTGTTGCTTATGAGACAATATGGTGTTTTAGTAATCATGCATTCAAGTAAAAAGTAGTAAATATCATAGCTAACAGAAAAAGCATAAGGGGTTGCCATAATATACCGCAATCGAAGCATAGGCACTTTATTTAGCGATTTAAAGGCTGGATGTAACCCATAGAGCAGATGCCCTAATTATTGTTAAATTCATTGCATGAATTCATATTAACATTACCATGGTGGCAGAATCTTACATTTCATTAATTAATGCGAAATTAATAATGGTTAATTTTAAATTACATAAATCCATTTAAAAATCTACATATTTCTACTTGCCTGCAAAGTGGTAGTCCCGGATCTCGGCGGAAAGCTGTCGTCGATGGCCACGATTCGGAAATAATGAACATCGAGTAACTCTCGATCGAGTTGAGTTTGAGTTGTAACTGTGCCGAGTTGGGGATCCACGGCAAACATACCCTGGGATCTGGAGTCTAGCAGGCTTGTCATCGAGTATGTCACCGGACTGTTCTCCGGATCTCTGTAAAATTGAAAAATAAAAAGTATAGTTTAGATTTTATATTGCACTTGCAAAATCGATTTAATATTGCACTAAACTAATAAGTTGCTTATTAGTTTAAAACACTTGTTTTAAACTAATAAGCAAGCGGAATTGTTAGTAGGTACTGTTATAGTCTGGTATATGGTGCTTTAATTACACTATAATATATAAATAATACATAATTAATAGGGATGTCTACGCAAAACTTTCGTAGGTGGCGCTGGCAGCGATTGACACATGGAGGTGTGAAGTGAGCGATGCACTGTGCCTGCAAGTATAGAGCAATTGCATGAAGCTTGGGCAGTTGATCCATCGTAGTACTGCCAGATGACTGACACATTTATTATTTCCAGTCATACAACTGTTAAAATCTAAAAAAAAACAATTAAAAAAATAATCCAAGACTCTTGCCAAAGTATAAAATAATCGGTTGTATCACCCCACGACTTTCCAGGCAAGTAGCCAATGACTGATTTCATCTGAATATTAATTTTATAAATAAAATCGATGAGCGTCCTCTCTTGGCCGGCAGACGAACCCGGTTGGGTTCCATTGCAACCGCCTCGGGCGGCTCGGTTCGTTTCTCGGCTAAGGGCGGGGTTGGGCCAAGCGCCGACAGCTGGCGTTAATATTTGATTACAGTGCATGAAGGAATTTATATATTATTAGTATCGCTTGTATATAAGATATTCCAACCAAAATTTCACAATGTGGTTTTGGCCCAACAAGGCATCTATATATGTATATACCGAGTTCAAGTCTTTAAGTCCAACATTTCAATTTTTTAAATACGACCATTGCGCCCACCGGTGGACCGATTTCAACCGCAACGTTTTCAACTCTTGCCATGACGAAATGTTGCATGTATGTCAAATTTCAGCACATTCGGATTAAGCGTTTGGGTATACACACATACCGCCAAACACAAAGAAGCGCGTTTACGACACTCCCTTTTCGTCGGCCGGGGGTGGCAGGTAAAATTGCGAAGCTGGTAACACTGTAGATTGATTATGTATTGAATTCTACAACTTGAGCTTCGTAGAACTCGCGATACACGCTCACTTCACGCCTCATTGTGTGGATGAAATGCAACCAATGCCGCAAACATTTTTATCTGTCAATATTTACAAAACGTTTGAAAGAAGCGAATCAACAACATCCATGTTAAACGAGAACTTCTCTACCATCCTGTGTAGAATCAAAACACCACACAAAGGAAAACTGTGATTTTTTTGCTTTTCCCGCCATGATTACCATAATTAGAAAATGCGAAGCGCGATACAGATATTGCAGCAAAAAGCTTCAATTCTCCATTGTACGGCGGATTGGAAAATGAGCAACAATGGGTGTGATTTACGCGGCATTCAAGACGATGTGAATGCCGATTTTCGTCTATTCCCATTTGGATTTACAAAACGGAAGCAAGACAGACGCCATATGAAATTTGACAGCTTGCGAAAAATTTGAATTTGGAACAGACGCTGCGCGGATGTGTCAGCGTTGCCAAAGTATTGTTTTTATTTCATCGACATTTTTGGAGCTGTATTTTTTGACATTATTTTTACCTATATATATATATATTTAATGTATTTATTTCAAAGAAACGACGGAAATACATACAATTGTCATACTAGGTAATGGCGCAAAGTAAACAACGTCTCACATTCACATGATCATGCTCAGCGCATACCTAACTAGACCGAATATGGCCTGTATCTAGGCATACGAAGTATTGTCTGACTTGGGTGGAGAAACATAACTGAAATATACTTATAACATAACTGAGGACACCTAAGTTATATTATATATAAAATGTTTTGTATATGCACACACATATACATACATATACTCGTACATAAATACATATATAACTACATATATATTATAGTAATCTTCCTATGTATTATATTACATCGTATTGCGTGATATTAATTTTCTAATATCATACCATATATCGTAGTATAATAGTAAATGTATGCAGGTATATTATATTATTTTTTAAGAAATAAATTGCAGCAGTTCGATCTGTTCTTGAACGACCTATGTCATAAAGATTTTATTTTTTATTTTTAATGGAACAAAAATTGTATTTTCTATTTTATTTATGTCGCCACCAAGACGCACTGAGAAAAATATTGGATTGCTTCTTACATTTTTATTTTATTATTACGGTTTTATACAGATAAAGATGGTTCAATCGTAATTATGTTGAATTACAAGGAATTTTGTTGAAACTCCATTACTCGATTATATGTATCAAAATTTTCCTTACGGTTAATACGGAAATAACAGTGAACTGTAGCTTCAATATGAATCATGTGTTCGACTATAACCGTACGTATACTACTACATGCTGTCATGTTAGAAGCGAATTCCCAATGTCGTGACGTATTGAAATAACATTATGTTTCAACATTACGACACGGCAACTACATTCACGCCAACACCGTTACGCGTCATGTTAATTCATACGAATGGACCGCGTCCGCGTTTTATACGTAATCCTTGTTGAAACATGAAAATTTCCGTGTAATTACATCATTATATTTTTCTCAGTGCTGTTAAATATTTTAGGTGCTATATGGTATAATTTGTCTTTGTGCAAATGAAGAATTTACTCGGGGAACGGCATAATTTACGCCTGCAAATGCTATTGTTGTTCTGTGTTGCTGGTATAGTGGTCGTTTATCGAGGTTCCGAAGGAAAAACATGAGTCAGATAATATACGAACCTTGCTCGGACAGTGGTTACTAGGACTCCAGCGGGCTGTTCCTCGGCGACAGACGCGACGTATAAAGCCTGTTCGAAAAATGGAGACTGGTTTCTCAACTCCCGTCTGACTCTCTTTGCAATGTCCGTGTCGTTTAGCTCTTGGTGATGGTACACGATCTTCAACCGGTGCTCGGCGTCTACCAGTTCGGGCTTGTCGCATTTATATCTGAAGAATACGATCACTTTCCACAGTTGCTCCTGGATGCAAAGATCGTCGCTCGCCACCAAATCGCCCTGCGACGCTTCGATGGCGAATCTTTCGTCGTTTAAGTCCACGAACTCGACTTTGCAGTTCCTTTGAATAGATTTGGGTAAAAAAGCGGACAGGGAGTTGATGTACTGCGATTTTTTAAGGCAGATTTGATGCCATTTGTCGGTTGTTGGTATAGCGAACGATGCGTACGTTTCGGATATCCACTGTTTCGCTTCTGATAGTTTCGTGTTGATGGACATGTCGAATGGTATGATTTGGGAGCGGCGTTGTCGATGAGTGTGCGGCGCGGAGTACAGGCTTTCTTCATTTTTAAAGCCGTATTCCCACGATCCGTGAAGGAATACTGATTCGAGCGGCAGCCACGGCTCCTGGTGTACCGCGTACGTATCTTCATCCAGTCTCCAATCGCGGTCCAAATCCCTTCGTCTTCTCCTAAAGGAACCTTCAATATCATCATCGATATGGCCCAGAAATATGTCGTTATTAGACTGGCAATTCGGACCGGTGATTAGAATTCGGATAGGCAAGCTGTAATAGCCGACGTCCCGCACCCTATTCGACGTAGAATCCACGTAGAAAGTGAACAAATTCGGGTACAAGATTCCATCGCAGCGCAGTTTCTTTTTGAGCGCGATCTGCCCGCTTTTGGCGTCGACGCTCAACAGGTGGTGCACGAAATTGGCGGTGCGGTGCACGTTGATCTTGTAGAGCCTCTCCGATCCCAGCTTGTAGACGGACGCGTTGAAGATGACGTCATCGTGCCCTTTCGTGTCCGGCACGAGCACGAGATACGCAAGCGACGCCCTGGCTACGGCCAGTATCAGTACTATGGCGGTCAGAGCGGACTGGACGCCCCAAGGCGGGGCTCCAGAAGCCATGCTACTGTGCACTATCTTGCTCTTCTCCGCACTGTGTTCAGGTGCCGCATCCTTGGCAACATTATATCCTGCGAATAAAGAAAATAAGAGTTTAGTATGATATTTAAAATATTACATAGTACTTAATACTTAAACCCAGTAGGATCAAAGAATGTTAGCAATGGGTTTCATGGTTAGTGTTGATTCAGCAGTGTTAAAAGGTGATCGCACGTTTCGGTGCTTTAAGCTACAGCAGTGTTATTTAAAATATTATAAAATACAATAATATCTCCCGACCCAGTAGAAACAAAGGTGGGTCTCGAATTTAGCGATAGTTTCGTGGTTAGTGTTGATTTATTTGTGTTTGGGGGTGGTCGCACGTTTCGTCGCTGTAATCAACAGCAGTGTTATTTAAAATAACATGAAATATAATAATATCTTCCGACCCAGTAGGATCAAAGGTGGTTACCAATTGAGCGAAAGGTTTCATGGTTAGTGTTGATTCAGCAGTGTTTGAGGGTGGTCACAAGTTTCAGCGCCTTAATCGGTTTAATTTGTTAATTAAAGCATTGCCCAACATTAGTGCATCCCGCGTATGTGGTTTTAATTTTGATAGAGACCTTTCGGAGTCTGGATTTGAGGTGGCAGCATTCCATTATGCTAATCATCAAGTAGAGATGGAGGCACGTCATCCGAACGCCTAATTTAAAGCGGAAATCGTATTACAACAATGCGTAATCCATGTTGCAAACGAAACTAAATACACACACTCAAGATTGCAAACGTACGAGATTGCAGATGAATACTCGCTGCAGATGTTTATATGCACAAAGTCATGTAATACAAAAACTGCTGTGAACTATTAGTGAAAATAATACAATGAAATAATAGTTTGAAGAAATCAATAGATATTCTATGTCTCGAAGAAGTTAATCGATTTTAAGTGACGGGTGGCTGTTTTAGTAGTCATTCAAGGAAGAGTGCCACAAGATAAATGTGGATTAACAATACAATATAAAGTGCAATTATCAAAATGGACCCAGATCTGGCGCTGTGAAAAAAATGGACCTTTTGAAAATTTTTGAAAGTTGAATTTTTGAAAGAAAACCTTTTGAAAGTTGCAAGAGTAAATCTGTCACTGGTGAATTGATAAAACTTGCCAGTTTTACAAGACTTGCGACTTATTGAAGGAGACCGGCCGGAGAAAATGTCTATACCTGCCTTGATCACATTCCCAAAGGTCAACAACCAACTTCCATAATATCAAGAGGCTAATAAAGGTGCGGATAATAAAGCTAGATATTTTTTGAGTGCAGCTCTACCAGTAGGCGCAAAAGCAAGAAAGGTCATAACGGAACATCCCCGAGCAGCCAAACGAGCCGAAGAAGAAGTCATCAGCGCCGTCCGACGGGGATCGAAGGCACTTAAAATAAGCGATTTGAGATCGGCAGACCGGTGTCCCGGTCGGGACGGTCGTAAAAACCATTTTGATCCCACCGAGAACGCTTCATTTAGCAGAATGGCCGGTCGCCTTTATTGGCCTATAAATTTAATCGGAATTATGCACCGATGACGGTGCAATATAAAGTGGATCGTTTAATTTTATAAAAATACTCGCGGTGTAAAAGTGCGTTAAGATAGACAATCTATTTGCGCGTTGGGGAGGCGAGGGAATCTACTATACATGCTAAACCGGAATAATAAAAATATGCATGGGTCTTAGCATAGAACCACGGCAAAACCATCAGCTCGAAGTAAAAAAAAACGGTTGTATCATCCCAAGACTTTCCCGGCAATTTGCCAAAGACTGATTTCATATGAATATTAACTTCATAAATAAATAAAATCGATGAGTGCCCTCTCTCGGCCGGCGTACGAACCCGGTTGGGTTCCGTCATAATTGCCTCAGGCGGCGCGGTTCATTTCTAAGCCAAGCCCCAACACACGGCGTTAATATTTGATTAAAAGGTATGGCGGAGTTTAAATATTATTAGTGTAGCTTGTATATAAGATATTCCAACCAAAACTTCACAATGTGACTTAGGCCCAACAAGCAGTGTAGGATTTACATATAAGCTACACAAGCTATAGCTTAGGGACTCTCTAGACGATCAAGCATGCTTGACAAGCTTCGCGTCGCGGGTAGGGAGGGGAACGTAAACAGCAGGAAATATGCAAATATTTTCTTGTAATATTTACCAAAAATGCCTAATTTTGTAATTTATACCAAGGAGTTACGTTAATTAGACTTTATTGATTGATGAATGATTGACTCCCTGGTATAAAACTACACAATTAGGCATTTTTTCATAAATATTTTTTAAAAATATTTGCATATTTCCTGCGGTTTACGTTCCCCGTCCAGCTCGGGACGCGATGCTTGACAATCATGCTTAATCGTCTAGAGAGCCCTTTAGGGCTCCCACTTTCTTGGGGGTCCCCAAAAAAAATGTCCGAGTGAGCAAATGCCATATATACTTACATATACTGCAGCAATAAGTCAAATATGTTAGGGCCTTATCAAGTCTGAATCCGTCACTGCCAACAAGGCATCTGTGTACCAAATTGCAAGTCTTTAAGTCTAATATTTCGAGATTAAAATATGACTAGTGCGACCTATGGTGGACCGATTTCAACCACAATCTTTTTAACGCTTGCCATGATGAAATGATGCCTGCATGCCAAACTTTAGCTTAATCGAATCAAGCGTTTGTACGTTATCGTGGAGGAAAACAAACACGCAGGCAGACAAGCAGACACACAGACAGACTTCAATCTGGAAATGTCTTTATCGTCTCAGCGGGGCTCAAAATTAATATTTCCGTCTTTAACACGATTTTTTTTTGCGCGTTCGCAATATTTCCATTCCTTGTAGGTTGGTGGACCGAGAAAGCAAAACCATAAATGTTATAAATGCATGAAGTAGGTACAATTCTAAAGAAGGCTTTCAGCACTGCTGTCATATACAGTGCTCCGGTGGCGCGGTGTTAGCCTAAATCGGAATTTACGACGAGAAAAGTTTTTCGCCGCGGTGTTAAAGAAACAAATATGTAGCGACAGGCTTTCAAACCGCGCACATATGCAAAGCATTTTCACAAAAATATCGAGTGAAATCGGGAAAAACCTCGAGTATAATATACTGAATTGGGTTTACAATTTAATATGTATTTACGCATCTACACATCTAGTCCCAATTTAAAATTAGAAATTCATGACTATTTTTCTAATTCCATATCTAATTTCATATATATATATATATATATATATATATATATATATATATATATATATATATATATATATATATATATATATATATATATATATATATATATATATATATATATATATATATATATATATATATATATATATATATATATATATATATATATATATATATATATATATATATATATATATATATATATATATATATATATATATATATATATATATATATATATATATATATATATATATATATATATATATATATATATATATATATATATATATATATATATATATATATATATATATATATATATATATATATATATATATATATATATATATGTAAA